>MU558159.1:2522168-2541376 GCA_024362625.1 Silurus asotus | reverse complement strand
GAGAGAGAGAGAGAGGATGGTTTTTTTTTGGGGAAACAAGTTGGTTTAATATTTGATTTCTGGTAAGGAATGACTGGTGCTACTACAAAATAATTCATTCTCTTCTCTTTCCAGTGACATGGTATGCCATCTGACCTATTATACCTGTAGGGATAGTGACTGTTAGAGCATGTTAGGAAGAGAATAACCAGCACTTCAACAAAATCAATAGAACAGACTGTGAGCCTCGTTGCATTTTCCTCCAAACTGCTGATTTCATTTAAGCTGGCAGAAAACTGATCAAATTGTGTTTTCCTGATATATATATTTATTTAATACACAGTACCTCTCCATATTCTGTGCCTCAAAGCATTTAAAAGAACAGCAACCTTTTATCCACCTCCAGGTGGAATCGCAGAGTATATCATCAAGAGAAGTCTCTTTATCATTATAGGGAGGGTAAGCAGCAAATCTTTCTGCTGAGTTCAACTTTGCTGTATGTAGCTTTTGAAATGTTGCCTTATAAGATACTTGACTTATTAGACAGACTGCTGCCTCGATCTGGAGAATTATATTTCTGCCTTCTTGAGAAAGTGATTTTATTGATGAACAGAAATAATTAATGGGATAAAAATCCATAAAGCACATAAATCCATAGAGCACCCTCAAGCAATCATTTTCACTGCAATACTACAATCAACAACAAATAACGGCTTAGAAATGCTATGTTTTGTATATGCTATGTGCAAGTACGTGAACATGTTTAACAGATCACGGGAAATGAGGTCACTAGGAAAACAGCTTGTTTAATCATGGACACTGGACATTTTGTGCCATTTGGCTTAAACTTCTTAGAGTAGTTTTAGCAATAGATACCCACCCTAGAAACCACTACTAATGAATCTTTATATTGGGTATAAATCAGACTTGAGAGACTCGAGTTGCAGAGGGAAGGGATGAGGATAAATGTGATGCATCTGCAAGTCCAGGTGCTTTCATTGTAATGTCTTTGGTTACTGACATATTTTAACTCAAATTTGGGAATAAATTGGCTATTTCCGTGTTTTCAATGGGTAAGATTGATTTTTTATTAATTTGTCAGACCATTTCTCTTATACTGAGGTAAAACAGGATGTTTTCAGGTCAGTGGTGGCTCAAAGAGTTGCTGATCAGTCATGGGGTCAACTCCCTGCACCACCAAGAGCCTTCGGTGGTGGGCTTTTTACTCTGCCGTTCGATAGATTCAGAGTATACATATATAAGGCTATAGAGTATGTGACAAATAGTGTTGGCGTTCCCATTTGTCGGAAACAAGATTGCGTTGTTGTTAAAGTTCCATCAATTCTACCTTCATTGCAAAAACATGCAGCTTACCTTCAAGTTGAAATGCTTGACATTTAACATTACATTTTTGCATAAAAAAAACAAAAAAACAAAACAAAACAAAAACATAAAAAAACAGACATAAATCACATTTCAGATTAATACCACCCTGCACTACGGATCAAAAGCAAATGCCATATATCTGATTGTGGACATGTTCAAATAAGCATTCACATGGTGCACACAAACAATTAGTATTTATTATCCTTTATTGCAAACACACATTTAATGAATCTCAATTCAGTTGTGCTCATGAGAAGTCTAAATTTTATGCATACGAAATTAATTAAAACATTTCTTTACACAATGCTGATAAATGAGGCCCCTGGGCTTTTGATTGCTGTCATTTTGCAAGAAGCAAATATGCCAGAGGTGGTCTTGTGATTTACGTTTTGGCAACCAGCCGTTTGTAAAGAAACTAAACAATGGTGAGGACATTGGGTTTGTTTTATGACTGTTTTTTTCTGTTTGATTAAAAGAAGTAAAAAAAAAAGTGGGCCTGTGCTTTGCATCACATAAAAGCGGTGAGAATCAAAGACCAAGCATGCGTGTGGATCAATATTTATAGACTATAGTATAGTATTTAATGAAAGAAACACAGGCAGTGGGTGAGAAGGAAGGGCAGGAAGAGAAGGGGATGTAAAAGGAAAGGAGAGAGAAGATTGTGAAGGGAGTTCTGGCCCCTGGGAAGCCAGCACGAGGCTCCTAAGAGCCTGCCGGAGGGTGAAGTGCTTATTACACCAGCGCCTTTGGCACGCTGCTTTCAGCTTGAGGCCATGGCGGCATGTGTTGTAGCCTTTCATCCAAAGCCTCTGTGCGGCTCCCTAAACATCTGGCTGCGTGTTTGCCCTACATTGCGCCTGGAAAAATGAACAATTTGCGTAATGGCACAACGCCTATGAGTGACAGAGGAGGCAACATATGGGAGAATGGCTGGCAAGGCAACAGGTTCTCAGAAGCTTCCCTTCAGTGCTCGCAATTATACACAATTGCCCTTTTGAGCGCTCAGCTGGTGTTTCAGAGCAATGATCATGGTGGATATAGTGTGAAGAAAGGTGTGGATAAAAAGCATACATTCTCAAAGAGAAGTGAATAAGTGATGTAATTGACATTGTTTGTAGCACATAACAGATATTACAGGCCTCAGTGGTTGGATGAATGTTCAGCTTTCATCTGCAGATCAATTGGCAAAATACAGCTTTAAACTTCAGTGGGAGGAATGAATCAAAACCAAGGTCAGTGCTGTGTTTCACTCTTAATGACTAAAGTGCATTAATGTGAAAGGTGCATTAAAACTTTCAACAGCTCATTCTGCAGTATTCACTGAAAGGCAGAATAGAGTATGTGAGTGTCAATTAAAATGCCTAACATGAATGAAACAACATATAGCATGATTAGATTAACAGAGAAGACATAATTCTAATGGATCCACTTTGTAGAAATACGATAAATGATCTGTATACAGGAAGCCCACGACTTAAGTCGAGAAGAGTGAGACTCTATGATGCGTTCTGAGTAACGGACAGGTATCTCCTTCCTCTTTTTTTTGGGCTTCTCTCATTAGGGGTCACCACAGCAGATCATCTGTCTCCATACCCCCCTGTCCTCTACATCTGCCTCTATCAACCCAACCACCATGCATGTCTTCCCTTACCACATCCATAAACCTTTTCCTGGGTTTTCCTCTTTTCCTCCTTCCTGGTGGCTCCATTTTCAGCATTCTTCTACTGATATACCCCGTGTCCCTCCTCTGCACATGAGATAGGTACACCAAGCAATAAATTATACAAATGTTTTTTAAATAAATGCAGTCAATGCTAAACCTATATTACAGAGATTTACATAATTATTTTACTTACCTTAATGTCCACCAGCTGGACCTTATAAAAATATATTCAGACTTAGGAGTCTCCCTGGACTATGATGTTTGCGGATGATATTGTTATTTGTGGTGAGAGTAGGGAGCAGGTTGAGAAGAGCCCGAAGGGGTGAAGGTACACGCTGGAGAGAAGAGGAATGAAAGTCAGTAGGAGTAAGACAGAGTACATGTGTGTGAATGATAGGGAGGGGAGTGGAGTGGTGCAGTTGCAGGGAGAAGAGGTGGTGAAGGTGGAGGAGTTCAGGTACCTGGGGTCAATAGTGCAAAGTAATGGAGTCGATTGTTCGTAGGTCTGGGGCTTACTGTACTAATATAATTGTGAATCTCAGTTAACCACTTCGAATTAGGTAATAGAGACAGCCTGCAGCATAATGCTGTGATGGACTAGTGTCCAAACTAGGGCTTGTCTCCTAGAGTACAATGTCTGAAGCTAATATTACGTTGCCCCTATTTATTGTAGTTAGAGTGGTGTTTAACAATGTAAAAGAGCTAGCTTTATAGCCACTGATCTTATTAATGTTCTAGCCTATACCACAGAGCTGTGGAATTCTTCAATCTAACTGATCAGTCCTAATAAAAAAAAATAAATAATAGAAAAAGAATGTTGACTGATCCTGCGGTAGCACTAAAAAGCCATTATCATATTGTATCAATGATAATAGATGTTGTAGATGATATAGCAATTTCAAACTAAAGAAAGTTAATGTTCTGACGCTTTAATAAGAGGATGCTTTCTTAGTATGTGTTTTACACTGCGAGATGTAATCTTCTTGCCTAGTCCTTCAAATCAGAAGCTGGCCTTGTTTTGTCCTATTACTGTCATGCCAGTTTGTTCTCCTTTTTTTTGTTTTTTTGTTTTTTCTCAAACCTTGAGCAAAGCCACACAACATTTCATCCATGCAGCTGTCATTTCTAAAAAGTTTAGAGCCCCAAACCACCAAATTTTACAGATCATGTGGTCAAAAGAAGCATGGAATATATATAAAATGTTATTAATTTACATGTTAATTTACAGTTGATTAACTATGGATTTCTTTGTTTTGTGTGTGTGTGTGTGTGTGTGTGTGTGTGTGCATGTCTATCTTTCTGTGTTGGAGCTAAATAATAGTTTTTATTGTTGTTGCCATTCATTATTTCATTAAAAGCTCATGGCTGATGCTCTGCATCATTATGTCTGCATTTAACCTTCCCACGTATCTTAAATTCCACAAATCAACTATGATGAATACTCATTATTCACTGTACTGAAGTCAATTAGTCAATAATTAAGGATAATGTTTTTAACATATAACTGACCTGAAACTGAGAATAGTTGAGGGAGGATAATACACTGTTTAAACATTTTAAACTGAAAACATACAAGGGATACCTTTATATTACAGTTCACTATGCCTACCACGATTCTCCTGCTTAACCACTATAAACAAAAGCAGTTAATGATTAGGTCTTGCAGGAAAAATCTGCAAATGTTCAGTGTTGGACTTGGGTTAATTGGAAATCGCCAAATTGATCTTTACTAAGTCAATGAGCAGTATTTGCATCCTAGAACTGTATTACTGCATTATGTTGGTGCTGATATAGATGCTGTCGTACAGTATTAAAAAGCAGACCTGACAAAACCCAGTTACATTTCTCATTGACAAAAAACTAATTGATGTCGATATGGGATGTAATATTTGCTTCACGTTAGTAGTGAGTATTGCCACCTCAGCTCTATTATTCCCAGTTTGGCTAACTGTCTGTCTGGAGTTTGTCTAGGTTCCTCCCTCTGTCCAAAAACATGTTGGGATGTTAAAACATTATTGATTACATAATCTACATCAGCAACAAGTATGTGAAAAATAACCTGAGGGATTACAAACTCAACCTCAAAGAAGCCAGGAACGGCATGGAGAACAGTGAAACTACAGTATATTGTCAAAAATCCATCAAAAAAGAAGTGCATCAAAAAGAAAAGAAAATTGACAGTAAAAAGGCAGATATATTATACATCTGACATGTTCCTAAATTTGAAATATAGTCGAAGTTGTAATTCTGTAACTGTACACTTGTAGAATGCTTCTAAAATAATCTTTAATTACATCCTGTATTTCCTCCCTTAGTTATTTTGGAGAATTTGTGTTATCAGTATAGCTGTATAGATCTGGGTGCATGGATGATTTGTCCTTTTCTCAATATAGGAAATGAATCACCATCCCTGTCCGTGGTAATCATTGAGCAGGAAATTATCACAAAAATAATTTAGGACACTTTGCTAAGCTTAAGAGAGGCAGTACACAAAAATGTTTAAGGAAGAAAAGCTTCAGTCTTTATATTCTATTAAACAGGCATCAGGACCCACCTGTACCGAGTTGCTATATTTGATCCTGAACGGAAATATATTTTAAAACTCACATGTTGGCCGTTCCTAATAATTATCCACACACTCGCTCTTCCACTGACCCCACTGCTGCGATCTATTCTAAAGTGATTACGCCTACACAAGTGATTTTGAAGTGTGAACACCTATGACAGCCATCTATCATCTCCTAAATTTAAAAAGGGTGAATCTTAACACTTGTCATTGATGATACTGATGGTCACTCATCAAAAAAGAATGTAATGTAATGTAATACATAACAGGAAGCAAGTTCTTGGTGTAGGGTCTGAGATTGTATCGCTGCCTCAGATAACAGATGACAGGTAGCATGTTGCATTGTACTTTTGTGAGTTGTACTTCTACACAAGCAAGTGACATTCATTAAGACATTCATCATGGATCCACAACTCATACACATCTCCATACTAAAAGCTGGAAATTTCTCAGAATCAGTATTAATCAATACCTGTTTGCCAACCGGACATGAGAGTTCATCAGCAAATTGTATCATTGGTATGTAGCAGGACTGAACCCCAGTTCACTGCAATAGTAGCAATTTTACTCCACCAGCTTTGGCTTTGGCTTCATATATTGATTTCAACATCGGCTGTTTGTTCCCAAAGGTCACTCTCAATGACATCACCTTAAATGGACTGCAGACCGTATCAGATAAAGAGTCAAAAATAATCAATTTTAAGAATTTAACGTTGTATATAATGAGATGTATAGAAAAAAAAAACGACACAGGATTTGTTTCTGGCAAATCCCATGGCTTGTTAAAGGCCCAAGGTTTGAGTTACTGTCACGTATCGAGTCTTATGTTTATTTATTTATTTATTTATTTATTTGTTTTCTAGGTTTTATGCTAAATCACAGAAATTCTAATGGTTTCAATTTCAAATACCATCACACAACCAACTGTTACCTGTTAAAACATTTACAAACCATTTAATCACAACAATAAATACAATATTACATCATAAAAAATGTAATAAAAAAAATCAAACCGAATAATCCTGGAATCTGGATGCTTACTGGTGTCCTAATGGACCATATTGTTAACCAGTAGATACTAACAAGTTGCCTACGAGCTGTTCTTAATTGCATCCACTAGACACGACATGCGGCTCATAGACGGCTTAACAGACACAGTGGATACCCACAGGGAGCATAATAATTCCCATTAAAACCCAATACCATTCCCTTTATAATCAGTAAAACCATTACAGAGTCACTGAATGGTTCTGTAGTGTTTTTCGGTAGTGTTCGTCTCACGTCAAACATGCCCGAAGACAGACAGTCTACAAAACAGTTCCGATGTGAACGAATGTGTGAATGTGAACGTGTTATAAACTGGAGTGTGTCTTCGCCTCACGCTCGGTGTTTAAGGCATCAGGCATCAGGCACCACATCCACCTCAGCCCTGATTAAGACAAATGCTTGCTGCAGATGAACGAACGGACCGCTGGACGAATGAAGAATCCATGAAGGCTCTTAATATAGCTGAATCGAAATGCCTCAGGCTGGACCTGAGCTAAATTTTGCAGGAAGGTAGCTAAGAGAAGCTCCGTCAAGTAAATTGCAAGTGGAGTTCAGTGTCTCTTTAAAAAGCATCTCAGGGAGAGTGCTGCAGTTCCTCTCAGCGCCACTAGGCGAACCTTTGCTCCATTTTCTGAAGCTCTCGCAAGCGGCTTCATCCTTTTCCTTGCTGGGGGACAAGTGGGAGAAATCGGCGTGTTATCAAGGTGTAGAGTCTGAGAAATCTCGAGGAGCGGATAAAACCGGGGGAAAAAGCCGGAACAAAAACCGGTGCGGTTTGTTGGCTCAGTTCAGCATCACTGCAGGGAGGAATCGGGGCTCGAGACGCAAAAAAAAGAGCGCTTTTTTCCATCCTGCTGTTTTAGAAATGAGGAGATTCGCTGTGGATTAAAAGGCAAACGGAGGAAAAATGATTATTTTTTTTTTTACTTTGTGAAATAAATTAGACGGAATAATCATGCCCACTTGAGTGAAATCTGCTTTTTTTTATAGTTTTTTTTTTTTTATGTATTTTTTTTCTTGTCCGGATTTGCTTCATTTGGATTCCTTTTTTTTTCCTTTTTCTTTTTTCCCTTGACAGAAGAAGAAATGCTGTGAAAACTGGAAAAGACGAAAAGGAAAACTAAGGTGAACATGTGATAAAGAAAAAAAAAAGAAAATAATGTGTGTGTGTGTGTGTGTGTGTGTGTGTATATATGTGTATATATATATGTATGTATATGTATATAATGTATGTCTGTTTTTACATGCTTTGCTGTTTGACTTAAAAGATACTAATGACTCCTCAGAATAACTATTAAGTTTTTATTCCGACTTACATGTTTTTATTGTTGATCTGCTCTGTTGTTGAAGGGAAAGTGTGCATGCTCTCAACTTCCATCTCATCCGCACGAGACCTTGACACGCGACTTGACGGAATTTGAGTGGAATTTGGAGATTTTTAACAATCCCACACACTATCAAACCAATCCGGAGTCTGTTTTAATTCGAATTTGGCGAGTTTTCTACTTTTGTATCTTAGTGATGCGCATTGATGCTGATGATTTTGTTCAGTAAATCAGAACGAGGGCTTCAATAATCAGCCATTTAATAAACACCTGCAGTCTCAGTCTCCCTCTCTCTCTTTCTCACACACACACACACACACACACACACACAGAGCCAAGTGTATTTAAAAATGAAGGCAGATTGTATTATTCTCTTTTGATTCAAAGTGAATATCCCACTTTAGGAGCATTAATTGGATTTGATGTGACCAATGACTGGAGCTGATGCTCTCTGACTGATAATGAAGACTCGCCTCACAGTGCACTGCGTCTTTATTTCTTTGTTTATTTCATTTATTAAAAAAAAAACAAGTAAACAAGAGCACTACGGTGAGTAGATTGCAGAATATTTCGATCGAATATATAGATATTTTCTAATCTTCTTTTAACGTCCTGACAGCTTGAAAGTGGACTCATGCTGGCTTGGAAATATTCTCATACATACATGGTGGTCTGCTATGGTGGACTGTGTTGCTGGGGTCCTATCATTGAAAGTGCTGCAACCTTCTTTGTATGATCCCGATTTTTAAATATTCTTTTTTTTTTCTTTTTTATACAGTAGTTTTGTACGAATTTGTAGGTAGGTAAGGCGTAGAAACGGCACGTTCGGCAGAAAGGTTCACCCGTTACTCGGGCCTCGTGGTGGTGTCGACGCTCAAGCGTCATTATGCATGCAAACTAAAAGCAGATCGAGCTAAAGAGGTTCAATTTGGGTACCAAAATACAGTTTTATTCAATTCCATTTGGCTCGTACCATCTAGAGAGATGTTTCTCAAAGTGAGGTCCATCAGGCATAGGGAGTCAGTGGTCTACAGGCCATCTGCTGTCACTGATAATGACTTTTATAGTTTTTAGACAATTCGATTGAATGACCAGAGTTGAATTGGAACTTCAATCATTAAAAGAAAGTCAGCTTATAAATCCAACTATGCGAATAACGTGTTCTGGATTGTTTGTCAATAATCATAATTGAATAATGAGCCTGAATCGATTCTGTCCAAATAGGATTGTGTTTCTGTAATAAATAAATACTACGGTGGTCCACGGACTTCGTTACAGTTCTAAAGATTCACTTACGAACCCTTCGTCTAGAGCATTTTCACTAAATACTCAGAGGTCAGCAGATAAATGGAGCATGACCACTGCGGGGCACTGTATCCTATAAATGCTTCGAGGAGTCTTGTAAATACATAGATGAAGCGAGATAACATGCCTATAAATGCTTCCGGACTTCGAATAAAAACGACTTGAAATGGCAATTTGATATGCTTTTTTTCTACATTACAAGCTGGGACATTTCCTCAACTAATATCTTGACCAATCAGCAAACATTGCTGCAAACAGCCAATCAGATTTCAGCAGGAAGTCATTTACGTTGGTGAAGGGCTAGCCATGGTCAAATTTGCTGTGTACAAACGGAGATTTATCACAAAGCTGTCTATCGTAGGAGACCTCTTCACCTGTCTCTCAACGTTCTCAAACATGACCAACTGTTGGACCACAGACATGGTTACATAAATGTAGTATTTATTTGTAATTATTTGACTTTTTTAAAATTACATCTACAAATATAATTTTAACAAATGTTGACTATGTTTTGTTTTTATGTTTGG
Organism: Silurus asotus; assembly: GCA_024362625.1. Classification (NCBI taxonomy): domain Eukaryota; kingdom Metazoa; phylum Chordata; class Actinopteri; order Siluriformes; family Siluridae; genus Silurus; species Silurus asotus. Next base: position 2,531,578 of record MU558159.1, on the reverse strand, counting down.
TGGATGTAATGTGTGATATTGAAAAAATGTCACTTTACTATTTGGTATAATGATCGCATGCTTTGGGACGTAGTGACTGTAGAAAACGCATATGAAACAGTGTGTTATAAGACTCAATGCACAAGGTGTGTATCGTTGATTTAAGTCCAGCTACTGAATCTGCACAGGGGAGGGAGCTAGTCCATAAGTAATGGGCTTGACTGCATCCGTTTACCCCTGTCTTACACGTACTCGTTTTTCCGCCTGACTTTGTGCAATATAGTTCCTTTGATGCAGAAGCTCTCAGCTTGTGGAGGAACCAGTGACAAATGTGTTAAATATGTTTCCTTTTTTCATTGCTTAATAACAACTGCTAGGGAAGAGGCTTAGTCTGTTTTCACTTTATTCATGTGTCTTCATCATGTATTCCCCGGTTTGCTGCTTTTTCTATCCGTGTAGAAAAATCCTCCTTTATTATTCATCCTCAGATCTCACCTGCGGGACATGTCGTCTGAGTGATGATTAATTCCACTCTCTCAGTACTCGAACGGGATAAAAGTGCGAGTCCTTTGTGCCATGTCATAAAATGTAAGGTAAACATGATTAGAAAATGGAGTAGTGTTCAAGATGGGCAGTTCACATTGGTTCGTCACAGTGTTCTGGTGATTTTATATTTCTGGTGACAAATATAATCATTGGTATCATGTCATCTTATATACATATGTAGACAAAGTTTGGAGTGTGTTTGTGGAGTTTTTTTGGTCTTTCAATCACAAGGGTATTAGCAAAGTTAGTTTCTGGTGTAGGGTGAGGAGGTCTGGTGTGCACTCAGCGTCCCAATTCATCCCAAAGGTGTTCAATAGGGTTGAAGTCAGAGCTCTTTAACAGGCCACTTAAGATCTTCACTCCATCTCATGTAAACCATGTCTTTATGGAACTGGCTTTGTGGACAGGTGCATTGGCATGCTTGAACAGGTGTGGGTAGGGAAGAATAGTTCAAGAAAAGGGAAGGTTTTATGCTACTGCATGCGAAGACATCTTATGCAATTGTGTGCCGCCAGCTTTGTGGTAACAGTTAGGTGGGAAAACCACATGTGACTGGAGTTTTTATATAAAAATAGACAATATTGAATTTTAACTGAAGTGAATTAAGGCATAGTAGGGGATGGTAATGTGTATAACTTCTCAGGGAGGGGATGAGCCAGTCTAGCTATAGTCTTTATCCTCCTATTAAGAGATTTCTGATTTAATGCCATCGACATTGTTGAGTCATTGCGCAACATTTCAGCTATATGATTGTCAAAGATATGATTCAATCTGTCTTGTTTCTCTATTTTTAACTGCGGGTTTGTATGACAATTCTTTATTGTGTTTGCTTTTATCAGTTTTGACTGGACACTAGTCAGATTGGGCCTATTCTGATACAGCAGTGCTGAAGGATCTCTTACTGTATCGCTTTTCTTTACTATACGAATCAATGGTTTTTGGCCACTTTAATAGAAACAATTGAACACTGTAGCCTTAAATTTGTTATTGACCAACATGATTGGACCTGATGTGGCTATTGAAGCCTATTTGCCTTGAGATTTAATAGTTTTTTGATCCAAAATGTTTTCTGCTCACTATGATTGTAAAGAATTGCTATTTAAGTTGCCGTTGCCTTCCTACCAAGTCTCCTCTTATATGATTTAGGCTTGTATTTTAAAACTGGAGCTGTTGCACTCTGTATTTTTTTTTGTTCACTTTTTACTCCCTGTAAATTGTAGACTATTGTGCATGAAAATCTTAGGAGATTAGCAGTTTCTGCAATACTCAAACTAGTCCTTCTGGCACCTACATCCAGACTGAAGTGGCTGAACATTTTTTGTTCAGCCACATTTTTTGATGTGAACCTAACTGAAGTTCTTGACCAGCATCGAAATAATTTTTTGGCATTTTTACTGTTAAACGATTGGTTGACTAGATGAATGCATGAAAGAGCACTTATTCTTTATAAATTAGCTGGTAACTGTGTGTACCACATGCCAATTAATTTATTTCTCTAAATTTATTTCCTCTCTGTTGTTGTTGAATGAGGAAAAAAAGAAATAAGAAAAAAATATTGAGTATTATATTAGCAGCCCATTGAACCTAACCTACCTCGATTTCGAAGAAATAATGAAAAAAAAAATTGTCTTTACATGTAATGTGCCCAGGCTACTGATTTGTAAAACCCTGGGTTAAGATCATGTGACCTACTTTACAATTATGTGGTAGGTTCTGCCAGCCATTTCAGCATTTCCTGCTGATATCAGCCTAGCTGTAACTGCATATTGAATTGCAGTCTCTACCTGTATATAATTTTGTTTGCTGATTTGTGGTTTGAACCTCACAAGGTTTCAGACAGAAATAGTAAATGTAGCCCTTGTGGCATAAATAGGATCATGTATGAGCTTGTTGTAACACACTGCCAGCATTTTCCATCTGGTAGGAACACATTTGGCTCATGCAAACTGTTTTAAGTACATGATGCCCGAGGGCATTCTTGCATGTGCATCCCAATTCCAACACCCTACAAATCATCTACATTATGTTTGATGGCCCATGTTTGACGCCACTTGTGTGAAGATGCTGCTATTTCTTCCTTGTTATTTTTGACCATTTTTATTTCGATAGCGATTCTACAGTGAGTCTACAGAGTCCATGACTGCTGCTGCTTTTGGTTCTTCAGTTTGCGATTAACTGTACAAGGACAGTCTCTGGTTTACGGTTTGTTAAATGTACAGCTTTGTATATTTCCAGTTTACCATCCACTATCCGGCTGTCCCTTATCATACATCCAACAGGAGGATGAAGGCTAGCACATGCATTCTCGTTGGAGACATGTGAAGGCAATCACTTGTACCCAGTGTTTGAAGTGTGTCAAAGCCCCAGCCCACCCACATACCCCATCTCTTTTTAGAATTGTTAATTAAAAAGATATTTTGTACTTTTCTATGTACTACTTTTTTTCTATATTGTCTACTTTGCTTACGGGAGGTCTGGGAGCCCCTCCAATTCGAAAATTGCTTGTACTTTCTGCATACCTGAGCTTACTGATGCACATGACTGGCAAGTGTTGTGAGAAATAGTAATGGCACCCCTCCCACATCAATGGCAAGAAACCCAAAATCGCCCATGAGGGGATGTACTAATATCCTACCCAATTTAAACGCAATATTTTGAATGAAATGTCAAATTAAGCTGTTAGACATATTCTGTAAGTTATTGTGCATTATAATATCTATATATTAATGTACTAAATTCTGATCTAAATGTATTTTTGTTCATTCACTCTGATAAACCTGCACATATGATACCCTTATGTATACATAAACATCACCTCATTATTGAATAGCTCAAATCTGTAGTAGTTCTGTTGTGACTTTTATCTTTATGCTTTTACTTTCCCAAGCGCCATTCTAAGCTGAATTAAATCAGCTTCTGCACAGTTAACTTATGCACACTGATCCTCTGTAGACTGCCAGTGTCTAATGCTAGATGAATCTAAAGCAGGCGTCTCATCTTTTTTATTATTTTTTTTTTTTTTGCATAAAGATGTGACCTTCAGAAAGCTGACATTGCATTTGCTAAGGAAAAAAAAAGAAAAACACATGAGAAAGTAGGCTTATGCTTTAATGGTCTAATCGAACCCAAGGATGAGGTATCTTTATGTTTAATAACATGTAGAGAACGTACAGGTTAAACTGTATCTGCTATGACCTTCATAAGGATTAGTACCTGCTTCAGACTCCATGGCATTTTAGATAGATGTCGAGATACCGCACTGCATGCTCATATGTGTTTAATATGCTAAATGTATACTGCTTTTTTATTGGCTCTTCAATTTACTCGATATAAATCTAATCTCCGTGAAAGACTTGTCAGGAGAAGCGGTCGATAAGGTGACAAGGTTTCCCAGATAAGGAATATCCTTATGCTGTTTTTATGGGTCTGGGTAGTTTGTATCAGCAAGTATTTCTGTTTTTCCTAAATACAAGGTAAAAATGGCAGCAGTCTTAGTATTTAGGTACTGCAAATCTACAGTTGCTCAACCTCAGCTACATCTTTCGGATTTGTATTTGGTCTCTGATATCTTGAGATGTGCACAGGACTGATTGATGACTGACTGACGGATTATTTTCTTTCTCACATGCACATTATTATTTAGTTTCTTAATGCCAACAGTATTTTCTAACAAACATGGTTAGGCTTATTTCTAGAAATATACAACTAGAAGTTCATTTTAATCACCACAGTCCCGACATATTGTGGGACCCTATGTTCATGTTAATGAACGTTCTTATTTTTTCTTCTTATTTTGCTAACACTATATAATATCTGACTTTTCTGTTGTCTCACTGGCTCACATCAGCATCAAAAAGTTTTATTTTTTCTCCTTTTGAACACTTTGTGTTCACATTAGGTTTTAAATATAGAACAGAAATCCTCTAGCCTGATTTGAATAACATCTTTTCAGGATGATGGGAGATATGAACACAGATTATGAGGAAAAAATGTTAGACAACATCTTAATGACTATTTGTTGAGGGAGCAAACAACATTGAGGTAGAGCCTGAGTTGAAACCAGTCAGTTATAGGTTTGGCTTAATAATGCTTGGGCCTGGACAAGTGCACTAAAGCTTTTTTCTTTGAATTAATCTATTATTGTATAGATTAGCAAAGAATATTGCTTGCGTGATGTATGTATCAGTCATATTATATATATATATATATATATAGAGGCATATTTGACTTTTTCTCAGTGTGGTATCTTTCTACCTACTGGCTCATCGGATTCCCATTCACTGAACAGACGAAAAGATCTCTCTAAATGTCTCCTGCACAGTTTGCCTTTTCTTCGCCAAATGAAAATGATTATTTTGCTGTAATCGTTTGCACGTAGCTGACGTGGCTGTGCACAGCAGGCTGAAGAACAACAGCAGCAGTTTCTAGTTGAAAAATTCCAGTCCCGACGTCTGCGCCGCTCAAGAGTCGCTGTGCACACTTGGGTGGAGGGCTAAGTAGGTATACTACCTGTTGCCCCATTTATCGCACACCTGTCCTTTAGGGCTTTTAAACAGTCCTATTGCAGCATAAACATTAAAGCACGGAGTAGTCTCATCAAATGGACTGTAATGTGTATAGGATTAGCTTAATAAATGGAGCAAGAGAAATGATTCGAAAGGACAGATCTTAGATCCGGCTTGGCCTTGGCAGATGAGCGGAGGTAATGGTGCGGAAGAGAAGGGAAATGAAGTAGGGGCATGCCATCGAAGCACTGTATTTAGTAAAATATGAGGCCAGCTGTTATAGCAAAGAGTAAGATGTCATCCGCACATGTCCTGCTGTAACTTTTCTACTCATGAACGAATCCATCAACAGGCCAACGCTCTTGTAGAGCACTAGAGCATGGGGTGTTTTTGGCAAAATCGAATGTCTAATCTACCAGACAACAAAGCTTAATCATGAGCTCATGTGCATTGCCCAAGTTGGCCTTCCTGCTAATATTCAACATCACTCACTTTTCTTCTTTCTGCAAATCTGGCCAAACTCTCTTCTTCCCTCACTTTTAAAGACAAGAGGATGATGGGTACAAGTTGTCCTGGGGGTTTGAAAGTGCCAAACAGAGCTAAACTCACTAAACAGATTTGTGTTTTCTTTTTATTATGTTTCATTTTTTTTTTCTCACCATGGTCATCGCAGTCAGAATCCCACTTTCCACCTCTCAATCGGTGTGAGTGTGTGAGGGCTTGGTGGATCGATGAGCATCTTGCAGCTTGTTAAAGTGAGAGAGACTGTAGTGTTTCCTTGACTGGCTTTCTCTTTCTCAGTCTTATAACAACAATATTGGTTTCACCTGCCCACCTGCACAACTCCAAACGCCAAATATCCTTTGGTAAAACTCTGAATTGTTGGTACTTCAGGTTAGGGATCAAAGAAATCCCTATCTTTGCATTTGCGTGTATTCAGATTTAAATGTGAAGTGGATGTAGCTTAAACTGGAAGTTTGTTTGTTTCTTTTTTACTTTCTTTCTAATTAAATTAAATATCCTCGGGTGAAAAAAAAACATTGTCAGCAGTTCTGTCTCTGACGCTTCCTCAGCCTTTACCATATTACTAGAGATGGGTTTTAATGTTTAAATCCACGACAACCGTTACCAGGCAGCAACTAAGGGTTAATTAAAAAAACCTCAAAAAAAAAAAAAACACTGTTAATGGGTACATGAAATGAAAATGAAATGAAATATAATAAAAACTCTCAGCTAGTTGCCCCTGACAGTTTTACCTCTGTTACCTATAAAAAAATAAATAACAAAAAGACTAAAAAGCCTATCTGAGTGTGTTAATTTCAAATAATGCATTGTACATCATCATTACCCAGCGGCTAATCCGATATCAGAGCCTAGATGGAGGCATTTGAAATTGTGTGGCACACAGCAAAAGAGTTCATTATTCAGGCTCTGCTGTTCTATGAAAAATTATTAAAAGCACACATTATCATGTTGGTTATTAGAAGAGTGTCTAGGCCCTCCCAGTGTTTGTACTCTACTCTCCAAATGAAGCAACACGACAATAACGTACCCATTTGCCTCCTCCCTTAGTTCAAATCCTAACCCCGAAGGCCGTTTAAAGCATCCCGGTTCTACAGGAACTGACTAATTATGACTTTGATGTCAAACAATTTAATTGCCCCTCGTGGTAACTTGACTGGCTGATGTTGACTGAGTGAGAGGAGGCATTTTCTATGCAGAATCAGAACTCCGGATAATTCCAAACCCCTTTCCCACGATTTTTTGACATGCTAAAAAAAAGTGCTAAGTCTAATTGTGCAGCTTACTGTATTCTGGACACATGATAATGACGTTCCCACGCACAGTGGACTTAAAGCCCCACCGAGAGTGAGTGGGAAGCTCCGTTCTCTCTCTGGGGCTTTCCATTGGTTAAGAGCTCGGGCGCTCTGTTTCCACGCCAACGTAGAGCTTCATTGATGACCTCATGGAGCAGATGTCGCAAGATGGCAGCCAGGTGAAAAAAGAGAACAGAACGAGTGGCGTCCCACACATACAAACAACTTGCTCTTTCTTACTCTGTGTACACCCTACAGGGCCTTGGGGATGGTTAGGGATGAGTGTGTAAGCGAGAGTGAGAGAAGCATGTGATGGAGAGAAAGAGAGAGAGATGGTGAGAATGAGAGAAAGTACTTTTACACTAACAAAGTGGTAGCACAGAGTCTGCGTGGGCTGCCTGTTAGCTGTCATTCGAGATGGAGCAGAGCTGCAGATAGATGCTGAGCTGCAGGATCCTGTTTGCTTCACTGTTACTGCAGGCATGCACTAAATCAGGGCTTTGAATTAACTTATAGATCTTTTTTTATGTTTGTGGATGCAGAGTTTTTAGAACTGACATCTTTTGGAAACCTGAGAACTTTACAACTGGAACATTATAAGTGGGAGGCTTGCGTTATATACTATATGCTGTTTATTATACGTGTGCGTGTGTATGCATGTGTGTATGTATATAATATATATATATATAAAACACACAGATAAATTATTTTAAAATGCCCGCTTATTTAAACATTATATAAAATAATGTTTTATAATATTTTATTTTAAAATAATATGAAATAAATCAAATCAATGCAATACAAATTTTGTTATATTGATTACAATCGCACAAATAAAATTTATTAAACAGAATGAAATACACAAAAAGATTTAACATATTTTTCGGACTATATACATTTTTTCCCACGTTTTGAACCCCGCGGCTTAAATAACGAAGCGGCTAATTTATGAATTTTTCCTGGGTTTTTCCCGGTTTTACAAACTTCAAGCCAAAAAACTAAACCCCATAACATTAGACCAATAAAATGTCCGAACGGAAACGAAAAAACGCACCTCACCTGTGTACTGAGCTCCACGGCTTCGAGAGAAAAAACTTCCATCTGGTGATTTTTAAACGCACGACGATGCCAAAAGATAAACCCCCAAGAGAAATAGTTGTGAAAGGAAGGAGGAAGACAGTGCACAATGACTTTCTTGGTCGGCTACTGTTTAGATACAAGCCTTTGTAGCACGATGAGTCTGGGTGAAGGGAGAGCTCGCTAACTCCAGTTGCAACAGAAATCATATAAACACAGACAGGTTTCCAAAACTCGTGCTTTTTTATTTTTCTTGGCAACAGCGTTAATGGTTAGTCAAAGAAACTTAGAAATAAACCTGTGTAAGGTACATTAAGTGTAGACTAATAGACAGGCTTATAGACAGGTGCGGCTTATTTATGTTAAAAAGAAAAATATTTGTAAAATTCAGTGGGTGCGGCTTATATATGGGTGCACTTTATAGTACGGTAAACAAGTCTTGTGTGTGAATAAATCCGGCATGGAAAAAGTAGCTAAAGTGATACTGCACTGACTTTAGTTTCTTTTTAATATACCTGGCATTGTTTGTATGTTTTTAACTTTAATAATAATAGACGCACTCCGAGTGATTGCTGTCCGCCACTTAATACACACTAAAAAATATCGGTACGAATATGTGTACGTTACACCCCTTAAATATATACAGTGAGGAAAATAAGTATTTGAACACTCTGCTATTTTGCAAGTTCTCCCACTTAGAAATCATGGAGGGGTCTGAAATTGTCATTGTAGGTGCATGTACACTGTGAGAGACATAATCTAAAAAAAAAAATATCTAGAAATCACAATGTATGATTTTTGTAACTATTTATTTGTATGATACAGCTGCAAATAAGTATTTGAACACCTGAGAAAGTCAATGTTAATATTTGGTACAGTAGCCTTTGTTTGCAATTACAGAGGTCAAACGTTTCCTGTAGTTTTTCACCAGGATTGCACACACTGCAGGAGGGATTTTGGCCCACTCCTCCACACAGATCTTCTCTAGATCAGTCAGGTTTCTGGCCTGTCGCTGAGAAACATGGAGTTTGAGCTTTCTCCAAAGATTTTCTATTTAGGTCTGAAGACTGGCTAGGCCACGCCAGAACCTCGATATGCTTCTTACAAAGCCACTCCTTGGTTATCCTGGCTGTGTGCTTCGGGTCATTGTCATGATGGAAGACCCAGCATCGACCCATCTTTAATGCTCTAACTGAGGGAAGGAGGTTGTTCCCCAAAATCTCGCAATACATGGCCCCGGTCATCCTCTCCTTAATACAGTGCAGTTGCCCTGTCCCATGTGCAGAAAAACATCCCCAACGCATGATGCTACCATCCTCATGTTTCACAGTAGGGATGGTGTTCTTGGGATGGTACTCATCATTCTTCTTCCTCCAAACACGTTTAGTGGAATTATGACCCAAAAGTTATATTTTGGTCTCATCTGACCACATGACTTTCTCCCATAACTCCTCTGGATCATACAAATGGTCATTGGCAAACTTAA
>MU558159.1:2484628-2521656 GCA_024362625.1 Silurus asotus | reverse complement strand
GAGAACATAGGGGGGTGTTTACATATTTATTTTTCTCTCTATATATATATATATATATATATATATATATATATATATATATATATATGGTACATGTATATTGTAGGTTTACAGCTACTTTTCTCACTGATACTGTGTCACACAGCATAACCGAAACCTTCCTATATTTATAGAAAGAGGCAATTTGACTGACAGGCCAGAAAACGTGTTTTATTCCAGTAGCCCATCTGTAAACTTGTCAGGGTACATCATAACCAATATACTGTTTAACGGTTGTGAAAAACATTTTTAAGGATCTTAAAAAAATCTAACTTAGTGGAGAAGTCTTTCCTGTTGGGAACTGCCACATGGAACTTCTCATAAATGGAAATATGCACAGACAGACTGTCTCTCTCATGATTTTGAAGCTTGTTCTCTAGAAAAGTGTAATAAAGATTATATAGAGATGCTGTCAAATGAATTTGCAGGTTGTGTAAGTACCGTGATCTACAGGGTCAATTTAAATCGGTCGATGCAAACTTCTTGTTTCACCTTCACCCAGAAAATGGTATAAGTCCAATCAGTGAATTTGCATTGATTTCATTTAACAGATTTTCTTCTAAAGTTTCTTATGGTCATGTCATATTCCCATGCTTATCATTTTGTGCTAGATGCAGTTCACACTTGCACTGAGAACAGCCCGCCCCTGGTTCACACATCGTTTGTGTACCTGTTTAAAAAAAAAACACAAAGCACACTGTCTTAGTGTCAGCCAGTGCCATCAAGTCTCATTACTTCATCCCCAAAAGACTAAGTGACAGCTTTTACACTGATAATACGGTGAATATATCTCAAGCTGTGGTGCTTTTCTGTGTATTTTGGGGGGCTGGGGGAGGAAGCGTTCTGTATCTTTACCAAATTTAGATGGGCCTTAAGCCACACTTCCACTCGTCCTCCTGCCCCAACGACAAAAAAAAATCTCATTCCTCCTCCAGTGGCAGGCGGGCAGTCGTGCAGTCGTGCAAGCTAAGCACATCAGTGAAAATAGGCATATAAGCCGCCGCCTATAAATTTCCCCAAAGTCTGATTGGAGGTGGAATGAGATCATTAAGGTCAGCGCGAGGCTTGCGTGGACCTAAAGCACATGGTGATGGACTGTTCATGCTGTTGACTGACTGCGGCAATAAGCCGCCTTTCGCACCCTAAGTCGCCGGGCTTCTGACAGCTTGCGCTAAAATAATAGGTCGTTTGTTTTCCACGCTGCACTAACGTCTAATCAAAAACCATCTTCCAGCTCCTGCGGAGCGAATATTCAGAACTTCATTAAAAGTTCTTTGATTTGAATTCTCACCTCAACAATGCTCCCGACTCCAGAGCGTAGGCTCCGTGCGTATTTTTGTATGCTGCGGAAAAAGCAGGCGGAAAAAAAACCCAGCTGTTTAGTGGATGTTGTTTTGTGCCAATGTGCAAAATGTGCTGCTGTTCAGGAAATTCACCAACCAGAAGTCGAGGTTCCGTGTAATGGACTCAAATAGTGCAGAGGAGCGGAAGAGTAAGAAATGCCCATGTCCTTTGGACGTGTGTGAAATTTAAAGACTAAAAAGGTTAGAAATGCACCAAAGAAGAAAAAAAAACCTTCTCTGTGAAATTACCGAACATACAAAGAAGTCATTTTGGGAACATTTTAAGAAGACACGCCAGCCTCAGTGTTTCTTTAGAAATCTTTAGAAACTTAATCTGAGTTTTTGAGAGGAGCAAAGGTGTTTAATTGGTAATGACCCTATGCATGTTCACAGAAAATCCATTAAGGCTGCGGAATACAGCTGTTATCCGATTAGAATCAAAGGCTGATGTTTTCTCTTTCGGTTTGTGCAGGTGAGAACATAACAGTCACAATAGATCCGAGATGGTCGGATCCCGTTTCAGGTGAACAGTGATTGCAGCAAAAACACAAAGTAAAGCATAATCTAAGAAACTGAACTAAACGTGCAAATACCAAAAGCGTATTACAGGTTGGGATTATTTATTTATTTATTTATTGCAGGTGGAAGCTAAAAGACAGAGCCTTAGCACTGCAGAAATATGATGTGTTCTGGAAATCGCACGCGAAATGATTTAAACCGGCTTTTATAGCAAATATTTATAATAAGGGATTATTTAATAGCACTGCAGTGTTCACCATAATCAGGTGGTATTATATTTTTTCTCATTTCTGACTATTAAATGAAACATTTAATCAACTGCCCTAAACACACTTTGTTGTTGTTTATTAGACGTGTGTGAAACCAAACCACAGATGAATTTAAAGAATTAAAAAAAAAAAAAAAAAAAATGTTGAGGCACAATGAATGCGGTTTTTTCCCAAACTGTCAGCAAAAAGTTGTTTCAGCATTTATATCATGTTTATCTGGTCCATTTTAGCATAAAGTATGCACACTTGACCTGCACAGCAATATGTGGTTCTTTACCAAACTTCTACCACAAAGTTTGAGGCACACAGTTGCATAAGATGTGATGCAGTGAGCGATCTGCAGTGTTTGTGCTTCATGTATTTTAAATACGAATTTCGAATATAAAATAGGATTTGGTCATTCGTGTTTGATAGTGTTGACGAAAATGCCTACATATTGTGCATCAAAATACGTGTTTTGTATTTTTGTAGTTTTAAAATACATTGTAAAAAGTTTACAGTACACGAAGACATCATAACAATTATTGGTGCCTACTCTGTAATCGAAACGTGCAGGCTGTCAAATAGGTGTCCAATGATCTATAAATAAATATTTAATTGCCGAATATTGTACCCTACTCGAAGTAGCTGTTTTGTAGAATCAGGATTTGGCATATCATTGCATAATTAAGGTCATATTATATTACTGATTAAAACTCAAATGATTGATTAGTTAGAAACCAGTTGCTATGAATGCAGGTGCCATCAGTTGTCTTCTTATGAATGACTTGTTCGTCATTGAGTCAGTGTTGCTGATGTGTCCTTTGTTACCAGGCACCAAGTAACTAAATTAGGATACAATTTTGAGTCAATCGCAAACTGTTAAACATTTAACTGTTAGTTACTTTAAAACTTACCTTCATTCAGGAGATCACAGAGAAATGTATGTGAGTAGTTGATCTGTTAACTGGTTGCATATGTCAGATTTATTGCGTGACTCGAGTGACTGAGTGAGTCTGATGGTGAAGGAGATAAAATAGGCCAGTTGATGGAAGGTTTGTAAAGAAATTTCATGCTTCCTTGTAAAATACATTCGTAGTATTTTTAAAATACAAAAATACAGTAGTTTATTTTGACACATGGTGTGACTGCTGTATTGTGTAGTTTATTTTGACACGGTATTTTATTTGAAAATAGGTTTTGATGTATCCTTGCACAACACTGAATGCAATTCAGGCATTAATTTTTATCTTCACTTGAATTAGGAGACCCAAACCCGTTCCTGCAAATACCCCTGTGCATATGGTTTACATGGGTTGGAGTGAATGATCTCCTGCTCTAGAGCTCTGACCTCAACCCTACTGAATACCTTTAGGATGAATTGGAACACTGACCGCAACCCAGGCCTCCTCACCACACCTACATCAGTACCTGACTTTACTTGTGCACAATGAGCTGAACGAGCACGAATCTCCACAAGCGCACTCCAAAATCCAGTGGCACATCTTCGAAGAAATGTGAAGCTTAATATAACAGCACACTTTCATCACCAAGGCGTAAAAATACATGTAAAATCTCGCTGAAAATGTGCCACTGACCCCTCTTAAGTGTTCGTTACTATGATGTAGTTATGCTGGAGAAAGAATCTAAATGTGTCTAATGTGGCAGGTCGATTGTTTTCTGTTTGGTTATTTATATATTTATTCATTTATTTGCTGAGCGGCGCGGGGCAGAAAGAATGGAGAACTACTTACCGCATGCACTTTTTCACTCGAAAAGGTATTCCGATAATGCGCGTTCAACTATCTCTTTCTTACTCCAGCCCACCCCTTATATCATTTCTGACACACGCTTTCTCATTACAGACTCAGTGGTTTATTATTTACCAGCCAAATCAGCCGTATGCCTGGCTTTCCATTTCTCCTTCCATAATCAAAATATTTGGCTCGCCTGCCCGTGGTGAGGTCCAGCCTGCAGTTTTTCTTTCTGCTCCATTGTAGAAAACCTCCCAGCGTTTTTATAGTGTAATAAACAATACAACACCCAATCAATGCAGCGGGTTTTTCATTTCAGGCCTCTTGTTTATTCGTTTGCCTAATTATTTTAGGATGCCACTTGCATCCAAATGGACGCCTTCTATCCGTTCGCTCCTGCCAATAAACAGCCATTTTGTTGTGAAATATAGAGTGCAAAGGGCAGAAATTAGACCAAGGCCAAGATAAGGCCGAGAGAAAGATAAATAAAAGAGCATCAGATAAATCAGGTGATAATTTCGAAGCGCTTTCACTAATTATCTGACAGCTCAGTAAGACAAATGGAACTCGCTTTAGAGGATCTAAGAACAGGGTTGTAAATGATTACGCCATGACATGATATTACATATGATGAATATGCTGATCGATACTTGTTTCTGGTTGAGTGGTGGTTCTTTTGTAGCATACGATGTGTCCAGTACCAATAATGATACAATATACTGCAACTCTAAAAGCTAAGCTCGGTGTATTTTTTCTTTTTATTTCACAATAAATTATCAAAGGAAAGCCACAGAGACGACAATCTGTGTTCTCTCTTTCTCTTTCTTCGAGACAAGCACTTTCTTATTCCTCTCTCAGGGTTTCTACATATTTTGGAAAAGTTTGAAAAAGTATTGAATTTTATTTGAGTGATTTCGAGATTTGGATTATTATGGGGGAAAAAAAAAACCCACAGAGTATAAAAATAATTTATTGTATCATATTCGGTTTTTCGAAATATAAAATGAAGAATTTGTAACAAAAATATTTTTTTATAAAACAAAGACTACACTAATTCAGACTTTTTAAAATGGTGTTTTTGTCTACAAACACTTCACATCCACACTTACGTTTTCATTCGTTTCCCAAAAGCTGCTCATCCACATTGAAACATCTGAAAACACTTATGTCCTTGTATATTGCATAAGCAAAATATAATACGCTTCGATCTGTGTAATTTCCTCCTGCCGCCTACATACTTTCTGGCTTTTTGAAACATCATGGCAATGACAAAAAATGTGTTATTGTTTTCTAAAAGCCTTCTTTTGCACAAAAAGGAAAATGTGTTTCTTTTAAATGAAACCGTATTAGTGCGGACATGGTCAAAAGGTGTTTTTTGTGGAGTAGACTTTAAAAGATCGGTGCTAGACAAGATCTGCACAGCTGTGATTGGTTGTTGCGTTCTGAGGCAGCAGTTGCCATGACATTACAGCGTAAAAACATGGGAAAAATCTAAAACGCCGACATGAAAAAGTAATTTTGAAAGGAAAGATGTGTAGGAACTCTGCTCACGCTCCTCTTTTTAAACACACTTCTTGATTTAATTTTAATATAAACTTGTGGGATAATAAGTAGGTAAATCTTGTTGGTATCTGTACCAAGAGAAAAGGCATTTCTGCCCATGAGTCTGACCATGTCTTGGCATTTGACTTGGCATAGCAAAAAGCCTTTACAATATTAAGGCCAGAGAGCAGGTCACTCTAAATTGTTTCTTATTCAGACTCTGTGTTCGGACATAGCCGCTACTGTAGGTTGCTCCGGAAACTCTAAATCCCCCATGTCTGCTACTGAATGATCTGCTTGTTAGGAAGCTAGGAGCAGACCGTTCTTTAGTCTGTGTGTGGCTCTACAGTAATGTTCAGCACAAGTGTCCTGTTGTCTGTGAATATAAACCCTATTTTGTTGCTGTGGGAGTTGGTGGCGGCTCATTCGTTTTAGCGCGCTAAATGAAGGACAGATCTGAACGCGGCTGTCTCTGTGTCTGCTGAAGCGGGTATAAATGTACTTGTCTTGCTCATTAAGGCATGTTTCCTGTGGAGAATATAAAAATAGATTTTATACGTATGCAAGGGTGAAATATGTCCTTGTACTTGAGTAAGAAGTTAAAATATGCTGGGAAGTATTCAAGTTTTGTCTTCTTTGCATGTTGTTTGTATACGGTATTATGCTAATTAATGTTTGTCTCCATAGACTATGTTTGCTTTTGGCCTTGTATCAGCTGAGTGAAAACAAATCTGAAAATGAGTGTTTCCTTTATTTACAGGTTTCTATGATTTCCTGTATTTTCATAACTGAAACCCTGCACAGTTAAAGCCCTATTATAGCATCTCTCCTCCAATTGACCCTCCTTTGAAGCTGCATCGATGTCAGTGAGTTCAGAGCTTCTCTTAAACTAACCGGGTCTCAGCGGTCAGCATGATAGATGCGGCGTCATATAGCTGAGCTCTGATTCTGGAACATTCCGCTTGATGGCAGTCGTGCAGGACCGTAACGCTCAATAAAGCTGCACTCCCCATCTGCCTCTATCCAGGCACTAATGAATTCTTTTTTATTTCCTGCAGGATATAGACCTGGGGCCTCGGCGGGCTTGATTTATCTGTCCAGAACCGGTCGTGAATGGCTAGCATGGAGAACGGCTGCGTGGATAGGACGTGACCTGCTGAACAGCGTGCGGTGAAGATGTTGCCTTGCCACGCATAGCATCCAATGAAGGAACCCTTGCCATGCGAAGAACCACTGGACGCTTCAAGAGTCCTACGTTCCGAAGGTGCAACCTCCCGACTGTTTTGAGCGTAACCAGTCGAAGGATATAGTGGATATAAAACCAGTGTTGGAGCTTGTATCACTGTGGGGAGGGAAGGGGAATTAGTGAACTATGCTTGGCCAGCTCGGTCAGCCCTGGAGTGCCATGCAGTTACGGCTGGATATGGGCGCCAGCTTGGAGCTGCCCTCCCTACTGTGGGTGCTGGCTGTGGCGCTACAGACTTGGATGGGTGCTGCAGAGAAGCTGGACGAGTTGGACCCCGTGGTGACCACGACATACGGCAAGCTGAGGGGCTTCAAGAAAGAACTCAACAACGAGATCCTGGGACCCGTGATCCAGTTCCTGGGCGTGCCCTACGCGGCACCCCCTACCGGGGAGAGGCGATTTCAGCCCCCCGAGCCGCCCTTGCCCTGGCACAACATCCGCAACGCCACACACTTTGGCCCCGTGTGCCCCCAGAGTGTTGTGGAGGGCAGGCTACCTGATGTCATGTTGCCCGTTTGGTTCACCAACGGCCTGGAGGTGGTTTCGACCTATGTGCAGGAGCAGAGCGAAGACTGCCTATTTCTTAACATTTACGTGCCCACAGAGGATGGTGAGTGTTTGTGTGTGTGTGGTGGTGTGGATCCACAGATCCGTTTGTCTCGTCTTTGTATTTCCTTTGTGTGAGTGAACTTAGAAAAGCATGACCACTGCATGTCAACATGCATGCCACTGCTTTTATGTGTGTGTTGGAGGGTGGTGGGATTATGTGTGAAGTGAGTGCCTTTATAGACAAATATGTAAGTGTGAACGTGTGCGTAAAAGTGGCTGTACATGTCTCCTAACCTACTTTGCCATACCTTTGCGCAAGTACATACCCATGTGCCATAGCACGTCCATTTATTTAGGTGAAGCTGGTTCCTTCTCAATTCCCGCCTCTCTCACTTTCACTTTCCTGCCAGCAGTTTATAATGTGTCTACTGCGTGTGCTGGCACAATGAGCTAAGATCATAGAGTGAGAACCTCATTTAGAGTAATAATGATGATGATGATGATGATGATGCTAATGATGAATTGGAAGACAGTGAGAGCAGCTCTCCATGTTAACCTCTTTTCCTTCCTCGTCTCAGTGATATTTGCATGCTCCCACTGTCTGTATCGGAGCTCCATGTTATTCTTTAGTCTTTTATTCGTTTTTGCAGTCAAAAGAATATCCAAGGAATGTGCCAGGAAACCGGGCAAGAAAATATGTAGAAAAGGAGGTATGTATGCACTGACATGATAATAAAAAAATAAAAAAATAAAGACAAGACAAAAAAGATCTCCCCTCCATCCCACAGTTTAAAAAAAAAAAAACAACGACCTGAGCTCAAGATCTCAGTTCATTGATTGGCATCATTGATTCCATCTATAAAGAGTTAAACAGGACCATGCCCACTCTTAAATTGGATGAGTGCACGTTGAACTTGCAAAATGTAATCTCAATTAAAAGAGACGTTATCTGAATTCCATTGGCTTACACTAGCGAAATCGATAATGGCTTCATCAAGATAATGACCGACACGCACTCCATTCCCTCAAGGTTAACATTCCCCTCTTCTATTTTGACCTTTTCTGTCCTCTCCCTTACTTCTTTAATCTGCACTAATCAAATATTTCCTCCTTCAACACACTCAGCATTCATTAGGACACAGGCCTTTAAAAATCCACCGGCTTCCTTCACCTATAAAACTCTGTGTGTTTGTCAGAGCTATCTGTTTGCAGAGTTGTGGCAGCTGGTGAAATTAGCTCGTGCGCCGCGACGGATTAGCATTTCACATGATCAGATCAATGGAAATGAAAACAAAAGAAAAGAAAGATAGAGTGGAGATCAATGGGGAGACTCACAGTGTTGTCTTGTTTGTGTTCAGCGTGTTCTGTCTACAATGTGTCTTACTATATTGTGATGTATAGTCTTTAATGTGACAGAGTTCCACTGTTCACAGCTAAATGTTTGTAATGCTTCAGCACTGTTCAACTTCTGCTGTTCATTTGCCTGATTCCAGGTGTAGAAAAAGCCATTCACGGATCACTGTGTCTTCACGATCATAAATCAGACCTGATACGGGGTCAGAAAACTGACCCACTTTGAGTGAATAATGAGAAATTATTTTGTTTTGCAGAATGTGAACAAACTGCAAACTAACTCATGTTCTTTTTTTTTTCCCTGCTCTTATTTTTTTGTACTGTCAGGTTTTATTTATTCAATCGAAAATATCCTCAAACATATCACAAAGACTTTGTTAATGTAATGTTTAAATGAGTGTAAATGAGATTAGTGCTAATTGGTGGTTGATGTTAAATCTAGCCCCTAGGCATTAGCTGAAGCACACACTGATTATTTTAAACACACGATGCTGCATGAAATTTATTTATTAAATTTTTTTTGCAGTTTTGACAGGTTATAAAGAAGTGGATTTTATTTTACATAGACTTGTCTTTCCTCCCGTTACATATTTGATAGTGACAGTTTAGTGGATATTTTATATCTGTTGTTATATAATGTTATTTTCTCTACAGTGGTCTGGGGTATTATTAAGGGATTTTTTCTGGAAGTCTGATTTAAAAAAAAGAGAAAGAACTTAGTAAATTTCTGGAAGCCTGAAATAATGAGCTTTATGCTAATGATAATTGGAAAGAGGAGCTGCATATTCAGGTTAATAACAAGTAAATTTGTGGAATCTTGGGAAAAGCCTAAACATGACCAATTTCTGAAGTAAAAGCAAAGTAAGTGTGTGTGTGTGTGTGTGTGTGTGTGTGTGTGTGTGTGTGTGTGTGTACATATATGTACATATATACATAAATATGATATATATATATATAAAACATTTTTTCGATAAGTGATACTCTCATTAATACACTATATGGGCACAAGTATTTGATTATAAGATCCATATGTGCTTTTTGAACATTGCATTCCACAGTTTTTATAAAAACTTTCTTTCGGCTTCTCCTATTAGGGGTCGCCAAAGCGGACCATCTTTTTATTGGCACATGTTTTTACGCTGGATGCCCTTCCTAACGCAACCCACCTATTTGTCCAGGCTTGGGACCGGCACTAAGGCTTGTGCAACCCTAATGACTGGGGTGGGTTCCCTGACCAGTTTCTATATGCTGTTAAAAAAACCTTCACTCTTTTAGGAATATGGTCCACTGGATTTTGGAGTGTGCTCTTAGAATTTTCTGCTCATTTTGACACAAGTGTGATCGTAAACTCAGCTAATAATGTAAGGTGAGGAGACCTGGGGTGCAGTCAGCGTTCCAATTCATCTCAAAAGTGTTCAGAAGGGTTGAGGTCAGAGCTCTATAGCAGGCCACTCAAGATCTTCCACTCCAACCCATGTAAACTGTGTGAGTATGAGTGTTATTTATGGAGATGGCTTTGTGCACAGGGACATTGCGTGCTGGAACGGATTCGGGTTTTGTAGTTCAACTTAAGGGAAAATTGAATTCTGTACCTGATGCAATTGTGGTATTAGTTTGGGCACGAACCAGCTCGCAATCTGATTAGTTAAAACAGCCTTTATGCAACATAGATTGTATGGCGCATGCTCCTGCAGTGCTGATTGTGAAGGCTCTTGGCAGAATGATAACTTTGACCCTCGCAGCATGTTATGTGAAGGCTGAAATCTTATTGGATAAAAACTCCAACATAAGCAGACACTTCTTGTAGCAGACCACCCAAGAGAAAATCTATGAACCTAAGAGACTTAGTTATTGGTAATTATTTAAAACTTGTTTTTGGACAAAAATACATTAAAATGTAAGTCAGTGATTCTGATTGGTTTAGGCCAGCTGAGAAGGTCTCTAAGGTCTCTATTGACTGAGACTCAATTTCTAATTTTGGTAACATGATCACATTGAACAATATGTACCAAGTGGTATGTGTTGTGTGATGAAAGTGTCCTCCCCCTCCCACATACACATACACACACTCACACTATCTCTCTTTCTCAGTCACACTCTCTTTCTGTCCTAGTTTTGCGATGGTTGACAGGAGTCCTGTGGGAGGTGGGCTGTGATGCAGGCTTCCAACTGAGAACTGAGGCAGGAACGAATTCTTACAGCCACAGTCCCCCACCCACTTTTTTCAGTCTCTTTTTTTTTTTTTTCTACTGCATCTTCATCACCTTGTCTAGAGCTCTGTCTCATACTGGGCTTAGGGCAGGTTAAGTCTTAAGAGTATTGAGAAGGGAAGTTAGGAGAAAGTTACTTCATTTACATTCAGCGAGTGTCCTGTATGTGTAGTGATTCCGAAAGTCTTCCAACCCCTTCAATTCTTTCAATTTTTTTTTTTTTTATGATACTGCCTAAAGCTAAAAAGCTTTTAATATATAAACACTTGGCACTCCATAATGAGATTTGATAAAACTTTTCAAATTGATTAAAAAGAAAAAACTAAAATATAATATTTATATAAATACTTTTGCTAGGATACTTGAAATGAGCCTCACGGACATTTTACTGTAGATATTTTAGATTATCATTGAGATGTCTTAACACTTTCATTGCAGTTCACCTATGGACATGAGTCGGAAAGACACACACCTGTTATATATCTGTTATATATCTGTATATTCTGAAAATGCAGATCAAGCTGTGCGCTCGAATGTACTAGTGCAGAGCTCAGACAGGATTGTGTCGAGGCACCGATTTGGGAAAAGGCTGCACATTTTTTTTCTGCTGCACTAAAGGTTCCCAAGAGCACAGTGGCCTCCATAATTCTTAAATGGAAGGAATTTGGAACAAACAGGACTTTATGGAATAGGGAGAAATTAGCAAAAGGTCAACCATCACTGCAGCATTTCACTCATCTGGGGTTTATGGCTGTGCCCAGACAGAAGCCTCTTATTTCCTTACTGCAAGACACATGAAACCTTTTTTTATTTTTTTTTGGAATTAATATTATTACTATTATTATGATTATTATTATTATTACTATTATTATTATTATTATTATTATTATTATTATTATTAGCAAATTCAAACTCAAAGGGCCAGTATTTATACATTTAAAAAACAGTACAGACAACGTTTGTAGTATATCTTAAGTGGCAATACTATAGAAAGGAAATTTGGATATATTTTATGGCAGTCAATGTGTAGCTTGTATAGCAGTATATATTTACTGTCCTCTGGAAATAACTCAACATACAGCCATTATTGTCTAAATAACTGGCAACAAAAGTAAGTACACCCTTAGTGAGTACAGCTGTATGTTACTTACCCATGCAAAGCCACAAGTTCTATTCATCATGTTCACATTTTTGTCTGCTTGACAGGACCATACATATTTAGGTATCTTATATTAGAGCAGTGCTTTAAGTACAATTCTCTCAAAATGATTACTGGATGTTCAACATGGTGCATCATGACAATGGACTCTCTGAGGATTTAAGAATTAGAATTGTTGCTCTCCACAAAGATGCCTAGGTTATAAAAATATCAGTATCGGAAGAGGCCTGCAAGGGTCGTTCAAAGAAGTTAAGTCCACTAGTTAAAGACGCATGAGTACTGTCAGCATTGCTTTAGAAGTTGCAGAAGGTCAGCTTCTCAGACCATACTCTGTACACTGCATTAACGTGGTTTGCATGGCCGTCATCCCGGAAGGAAGCCTCTTCTGAAGCTGGCTCCCCAGAAAGCCTGAAAACATTCTGCTGAAGACAACCTGTTCAGCAGCATGAATTACTGAAACCATGTCTTGTGGTCTAATGGGCCAAGATAAACTTGTTTGACTCAGATGGTGTCCAGCATGTGTGGTCACACCCTGGTGAGGACTACCAAAAAAATTGTTATGCCTACAGTCAAGCATGGTGGTGGTAGCATCATGGTCTGGGGCTGTATGAGTGCTGCTGGAACTGGGCAGCGTTAATTGAGAAAAACATGATTCCAACATTTACTATAACATCCTGAAGCAGAACGTAATTCCCTCCCTTCAGAAACTTTTTTTTTCCAACATAAAAACGACCTTAAACACAACTGTCTTGCTGAAGACTAAAGGTGATGTAGTGGCCAAATATGTCTCTAAACCTGAACCCTATTGAGCACCTGTGAGGAGTGCAATGTGTCTAACATCTAGCAGCTCCATGATGTCATTATAAAGGAGTGGAAAAGGATCCCAGCAACAACCTGTGCAGCTCTGTTGAATTCAATGCCCAAGAGCGTTAAGGCAGTGCTGGATAAAAATGTTACATATTCACTTAGGGTGTAGTTACTTTTGTTGACAGCTGTTTTGACAAAAATTACTGTTTTTCTGAGTTATTTTCAGAGGAGAGTAAATCTATACTTCTATACAAGCTGCACATTGACTACTTTAGTATTTCCAAGTTTCCAAAGTATTTCCAAATTTCATTTTTAATGCATTATACATACATACGCACACCGACCAGGCATAATATTGTGAGCGGTGAAGTAAATAGCACTGATTATCTCTGTATCATCATGGCATCTGTTAGTGGGTGGGATATATTAGAAAGCAAGTGAACATTTTGTCCTCAAAGTTGTGTAAGAAAAAGAAAAATAGTTTGACAAGGGGCTGATTGTGATGCCTAGTCGACTGGGTCAGAGCATCTCCAAAACTGCAGCTCCTGTTGGGTTTTCCCATGATGCAGTGGTCAGTATCTATCAAAAGTGGTCCAAGGAAAGAACCTTGGAGAACGGAGACAGGGTCATGAGCGGCCAAGGTTTGCTGATACACGTGTTTAGCTAATTGTCAAACAATTACTCAGTTCATCTGGAGGGAAACATTGCAACATGTCAGACATTTTAACAAGGAAGTCAAAGACAAGCTATTGTCTGTCCACGTATGATGCTGGGTCTGGACTGTGGACCCCTACTTTAAAGGAGTGCTATATATAATTAATTTGCTTTGTATGTATGTATTTAATGCATTTACAGCCCAAATCATGAGTCAGACAAAGGTAATAAACTCATATTTAGCCTATGTTTTAATTTTATATGACATCAAGCATCAGAATCGAACATAATAGTATAGTTACATGTGAGTTTTTTGAGCTTTCATCCTGAAGTTCAGACTGAGGTGTGGAGAGGCCATTATGTGTATATATATGTGTGTGTGTGTGTGTGTGTGTGTGTGTGTGTGTGTGTGGTTTATTGTTTAGGAGGAATCCAGCAGGCAGGTGAATGTGGGTGGAGACAGTGGAATATTGAAAGTGCAGCATGATGCTGTTTGTCTCTTCCTGCCTCACTGCTGTCTGAGTCACCCAGAAAATCAAACATGAATTATTCCTGGGGCGATCAAAATGACCCGTTTCCCTAAGTCGATTTGGCTTACATTATAAATCCCTTGTGGAGGATGCAGCATTGTGAAAAGCGTGGCTTACCAAAGCCATCAGTCTGAATTATGAATTGGCAAACTACGGATTCTTTATTACAATATTTATTTTTGGAAACTGGTTACTTTGAGGGAAGGAACAAAAAAGAAGCTTAATTATGACTGATATGAAAATTCAGCAGGATGCGAACGGATGCGGTTAATGTAACATGCATGCTGTTTGACAACTGAACTGCAGAGAATGTTAAGAGTAATTATTTTGCACTTATACATTAGTAATTATATTGCATTTTTTTCATTGAAGTAAGTGTTCATGGATTCTGCCTGTGTTCTATTACATAGAAATTATATAAACACACATTCACATTTCCTTTTCTTTTACATTCTATATTATTTATCTTTATTGTTGTTTGTATTTATTATTAGCAAGCCTTTTTTCTCGTTGTGGTCCAGGTTTTGAATCAGTGTGGATTGTGTCGTGGTTTCAGGAGCTAAACGCCTTCTCATCACTGATCTTCTTCTTCTTCTTCTTCTTTCGGCTGCTCCCATTAGGGGTCGCCACAGCGGATCATCCGTCTCCATACCACCCTGTCCTCTACATCTGCCTCTTTTACACCAACTACCTGCATGTCTTCCCTCACCACATCCATAAACCTCCTCCTTGGCCTTCCTCTTTTCCTTCCACCTGGTGGCTCCATCCTCAGCATTCTTCTACCAATATAATTCATGTCCCTCCTCTGCACATGTCCAAACCATCTCAACTTCTCATCACTGATATTACGGTTTAAACTGCACTTGTGGAAAACATTTTCAATGCTTGTGCACTTATTTGACTATAGCATTTCTGGACCCTGGATTATTCCTGCAATACTGTAATCGTTTTGCAGATGGTAATGGCACCCGTTGAAATCAGTAATAAAGAGGTGTGCTTTTGTAAGATTTGCTTACTATGCTAAATGCTATGACTCAATTAAGTGATGGCAAAAAAAAAAAAGCAGTTTAAAATGTTCGAGGTCACACTTCAACATTACACTTAACATTAGAATAAGATAAGCTAATAACTCCAGTATGAAATGCAGCTAAACTACAAGTTGATTTGTAATATGAATATTTTTGGATTAGCTTGGCAGCTGCTTAAAAAAATGCATTAGCATAGCAGAGGAGGACCGAGGATTAGCCAGAGGGAAGAAAATATGCGACTGAACACATGCTCATTTTTAAACGATTTTGCATAAAATCAGTTAGAAACTTGATATGTTCATTTTTTCTTTTTCTTTTTTTTTTTTTCATAAAGCTTCTATGTATTGTGTTTGTCACCTAATGTACAGATAGAGTTTAAAAAATCGCTTCACCCTAAACAGCATGGATAAAGGTGAGCTGTTTTTGTCAGACAGCAGTTTAAATATCTTCATGCATGAAGTCCTCAGTTTCCACCACCCTGTATTAGAGTTGTATTGCCCGACTAGTTAGTTTTACCAATTGAACACGTTCCGTCTTTTAAAGACAAAGTTATTGTTATCTAAAAATAATCTGTATGTACCATAGTACATGTAAGTACCATGTAAGGATGTACGTATGTACATGGCTGAAGGCTCACAGCATGAAAGCTCAGTTTATGAAAGGAGTCATACTTATTGCTCAATAAACCATAAGTGATACACTGATTGCGCAATTCTAAATCATGTCTTATTCTATATCTGTATACAGTATAGTATAAAAAGCGCTTATGAGTAATTTATGAGTCTGAACATCGGAGTCATTTCTGGACTTCTGTCAAGCTGTATGTATAAACATTTTAATGATGAAGTTATCCTCAGCCATTTCTATGATTTCTGTATGGTACCATCTACAGTAATCTCATGGTGACCCTTCCAATGTTTTGGGCATTTGAATTTCATCTTTAATCTCGATTGCTTCGTGTCTGCTGCAATGCACAACTGATCCAAATCTAATTTGAGTGACTGTGATTGGCTAATGATTTGATTTTTATTTCAGTTACTCAGGGATTTTGTTTTATTTAGATTCAAAAGAAAACAAAAATGGCTGCTTGAAGAATCCTTTTGGGAGCAGAAACTGGGCTGAAAACAGCTGTAGGATTGACTTTGTAGTATGAAATATTTCCAGACAAACAAAGTAAATCTCACCTGTGTCTGTCTCGCTGTTGTTTGTTTTCTCTCCCTTTCTATAATCATATTAGTAGACTAGTGTGTGGTAATTTGAAGTTGAATGGAAGAGAGTGTAAATGAAAAGCTGGTGCTGGTGCTACGTATACTGAAACACTTCAGTGGCTAATCAGGTAAAAGAGTAGCTGTTTGGTTTTTGCCAGATAATTGGGATGGAAGAAGAGAAGTGGAACGTTCATACACAAAACACAAATATGCAGTAGTAGGTAGGCTAGCTTGGGAGTTAATTCAATACTGAACGATGTTGTGCTTTGATTGTGTGAAAGAGCTGGTGCTGAAGACTGCAGAGAGACGAGATAATACGCTCACTGGGTTCATAGCAGTTGAATTCACTGAGCCTGTTGCAGAACTCTTTAAAGAGAAAAAGCAGACCATCGGCCCTCCCAGCCTGCCAGCGCATCGAACAAAAGAACAGATGACTTTTATTGCCTTTCTAAATGAAAAGAATCTTTTCTGCAGCAAGCAAACACGACCAATAAGACGAGCTTCACTATCGGTAAGAATGAGGCAGTAACGATTGAAGCTTCGCGGTATTAAGCCTGCATCTCGTTGCCGTTCCTCCGAGTGGACTTGTGTAATTGTGCTGTCACTCTGATAGAACTTGCAGAGTGAAGAGCGCTGCATTTTTGAATGTGCAAAAGTGGTTATTGGCGCTCCGCTGTCAACAAGCCTACATTCATTCAGCTGAACTATAGGAAACGGGTGCTAACGACAGCGCCAAGTCACCTTAATTACAGTTTAAGCTAAAATAGAGAGCGTCGGAAGACACAGACGGGCGTGCTGCACTTGGCCCCGTTCCCGGCCGAGCTCCAAGCGATTTCTCATAAAGCAAATGACAACTATTGAACTTGGAGGAGAGAGAGAACAAGAGAGGAATTGAAGCGACAAGCTGTTGCAGATGGTAAGTCTAACTAAATGCGTAGTTCACCTTGAGCTGGCAGTGAAAGGACAGCAATTGACCCAGTGCCTGCTTCAGGTTGGCCGTGCTTACCACAAACACACACACACACACACACACACACACACACACACACGGCACAGGAAAGATGGAGTATCAGAGCTCGAAATATGATACATTCACTCGATCATGCAGTATGTGACCACAATAGCTCCTAAACAGAAAATATGACCCGTTATAATGCGATGTAATGCGATATATATTCACATAATGGCTTACGCTGTAAATAAACACAGAACAAAACACACCATGGGATGCTGTTTAATGAACTAAGCATATGATAATTACAAATTATTTTCCAATAACTGCACAAAAATCCTTATTCTTTTTCCAAATGCTGATGATATTATTATTCATTAAAACATGGACACATTGTAGTTTTTATTTGTTTATTTTTATGTAGAATTTTCTTGGAACATCCACAGGATAGCAGAGCTACTAGTGTTTTACAACTCCATTTCCTCACTAAACTCTTTTGTCTCTGTTGTGCTCCTAAGCTTTAGCATTGGAGATGCCTACAGAAATGCTAAACATTACCTCAGTTTAAACTTAGCAAGTACATTTTAGAATGTTTTCTTGTTTATGTGGAGCATATGCTTTGCAACTCTCTGTGATTAAGCTGCTTTGGGTTATTGTATAGCTTGCAGGCAGAACTAATGTCTGAACTGCTGTTAGAAAATGATTCAACATGTTCTGTCCAATCAGAGTGAAGCCTTCAACAGTGCAGTGTTCTAAATGTATTTTAGAAATTGTGCAGAAATCCAGACATGCCTAAGCAGCTGTGGCTGCGAGTCCTCCGCTTTTATAATGTTTAATTAGTGCAAAAGAGAAAACCACTCCATCTTTTTGGTTTCTTTACCTTTATTCCAAATTTAACTGGATTTCAGTACTTGGTGTCAACTGAAAGCTTATTAAAACAGGTCCAACAGTGTTTGTAGTGTCTGAAGGGCAGAGTAGAGTAAGATGACTACCTACACTGTGAGAAATCATGATTTGGAAATATGTTTTAATATGTTTGCTGTGGCAAGACCAAACAAACCCTGCTGCATTGTAAATGAGAAAAAATAGAGTCAAATATAAATTCTTATTTTAGAATGAACTCACCTTAAGCTTCTTGAGCATAGTGTCATTCCAACTCTCAAACTGGCTATTTATCAATTGTTTAAATATATTTTCTTCATATATTTGTATTAAATTAGGGCCAGCAGGATCAGCTCATGTAGGCTTTTTTACATCATGAACTCAATGTTGTATACATGTTGGGATTTTCACGTCATAGCCTCCGCTAGTCAGAGCTAGCAACCCGCATCTTCTGCAAACTGCGCAAGCTCAGATATTTTTGAGTGGATTTAATAGTTGTTGTTTTTTATTTTTTTTTTTCATTTCACAATGGCTGATGAAGGAGAAGAAATTGATTCAGACGTAGATACACTTACAAGGACATTTACAAGACGGACATTTCAAGAAAAGCTGGACATCGTGAGGAAAGGTCATCCCAAAAAAAAGTTAAAATGGTTGTTAAACTTTTTCATGAACCATTTATACTTTTACTTTTTCTTTCCTGTTGAATTTACACAAAAACACACAATTTGCCTTACTTTTAAATCCCTAGAAAAACGTAATGCACAGGAGAAAATGCACAAAAATGCATGAACAAACCCAGGGTGATTTTATACGGGTAATATTGATGCCTCTGCTAGAGATGATGAATATGGTGCAGTCATGGCTGCAGTGAAAGGATACTGGAGAAAAGTGTGTTCACTGGATTTCTTGCTTTAGTAATTGTATTTATTCTTACTGTATGAAATACCTGTCTATGATGCAGTGCTCTGTTATATTGCGTTTAAGTATGGTATTAAGCGGTGGATTGATTCAGGTAGTACACCACTGAAGGCCAAGGTGGGAAAATGCACAACTCACCACTGCTTAAAAAAAATATTCAATAAATAGCATGAAAGAAGCCATATTTTTATATTTTATTTGTGTAGTCCCCTGATTACCTAATACAAAGCCATTTGGGATCCAGCTACATGTAAAGTCAAAAGTAATTGTAGGGAATTTCCTCTCTCAGCTCACAGCCCAGGCTAAAACTTTCATGATCCTTTTTTTTTTTTTTCATTTTGTTCATATTATGTGGGATTCTATATGTGCGATTCGACACGTGTTTTCTTGTTCTAGTTGTATTTCCTGGAGGCATTTTCCCCTGCTTTCTGTAACAAAATTAAAAGACAATAAGATCGCTGGGCCTCTAACCAGTAAAGGATTCTTGCATTTTCCATACACACCTCAATATTAGCACACTATATTGCCAAAGGTTTGCGGACACCTGGTCATAAGTATGGTATGTGCTTTTTGAGTATCGCATTCCACATTTAGTCCCAATTTGCCCTTATAATTCCCTTAGCCCTTCTGGGAAGATGTCTAACTACATTTTGGAGTGGACGTTTGTCCATCATCAGCCACAATGGTGTGAGTAAAGTCAGGGGTGGTGAGAAGGCCTGGGGGGGCACTCAGTGTTTCAATTTATTCAGTAGGGTTGAGATCAGAGCTGTATAGCAGGCCACTGAAGATCTTTCTCTAAAAATCATGTAAACCATATCTACAGGGAAGATCCACAGGGGCATCGCCATGCTGTAACAGGTTTGGTTTTCCAAGTTCAAGTGAAGGCAACATTTTAATATATTTCATCCAAAGACATCATATACAATTGGGTGCCTCCAGATTTGTGGTACCAGTTTGGAGAAGAACCACATATGGCAGGAAAGGTCAGGTGCCCCAATCATTTTGTCCATATTTATAATCTTGCATGTAAACTGCCTTTTTTAAATGTTGCTTTCCCATAAATATATATTTGGAATGAATATTTGGGGTCGTCATTTTGCTGAGCGATAAATTTACAGCCTATTTTAATACCTGTTGCATGCAGTCCTATTTTATGGTGTACTTTTCCAAAAAAGAAGATTTTTTTCATAGAGGGTGCCAACAAATTTGGAGTCAACTACTTGGCTCATCTGCATTCTTTACATTTGTAGCAGAGAGTCCATGCCAAGTGGTGTGCCTACCGGGGAAAGACTGAAAATGTGCACATGGTGAAGACTCATTGCCATCTATCCTTTTTGCATCCCAATGGGACGAGAATCAACGCCAAAATGTAGTACACTGCATCAGCACAGAATCAGGACATGAGTGTTAATTTATAATAGATAAAAGCTAAAGAGAGCTGGGAGGCGGAAAGGCTTGATGAGTGAGAACAGGATGGGTACATGAAAGTGTGAGAGGGTGCGAGAGCGGTAGTGAGCAGTGCGAGCAGTGATCATGTGACTCGGGTCAGCATACTTCTCGGAGGGACATCACCTTGAATATTAATGGCGGTAGGATGTTATCAATCCTCGCGAGAGAGGCAGTGTTTGGAAAGCCTGTAATGCTGCAGTTGCTCGATTTGGAGAGCTTCGCAATTATTTTAACGTGACAAGGAGGCAGGCTGTTTACTGCAGAATCGGAGAACATCGATACAAAAAGTATTAAGAGGAAAAAGATCACCAGTCTGATTAAGAACACTTAGCATCCAGAAAACGGATTGCGTGAGGGTGGAGCGCTTTAGTAATTCAGTCATCTAAGCAATGATTTGCTGTTTTTATTTTTTTTTTTCAGGGGGGTGTGGTAAAGCAGAGAATACTAATACATTACTAATGGTTTATAATTGTTCCTTTAGCATTGGGTGATCCAAATATCTTCAAGAAATGGATGTGGATTTGTAAGCACACAGTTAGCATGGATAGTTTTGTTTCATTTGTCTAGCGTTTTCAACAATGAGCACTGTCTGAAAGCATCTATGCATAGACAACATGGATTTTAAAATTAAAATGTATATTTTATATACGTTTAGCCCTAATGAGTCAGCCAGTGGCGACAGTGGCAAGGGGAAACCTTGAGAGGAACCAGATGTTGAGGTGTGCTCTTAAGTGAATTGTTCATTGTTGGGTTGAAACCCAGTCCTAAGCCCTTGTAGTAGATTGTTTATATTAATTACTGTTTAAATACAACTTCATAGTTCTTGAGTTGCTCTTCATGGATCTTTAGGCTTTTCACATAGGACCATCCTCAGTTACTCAAAGTGATCTTGAATTGAAGAGAACTTCAGTCCGAAAGATAAGAGGGACAGGCTCACCGGTCACTGGTACCTCAGGAGCATGTTTAACTCCAAACAGAGAGAAGAAGAGTGAAGAGGCGACAGGAAAAGCGAAACAATGATTATTAAGCACACTTATTGTTACATAGCCACTGAACAGGATGCAATTTGGGACTCTGGCAAGACTAGCTGTAATCTACAGTACGAGTTCCTCCACCTTAGCTGTATGCGTTGATATATTATTATTTTATAACATATAATAATGATAATTATTGAATTGTATATAATTTTCTTAATTATAAACAAACATGTTGCTTCATTTAGAGCACTGTGACCCTGACCATACAGTTACCAAGGATAAAGGAATGAACATATGAATGATTTCATCATGACATTTTATGCCAACTGTCGTGCATATTAATGAATAGGATTTTTATTCCGGTCATGTATACTTTCGTTCGTCATCTCATTTATGTCACACGTTGGTTTCATCCAACAAAATCGATCATCATCTATTTCCGCTGTGGTTTTATTTAGAAGGCTTGAATCACCATCACAACAAAACTGCTGTGAAATTAGCAGTATAATGCGAGAGCCTTTGTGGGGATTAAGCAGTTTGAGAGTGAGATTAGTTTAGATATTTTGTGAACACACAAGTCAAATGGGATTAAAAGAAGAAGAAGAAAGAATAGGTCACGATTAAAATGTATGGCAGCATAAAAGTGATGCCAAACATCACACCATCATGTCATATTGTCCTTATGCTATCATCAGCTGCATATGAACATCCTGCCAGGAAATATAATATACTCAGCGCATGAAATTTCCATCAAATAACCTGATAATAAGCATAGAGTCGATTCATACCCAGCCGATCTAACAAAGTAGAGACTTTAGCAAGTGCCTAATGAAATTGGAAATGCTATTGATCCCATTATGTTGCTCAGGATGAATACAAGAAAGCCGATAAGTAAAAGCAGCCAGTGTATTGCAAACTGAAGACAGTGTTTCTGCCATGCATGTTCATGTTGAATGAGATGCATTACATTTGCATGCAATTAATTTTATTAATAAGAAACCATTGAAAACTTATACAAGTCTACTAACAAAACACTGAATGCCCATGATGAATGCGTGCTTCTTGTGCGCACTTTTCTTCCAACCCCGTGACGAACAAGCAGTTATGTTTCCTCAGAGCCTGGGGTCTTGAGTGTTCTTGGTAGGAGTTAAAATTTTTAGTGTTGATAATAGTGCAGATGGCTTGTATTCTGTCCCACTAGCATGGCACGGTATAATTTATCTATTGAGCGCAGTATCTGAATTTTAAACAGTGTTATGTTGCTCGTCTTTTTTTTTTCCCCGAGTTATGTTGCCCTTGATGCTCGTCTTTTTTTTTCTTCTTCAGAGTTTAAAATAGTTTATTTTTCCGATCTAGAATCTTGTAAAGGTTCGCTTCATTTTCCTCAGCGGATTCAGTCTGGCATTAGACAAATAGGGAGCTGTTTCTTCATCTTTTTTTTTTTTATAGCTGCACCAATTAAGTGTATTCCAAGTCGAAGGGTTTCTGAGTCGGTTATGATATTTGAAAGAAGCAATGAAAAGAGAAAACTGCATAAAATCGAACTCAACAGGCTTTAGTTTTTGGTAGGTTTTTATTTTCTGTTTGACCGTTTTTCACGAGAGCTGTAGCATTTCGATTTCGCCGCTTCATCAGTGACATGTAACCGCACTAAAGTTCACTCCTTCATCAACTCCGGAGCAGGTCTGAGGAGCGGAATGAAAGCAGGCCACATGAGATTCAGCATGCAGCTTTTTAAAAGTATTTTTTTTTTAACCAGGCGTCGTGCCTCGTATTGCATTTGTAAAATGGTAATGACTCGAATTCGAGTGGTTCACACAGCACAGCACGGATGAGGACAAACACTGGAGGAGTAAGTGAGAGGAGAATACGGAGGTGTACTCGTCGTGCACTCGTTCGTTTGCTCTCCTGAGAGTCACGCACGAAAAAGCTCACCGTGTCCTAGGCATTCGCAGGGAGCGTCAACATCACCCGAGTGAAGTGTCCTATCCTACCATGTTGTGTCATTTAACTGCCGCTGTCTGAGTACAGTGATGTGAGTTAGAAGATACAATCCCACTCCTGTCTGTAAAGAGCAGTAAAATGTTAGCTCCTAGAATGTCACTGTGATCACGTAACCAAAAGGAAGTCGTGACAGCAGTCCTAGTTTGGCCAGAAAAAAAAAAAGTTGCCTGTGTAGTAAATTAATGATCAGTGTAGGCTAGAAAATCAGTTCCTTTCACTGCACTCCCCAGAGATCTGACTTTTGGAATTTACAAGAAGGCTTCGTTGGTTGCTTGGCCTTTTCAAAACATTTTTATTATGTTGGCTTGTCGAGAGAACGCTTAGGCACCTGTAAATATTATATAAAGCCAGATACATTTCACAGTAATCAAGAAAAAAAAATACTATTACCCTGCAGTTACAAATGCTCAAACCATGCTTTGTGACCTTCTTCTTCTTTTTATATGAAAGCGAATGAATTGATTACTTTTAATGGCTTTCAAACCCAGATTCGACTTACCAGACATACCACAAGGCTATTGAATTCTCCACTCTGATTGGACGGAGATCTTAGCGCAACTCTGACATGAAATCACACCACAGGATTATATTTATGTACTTTTTTATTCCTTTATCAGTGTGTTATTTATCAAAGGTGCACATGATTGTCTGAGTGATCCACGCAACTCTGACATGAATTCACACCACAGGATTATATTTATGTACTTTTTTATTCCTTTAATATATATATCTTAATATATTGTTATATAACAATAATAATACAGTAATACTATTTAAATATAGCAATATTTAAAAGAAATCATAGGTTTCCTTTAATTTAAGATTATAATTAATGAATCATTAATGGAAGGAGTCTCCAGTGTCAGCACATTGTAGCTGTTTTTCACTTTAAAGTGTTATGGGATGGACTAACTGGTGCATGATGGCATGGATGTTATGGTCTGTGTTAATAATGTTAGTCATAATGGTGTCTATATTTCGCAAAATAAATATTCTACCGATTGGTAAATGACTGTGAAGCATAAAACACTTGCCACATCAAGCTACGTACTGATTATTTTCCTCATAACACCAATGCCCATTTGTGCTTTATTCCTTTCTCATTCTAAGATAAGCTCGTATAGCCTCAGTGTCTCATTAAGGTAGCTGGGCCAAGCTGGGTCAACCTTTATCCTCACAGATCCAGGTGCAAATTGGGTAATGTGAGTGCTCAGGGCAGTGTAGTGTGATTTATTTGAGGGAACACACCTGATCCCTTGTCAGCGGGGCACGGCTCCTGTCTTCAGAACAGCACGGCTGGGACGGCCAACGTGAGCTCAGCGTGTCTCATTGTATCTTTTCAGAGACGAATCACAGCATGTCACTGATGGCCAGTCCACTTCGATGCGGTTTTGTTGCGGTTGACAAAGTAATTACGGATGTCAGATGAAAATCTGGTTCATGAAATTGATAAATAATCTTTCTAGGTCCATTTAAGGCATGTAGAAAAAAAAAATGTTTGTTGTAGTGAAATAAGTGGTTTTATGAATGCATGCATTATTGAGATACAATGCTATCCACTTTATTTTCTTTATTTTATTAAATCACGACTGTTTTTTTCTAAAGGGTTCATTCAAGGCTGATACAAAGCAGCATTCTGCACTAGATTAGCTTGGTGTCATTCCCCTACTTAAACTGTCAGCTCTGTTCACTGCTAGACCCTGATTAACCAGGGTGCTGGCATTTAGGAAGCCTCACACCAAGCTTGGCTGCTTCCTCAGATCCTTTCTTGACTAATGCCTTTAAAACACAGCATCACTTTCGGCCCGCGGTTCTGTTTTGCAACACGATCGTGTAATTGTGTACAGTGTCAGTGGACGCCGAGCGGCCTTTCATTGTTCATACGCGCACTTTATCTGCCGAAAGTCATTGAGGCTGACATTTAATTGCCGCGCATGCTTTCTGTTTTGTGGCTGCAAAGCGGCTTTATGCAGAAAAAAAGGTCATTTAATTGGTCGTCATACTGATAAAGAGGAGGCCTGAAAGAGCTCAGACAGAGGCTGACTGCGACTGCTGAAAGTGAACATGGAGTCGAGGGGGAGCTCACATCCAGGAAGAAGCTTCTTAATGACAGGTCTGTCACATTAGCCCTTTGTTATTGTCCCAACCTCTGTAGCTGTATTGATTTTTGGCTAAGTGGAAATTGTCAGGTTTGCCATCCACAAAAGTGCTTCACCTCTCTCCCATCAGTCAGGATGAGCGTGATACAAGGCTGCGGCATGTGAACAGTTCTAGAGTCGCTCCCACAAATGATGTCTGACTCATGGCGTTATTTAGCTATGATTGCCTCCAGAGCATCATCTTATAGCTTGTACAAACATGACAGGCTTAGTATATGATGATGTTTCCACCGGTGACATATTGTCACGTTGTCATTAGGTTTCACATGACGCCTGTCTTATTTTTGGTCATAAACGTAATTCACGGCACTTCATAAACATCACATTTCCCACAGTGCTGGATATCGAGGCAATTTGTACTCCAGAGTGGCTTGCGATTACTGTTGCAGGGCGTGCCACGTGAATGAAAGGTGCTTCAATAAATTGTCTAAAATACATCTTTGGAATGGGAAAATTGCTAATATTCATTGTCTAGTGCGAGTCCATTTGAACTCGGGAGAAAACTCGGTTCAGATTTTTCTGACGGAAACTCATAGTGCTTGCGAGGCGCTGGAAGAAATGGGTAGCATGAAATAAATGAAGAGAAAAGGAAAGTGTACACCTGTGCTTTTTTTTTTTTTTTTCCCTGCCTGTGAACCCGATGTGAAATCGCCAGATGGCAGTCGGAATTCTAAATGATAGATCAGGGCTTCTTAACTGCAGTGCTGCAATTTTATTCTTACCCTCAACACACCAGGACCAGCTCATTAAGACCCTCAGCAATTAGCTGAACAGTTGGATAAGGTGTGCATCCTGAGGGAAGGGAATCCTGGATTTTGGGATCCATGTGATGGACATTTTCTTCAATGTATTTAAATTGGACAATCTCATAATTGTATCAAACGGAACTAAACCAAACGAAGATAAACTCTTTAATTGATTCTGGTTGTAATGTAAGAGCCAGGATTCATTCAGTAAAATTGTCACAACTGAAATATATTAGAATGGGGGGGGGGAAAAAAGAAGTGGAAATTAATCATTTACAATCTTGCTCAATTACCTGTATAATATCTGTTGTAGACAAGTAATTGGCTGGTAGGGTGGCCTGCTGGCCTTTCTCTCAGTTCCTCATGCCAGCCCTTTTTTTTCCCTGTAACTCGGCTTGGCACGGTAGCATATCACTCTGAAACCTAATGATGTTTTGACAGACTTAATAACGGACGAGGGCGGGCCCCGTGCCGTTAAGAGGAAATATGTTTTTGACACAATGAAAGATAGTCTAATCAATCATTTGCATTCGGCTAATTACAGAGTGAGGATGAGTAATAAGCGACAGACATCTTTTGAGGGACAAGATGCTTGGAGGGAAGGGATGAGAGGAGAGAAAGGAAGAGATGGAGAGAGAAATCGGGTTGGTTTTATGCGTCTGGATGTTTGTTTTTTTTTTTTTTTCAGGGGCATCAGTGCCAAATTAAATGTGACCACAAATACTTGGTGTACCTCCAAAGCCCTAAAGAGGCCATTCATTGTTACGGAAACGCAGCTCTATTTTACTGCACGCAAAATCGGACGCATGGATTCAGCTATCGCTTTGCATCCGTGTCATAAAATCTATTCAGCACTTTTCTTATGCTTTTTAGCAGTTTGTATAATTTTGGCAATGGATGTTATCGCTGTCATAGATCACAGAAAAAATGAAAAGGACTCAAAGCCTGCACTTTTAAAATAAACCCTCCTCCATTATTCACTGAAGGACTGTGACAAGCTAAAAGCTGGTATAACCATATCTTCACTTTGTATAAACCACTTTTGGATCAGTGCTCTTTTTTAGATAGAGAATCTGAGCTTTCGTTTTTTTCTAGTCAGGGAATCTAAGTTCTTTGCAGTGATTTAGAAGTTTTCTTCTCTTCTGATCAACAACAGTTTCACTGACCTGGACGCTAACCTGAAACCATTATAAGGCAAACCTCGGAGCCGATCTCCAGTCAGTACGGAGGGCAGATTCTCCCACTGCTGACCTGGCGAGAGAGAGAGGCAAAGCATAACTGCACTCTCAGGCCATGTCTGGTATTTAAGAGTGGAGAGGAGAATAAAGGGAGATTGATGTTTTGATGGATAGTCATTGACTTTCTAACCTTTCCCCCGCGTTCCAGTGTTGCGAGCCGTTGTGAAATGGCAGAGGGAATTTGCAAAGCTATTACCAGAGTGTCTTTCTAAATCATATGCCTCCGAGTGGAGATGACTTCTATAATACCTGCCATTTACTCGCCAAATTATCTATTATATTCTCGTCTGGTGTGTGGCCGTAGTCACCCTTGCAGGGGAAGGAGTGGGGTGGTTAGGTGAGTGGGGGGCATTAGAAGGGATTTGGGGAACAGGAAGATGGGCCTGCACAAGGAGCAACTTATGTTCAGTAGATACTCTAACCTCATAATAATAGCAATAATAATAACAATAATTATAATAATTTTCCCCCGCGTTCCAGTGTTGCGAGCCGTTGTGAAATGGCAGAGGGAATTTGCAAAGCTATTACCAGAGTGTCTTTCTAAATCATATGCCTCCGAGTGGAGATGACTTCTATAATACCTGCCATTTACTCGCCAAATTATCTATTATATTCTCGTCTGGTGTGTGGCCGTAGTCACCCTTGCAGGGGAAGGAGTGGGGTGGTTAGGTGAGTGGGGGACATTAGAAGGGATTTGGGGAACAGGAAGATGGGCCTGCACAGGGAGCAACCTAAAAAAAATTAATAATATCATTGTGTTATGTTCAGTAGATATTCTAACCTCATAATAATAGCAATAATAATAACAATAATTATAATATTTTTTTTTAAATTCAAAATGTATACCTTGATTCCTTGGAGTAAGCCTCAGGGGGGCTTCAGATGTTCTTTACATAACAATTGAATCTATAATGGTTCAGAGCCTAGGGATTTACCTGTGGTGAACTTTTTTTCAAACCAGAACAAAATGGTGGAACCCTTACAAGATCTATGTGAAACTCTCCCTAAAAAAAACAACAAAAATAAAGTAGTCCCTATCAGAAAGGTTCCAAGCACATTGAGAGTAAAGGGAAACTTTGCGCAGGACGTTTGGTGCGTAATTAGTAAAGCTATGATACTTTAACACCAAACATCTGTCTTTTGGTCCTTGTTGCTAGGTTGGGCTCCATTTAATGGTTTTTCAATATGCATACATTAAAAGATCATTAGCCGATCTCCAGCGATCATCTCAGTCAAGAGCCGATTAGTGGAGAGTTTTGTTAATGCAACAAAGGATTCAGTGGAAGCACTGAAGTGTTGACACTTATTAATTAACACACTTTAATAACTAGGCGTCCTGGGGTACGGCAGCAGACGTGCCCGCTGTTGCTAATGCCCAAACAGAAACGTGACTCCTAACCTTGCAGTAACCTTTTGCCCCAGACAGGGGGGCACATCACGTCTGGCACATCCCCGTTCACTTAAGCTCAAGTCTTTCCCTTATACTTTAGACAGAATCAGGTGTCTACATTGTTACATTTCATATGATTCATCTCAAATTTTCTTTATCATACCATCTCAGGGAGTTTTTCCTTTCCACCGTTTCCAATCGAGCACTCATAAGGAATAAAATATTAGGTTTAATTTATATTTATTTCTGTGAAACTGCTTTATAACAGTGTTTATTGTTAAACATGTCACGCAAATAAACCAAACTTACCCATGTCCATGCAAACATACATCTGTTAACATTAAAGCTAAGCTGACTAATGGCTGCAAGTGCAGTTCCATTCATAATTATATTTATTTATATATTATATTTATTTATGTATTATATTTCTGATCCTTTTTATTCTCATATTCTCACAATGTATTTTTTTTTTTCTGAACACATTATGAAAGGTCACATCTTAATAACTTTACGTTGAAAGTATGTAGAACCGTGTTTTCCTTCATTCTAAATCATTTTGAGTTGCCACATGCTGAGGAAAGTGTATTTACTGTCCTCCTCTTTTGTATTCTAGATAATATACTATAAGTCCCTCCCTGCAGGAAACGAGTTGTTTGCATTCAGTAACACAAGAAATATGTTGACAGGGATTGTAGTTTTTCTAAAAAAAAATTATTTAATTCTTAGATCGCTATTTAAATGTTAAATAGAGAGTTATTTACACTGTGGCAGAGGGTAGCAGATGAATATAAATAATAAGTAGGAAATAAAGTGTAATGGGTTTTGCTTTGAAGTGAAAAGAGTCAGTGACTGCTTATTTTTCTATTGTAGCACAACCCACATGTTTTTTTTTTCCTTCTCTTATAACACATGAAAATGGGTCCCTGGTGGTCTAGTGGTTAGGATGCGGTGCTCTCACCACTGTGGCCCGGGTTCGATCCCCTGTCAGGAAACCAGCCGCTGTCAGTGCCAGTCCCAAGCCCGGATAAATGGGGAGGGTTGCGTTAGAAAGGGCACCCAACGTAAAAACATGTGCCAAATCAAACATGCGGATGATCCGCTGTGGCGCCCCCTAATGGGAGAAGCTGAAAGAAAGAATAACAAATCAAAATGCAGGTTTTTTTTTCACCAATTTGCAATTATTTATAATATTTATCTATTAAAAAAAAAACTGTATTATAACCATAACAATAAATATAAGCTTTTTATTTATTTATTTATTTTTAAATAATTATTAAATAATTATTTATCTATTTTAATTTAATAGAGCATCCATGAGAATTAGGTCCCCTGGTGGTCTAGTGGTTAAGATGCAGCGCTCTCAAAGCTGCGACGCGGGTTCAATTCCCGGTCAGGGAACTATCCCAAGCCACTCTCAGTGCCGGTCCCAAGCCCGGATAAATTGGGGAGGGTTGCGTTAGGAAGGGCATCCAGCGTAATACACGTGCAAAATCAAACATGCGGAGGATCCGCTGTGGCGACCCCTAACGGGAGAAGCCGAAAGAAAGTTTTTAGAGCATCCATGAGAGTCAGATCTATAAAAACAATCAAGTTTTATTAATACAAACTTATCATTTGCCTACTGTCGAAGGCGTGCGGCTCTAGAAAGCCTTCAGACAAATCGACACCTTCTGACCAACCAGATTCAAGATTTGTGCTCTGCTATAAGAGTAAATAACAACCATGCTCCAGTCTCACCCAATCAAAGCTATGTGCAGACACAATTTTTTGGTGATATCCATTCAATTGTTGTGTCTCCAGCAAGGAATTATTAAACAAACAAAGCTTGTTTAGAGTCACGAGGACATTTGCTGCTGTGTCTCTACACCATGCTGATGGAAGTTCACTTTTGATACGCTGTAAGTTTGTGAACAGTAGGAGTACAGATACTTATGTTTTAAAAGACTCTGGTAGAAGTTGAAGTACTGACTATTGTTTTTACTTAAGTTAAAGTAAAGAAGTTTGGGCTAATAGCTACTTTTGATTTTACTACCTGTTTAAGTGTCATTCTGGTAACAAGACCTCACATCATATTAATATTAGGGCTGTCGATAGATTAAAGTATTTATTCGCGATTAATCACACGATTGTCGTGAGTTAACTCGTGATTAATCGCAACTTACATTTTTAGCTGTTTTATATGTACCTTACATTAATCATTTTCAATTGTTTATCACTCTAATCAACATGGCCATGGAGAAATATTGATGCTTTATGCAAATGTATGCATATTTTTAGTGAACCCATACTCAACATAGAGCATAGAGAAAAAATATTCTAGGAAATGTTTTCAAGTAATTATGGTGTTTTGAATTACATAAATCAACAGAACACCAAACGGAAGGTCAATGATACCGGAGAAACTGTACCTCTTCTAACTTTCAAAGGATTACATAATCACAGACTATTTGCATTATATTGGTTTATTTAGATGTAGGCATTTCAAGCTTTCTATTCATATATGTATTATGTCTGTGAGGCAGGTATTCACTAAGATTCAGGTTGTTTTATTTATGTGTCTGTGAAGAGAGATGGCAGAGACGGCAGAGAGCACCCGCTGTCTGTTTTCTTTATTTTTTACAAAAGCACAGAGTTTTGTTGTTATTATGGGTGTATACAAATAAAAGTAGACCCTTTACAGATTCAAATAATGTCTTGCACTTATCTGTACAATCAAAAAAACAATCTATTTATTTTTTTATATCTGAGTAAAGAAAGAATGTCGTGAATAAACGTATGTTTCGCTTAAGTTTTTTATTTCGCCACTTTTATATTTGTGTATTTATATTTTAAATAAAAAAAAAGTCAAACAGAAATGCATGCGTGTTAATAAAATTAGTGCCGGTGAAGTGAATTTGCATTTTGACAGCCCTAATGAATAAATTACTACAAAACAAATTACAATTTCTAACCTAATAAATATATCAAGGCTGAACAACCACCATATAGAACACAAGCAGAAAAAAAATGATGATGATGATGATTAAGTGATCAGTAAAGTTTTTGCTTTTAGTCATGTTTACATTGCTGTCTCCCTCTGTCTTATTCATGTCAAACCCATACTTCTTGTTGCCTTCTGCCTGCTCATTGTTTGCTTCGTAAACTAGCCTACAGTACGTCTTTTGTGTGTGAGAGCCAGGAAATAGAACAGCAGTGGTAGATTGAAAAAGCTGCACAATGAGAGGAAATAGGTTGATGGGCTGAAAACGGTGCGCAGTTAGAAGAAGAAATATTGATTATGTCAGCGAATAGATTAAAACGAGAGTAACGAATCGGGTTTGAAAATGTAAAAGGAAGAAAATACAGATATTTGTGTAAAAATTTTATGAGTACTGATAACAGAAAAATCTACATAATTACAGTAACAAAGTATTTGTACTTCATCACTTACTCTGCACTTGACTACACGATTAGTTCAGCCACGAAAGTATTAGTAAAGTCAGGTACTGATGTAGGGTAAGGAAACCTGGTGTGCATCCTAAAGGTGTTCAATTGGCTTGAGGTTTAAGTTTTTATAGCAGGCCACTCAAGATCGTCCACTCCAACAAATGTTAACCGTGGGCTTGCTGTGTGGACAGGGGCATTGTCGTGCTGGAACAGGTTTGAGATTCCTAGTCTGAGGGAAGGTAATCCTGAATGCTACCACATCCAAAAACATCCAATAGAACCAGGTATGGTTTTAAAGGTAAGGTGTGGATACCTTGCTGGTTTTGAAGGTAAGGTGTGCATACCTTACATGCTAAAACAAGCCAGGTGTATTTGATATAATTTTTTTGCTCTATGTACTTATAGAAAAGGCGCTTAAAAGTTAAAATGGATACCAGTGCTAGCTTCTGAGAAACGACTTATTTTCTGAATATTTTATATTCTAATCTGCTGAAATAGAAACCATATATTCTATTATTCTGATCAGAAGCATTATATTCCAATGAGCTTTGAGAGTTTTTTGGAATTCTTTTCGCTGAAACATTTTAACAAATGTTACGCTTTAATATTATATAAAACCTAATATTGAATGCATTACTCCAGTCTTCTATGCTGTGTTGTAATATTAAATACTCTCATTCCACAAGGGGAAAAAGAT
This sequence comes from Silurus asotus, assembly GCA_024362625.1. NCBI lineage: Eukaryota > Metazoa > Chordata > Actinopteri > Siluriformes > Siluridae > Silurus > Silurus asotus. The sequence goes on along the minus strand of MU558159.1, from coordinate 2,488,626 downwards.
CGACCAAGAAATATCATTTGTAGTAGTTTTTGGAACAAATAAATGAACACATCTTGGAAGCAGACTTCTGTGCCTTTTGACTGGAGGCACAGTGTCAGTGGCGTGTTCAGATCGAAACCCGTCTCCTGTGTCCACTTCAGTTCCCACACCCCATGGTGCTCAGGGAAGGGGAAAATGGGAGCAAACAGGAGGAAAGGATAGGGATTCAATCCAAAGCTTGTTGAAGTATTCCATATGGACGACCACGTTTGACCAGGAGGGACAGTGTGTGTGTCTCTCTGCCAGACACTAATGCAACATCCTTGCCCTCGCATGCAATAAATCGAGTGAAAACATCCTGAAGGGGCTGGCTGCTAAATAGAAGTTGGGGAGACAATCTGACCATAACACTTGCTGCCAAATGAGAATGGCCCCCTTGTGTTATTGTTGGGTGTAAGTGTGTGTCTGTGGGTCTCCGTTTGCAAGTTCCTACGTAGAAGAAAGTGGCATATGAAAATGAATGCTTTATGGCCACTTTATGTTTCATGTGCAGCACATCGAGCCACACCCCCATTGAGCTTCCGATGGGCTTGGACAACAAATCGCTCTGGTCCATTTGCCAGCATTTAAAGCACAGAGGCCATGCATTTTGCCTGGATTTTAAACAGGCTACAGCAGGGCAAATGCAAGGCTTTATTGGTATCAGTGCAGTATTGATTAAGTGACAGAGCAGAGTGCTCTTCCTGGCCCAATGGCGTGCTTTTTCATGATTGTGTTGATTACTGTAATGCTCGAGTGACCGGTGCACTTTCCATTTACTGGTGATTATTCCTCCTTAAAAAAAAAAAAAAAAACCCTGTAAATAGCAGACATTAGTAATATAGTAATTATTATTTCCTGTAGAAAGTATCCAGGGTAATTAAGTAGAATTGTATTCACTTATATTGTCTGCTATTACAGTACAGTGATGTTGAAAGGCTGTGATTTGATCTCAAAAAATCTAAACACTGGCAAAAACCTTTTTAGAGGAATTAATATAAATCAGTGAATTGGGTACATGCCTAAAAGGGATAAATTTAAGACCTTTGTATCTTTGGATAACAAACCTGATATACAGATAGGCAACAAATTCAAAGCTTTAATGCAGGTGCAGTCATTTCGCTGGCTTGCTGTGAGTCCCTGTGGAGAGAAGCATCACTGCAAATCAATGCAAAGTTATTTCAAGTAAACACCTTTATCCTATGATGTAATATATCTATCCTAGGGGGATGACGACTCCGCCCTATTTACAGGGCATAAAAAAATTACATAATGGTCTGATGAGGTTAAGATATAATATAAATCTTACTTTACAGTCTTTAGTCTCCTGAACTGAAACTAAGACTTTTATTAGACCTTTATCACCATCACCAAATAACCAACTGAGGGAAGAGCAGTCACTAATACAGTTTCAGTGACTTGTAGTGACTAGATACAGTATATTAGTTTTCCTTTAACTTGTCATTCAGATTTGTATAAAAATTGGTCACATATTGCAGTAAATGATTGAGAAATTTTGTGAATATGAATTCTGTTCATGATTTAAAATCATTTTGTAATATATAGCAAAAAAAACAAAACAAACACCCCTTTGAGATCAGATTCCTAAGTAACCAAAGACCACATTTGAATATTTGAACTAGGGCTTAATTTTGTAAACAGCATGTCACCATTAGCCAAAGTTTAATTAGAGATGCATCTCCCAATTTAGCATCAGCCCATTTGCTCTCGAATGGAATGAATAGCCGTGTAGGGTTACTTTGCCCTCAGGGGAAGTGGCCATTTGTAACCTCTTTCCTGGACGAACTAAAGGAGTTTATTACCATTAAGCCAGCCAAACAAATTTAGCCCCTCACTTTTCTATTCAGCGACCGATCCCGCATCGTGTCTGGATACTCGGGTAGATGTCATTAGTGGAGCGTATTGAGCTTCACACAAAACCTACTGTTTAAATTTAGACCCTGTTTTTATCTCTTCTGTCTAATTAGGTGCGGTGGTGACTAATTGTTAATGGTGTAGATGTTATTGCTCTGGGTTTCTTTGTTCTAAATGGAACAGGCTGCTTTTGTGAGACATAATTAGGGTTTATAGCTCAAACTCAAACCGGGCCACCCCCCCAAACACCTTTTATTTTTTTTTAAGCCTGCGACTCCAAAAAAAAAAAAAAAAAATTAGCACTGCTCTGGAATTTACTTCTCAAATCACCAAGTGACTTTCTCTTCCCTATTAGTTGCAATTACAAACCTTTTGTAACTGCGCATTTATCTCAGATAAATGAATTAATATCAGAGATATGAAAGTTGATCAGATTGGTACTCGTGCTCTAATTAGGTGAGAACTATTTCTTGCTTTTTGTCTGTTTTACTGCTTTTATTTTTTCGTCTATTTTAATGCTTTTATTTGTAAAGAAAAAAAAAAAAGAAAGAAATCTTTGGCCATTTAACATGTTTGAATTATCCATCTGCCAGGGGCTTAGTTTCTACTGTTTATTTCATATTGATCTTTTCCTATCATTTGAAAAACCCCACCACAACAGATCAGTGTCTTCGCTATGGGTTTTGGGTTTTTTTTGGCAATTTTTTTTTTTTGGATATGGATTTAGTGAGAAAATCTCCCCAGTCAACTGGAAACATGCCTTTACACTGTTTCACTACAATAGTTTATCAGCTTGCACGATTGTGATAAACTCATTAGGGTTTGGATACGGCTTATCACTTCAGCCGGGGCATCAGTTAAGTACATAATTATTTCATCAGCACATAATTATTTCTTAATCAGTAAAATACAGCATTGGCCAAAGAGAAATGCAATACTTTATAATAGAATATATGGTTTCTATTTCAGCAGATTAGAATATAAAATATTCAGAGTCGTTTTCTGGACATTTCCTAAAATTTGATGTTTGATTTGAAATGTGTTTATGAAATTATACTGACTGCTTAAACCAATAACTGGTTAAAATCTGTTTTGTATTGTACAGAAAAAAAAGAGGACTGAAACCAGGCTACATAGATTGAGGATATGGTTTACATTGGTTGGAGTGGAAGATCTTCTGTGGCCTGCTATAGAGATCTGACCTCAAAACTTTGAAACACTTTTAGGATGAATTAAACCGCTGACTGCACCATAGGCCCCCTCACCCTACAGCAGTACCTGACTTTACTTAAGCTCTTGTGGCTAAATGACCAAAAATCTCCATTAACACATACCAAACTCTAGTGGAACATCTTCCCAGAAAAGTGGAGGTTACTATAACAGAAAATTGGGAGGAAGTGAGTGTTTAATGAAATGTTCAAAAAGCACATACAGATCTTATTGTCAGGTGTCTACAAACGTTTGTCCATATAATGTATTAAGTTAGGAAAGGTTACAGATGGTGCATTATAACTACGTCAGATTTAATACTTATGTGTCAAAAACAAAATCGTTATTTGTTGCCATCAAGTAATGGATAATGGCCTTCGAAAATATCTGTGGTCTCTAATCATTCATGTTAGTTGCTTATCTAAACGTATCCAAACCAGAATCTTTATGTTTTAGTTGAATAGCACTGGCATAATGATTAGTTTGCGTTAACCCTACAGCGGGATGTTCAACTGTCAATTTTTTTATGCCATGAATTTTCTTCTTGGTCACACACAAACATGGCATCACACCATCACACGCGGCAGCATGAAGCCGCCTCTAATACTTCTCTCACGCATTTCTTTCAATTTACAGTACTCCAAAGGATGTATCTGATGCACACCAAAATGGACTTTGATGTCTTAATACACAGCTCATAATGCACATCTATCAATTTTTTTTTTTTTTTTTAAGAAACATAGATTTCACATAGAGTGCACTTTAGCAAAGTAGGAAAACATTGTTATATGATTTTATGGTTATATGATTAATAAAAGGATATATAGATAATCATATAGAAGTTGAGGTGCCTTACAAAAATATGTACATAAATAAATAAATAAATAAATAAATAA
>MU558159.1:2438356-2483994 GCA_024362625.1 Silurus asotus | reverse complement strand
GTTGCACAAGCCTAAGTGCCGGTCCCAAGCCCGGATAAATGGGAAGGGTTGCGTTAGGAAGGGCATCCAGCGTAAAAACATGTGCCAAATCAAACATGCGGATGGTCCGCTGTGGCGACCCCTAACGGGAGAAGGCGAAAGAAAGTTTATTATTTTAAATTTTTAAAGTTTCCTTCAATTCAGGATAAATAGATAATAATGTTAGGATGTAGAATTTATACAATGATGCAAATGACTTTTTCGAAATAATAATTATGAAAAAACACTGCCTTTTTTACCCTTCCCATCAGGTAACATTGACATTAAATGCCCTTGAATTCTCTGAACATGCGTATCTGACTACTTTAAATGCATTACCATGATGCTTACATGTCATTAATCACATCCTAATACTGCCACCCACCTACACCCTCCCAACCTTCAGAGCAAGGCACTTCGTCATCATTTTTCACTTGTTAGTCCTCTTAATTGGCATAATTCATTTACTTATTGATAGACTTCCTTGCCTTGAGGGTTTTAAAGCCAACATTTCGCCCGGTTTAATTAAGTAATTGTGGGGATGATTGTTTATTTTTGGTGAGTAGTTTGCGTGAAACGAATGGCTTTTTGCTCTCATTAACTGGTCGTAACCTATTTAAATAAGTGAGTTTTTAATTAAATGTAACACGGGAAACTGGTTTCTCTCCGGGGCAGTTTACAGTACAAGCAAATCGCTGGATGAGTAATAGACTTCGTCACTTTGGACCTGCGCAAGATATTCGTTAGCAGGGTAGAGGTTGAGTTTAGATTTTTAGTGTTGGACAGAGGGATTTCCATTATAGAGTAAATACAATTCCATTATCTGTTTTGCTTTTTGAATATTAAAAAATATCTTTATATATGTATTTCAAGCCAAAGTGAATATATATATATATATATATATTTTTTTGCTGTTGTTGTTTGGAAAACTCTAGAAAACTGCTGAAGTAATCGAAAATCCTGGCTTCAACTGCAGTTTTTTTTTCCTTTAATCCCACTTTGTGTAGCTTTATATTCATTTTTTATCTTAAAATAAACGAATAATGTACAATAAATCACAGCAGCCCTGACCAGGCAGTTACTAAAGATGAATAAATGAATGCTAAATGCTTTAGCAGTAACTCATGTTGCAAGCTAATGAATGCGATCTTTCTAAGTCTCATGAGGTTCCGGATCTTACTGCTCGCTTGCACAAAAGTAAAAACCTCCCACTAGTGTGAATTTAAGGTGGCATCCTGTGAGATCTTGTTCCCAGTGTATACATTTAAGTCAAACCAAGTGCTCAATACTCCACCTCCTGTTTGTCCGATTACGTTTCAAGTGGAATAATGTATTCGATCTCTACTACACAATGGTTGAAACGGATTGAGTATCTCATATAGACCGCAGTATGCTTCAGAAGCCGCTGTCTATGAAGCTCTTTGCTGCTAGCAATTTATCCAATAACAGAGATGAAGTAAGTATTAACAGAGATGAAGTAAGTATTTCAACTACATGCTTGAAAGTCCTTGAGCACCAGTGTAAGGACTCATGCTGTGATCTTTGTCAAGTCTGATTATAGGATAGAGTTTTAAGTGTAGAGGCAAAACATTAAGTACAAGAGAGAAAATGTATGGAGGAAATAGCTACTTGCAAGTCATGGTTTTAGTGAAACCAGAACGATTGCAAGTCTGTTACCAATGCCAAAACATTCAGCTGAATGCTCTTAGGAATAACATGCGCATTGTGCAAATGATTTACTGAATTTCACTTAAAAACATCATGTTTTTTCCCATCCATTCGAAATCTTGAAAAAAAATGCTGTATCTGATATTTGGCTTCCAATTTTTGTTTGACAGCATATAATTGTTAGGCTTCCGAAGAAACATGTTTGCCCGAGACCTTACAAAAAATCCTGCTAATTGTTTTACTTTAATTGTTGCTTTGGGCCACTGCATCAAAGCATTTACTAGAGAAAGCTGGTTAGTACCGATCACGCTCTATACCTTAGGTAATCGAAAGATCCCCCCTGTATTTGAATACCATTTTTTTTGGCTACGCTAATAATTGATTCGCGATGATCCGGCTATGACACAGCTCAGGGAAATGATTCAGCCGAAGTGCGACGCTGAGTGGGAGCAACGTGTTAAAGCTCAGCGTGATCATTAAGCTGGTTTCGCTAATGCTATTCGATAAGTCACAACATTAGCATGGAATACATGTGCTGCCAAAGACAGCTGATTCATTTCGATTTAGTGTCATAATTACCCAGCTGAATGTCAGCTGCTGAGGAATGGCGACTGATGAGTAGGCAGGACTCCCATACTCCAACCTGAATTTCAGCCATATTTATTAAGGGAAGAGAATTTTGAAAGAGTTTGCTTTGGACTAGATAAAGGAGGAGCTGAGGGGAAGACATGACTGCTCAATGGAAACGGAACCTTCGAGAAGATTCGTTACTAAGTTGCCAATGAGTGAATTATTAAAAGGTTGGAAAACTTGAGGAAAAAAAAAGAAAATCTTCCTTTGTAGTGCACTAGGATTAGAGAAAGCTTGCCAGGAAAGGCATCTGTTCGAGACCTGATATTTTGCATAAGGACTGGGATTCTGTGGATGCAAAAAAACAAACAAATAAATAAAATATAGGTTGTATGAAAAGTTTGTACAAAGTGAATTTTTTATTGCAGAAGAAGGATTAATAGAGAGTGCTTTTTCATTCTAAAAAGGCCGCCACCCATTTCATGTTTAAATTTGAATACAGTTATACTGTATGGACAATATTTTGTGGATAATTTTTTAATGATACGGTTTATATGTGCCTTCGGTCAGGTACTGGTGTGGGGTGAGGAGACCTGGGGTGCAGTCAGCATTCCAATTCATCCCAAAGGTGTTCAGTAGTATTGAGGTCAGAGCTCTAAAGCAGGCCCCTCAAGATCTTCCATTAATTTATGGAGCTGGCTTTGTGCACAGCAGCACTGTCATGCTGGAGCTGAATAGGGTCTATTTTAAGTGAAGGGGAAAATGTTATGCTACCACATCCAAAGACACTATATACTATTGTTTACCTTTAGCTTTGCAGTAGCATTTTGGAGAAGAACCAGAGACAACTCAAAAACTCTGGTGTCCCAAAACTTTTCCATAGATTATACTTCTACTGTAGCAGTTTGTTTTCCTCAACCTAAACACACACACACACACACCCCTCATTTCTCTTCACTGTGTGGAAGTGCTATATACATTAGTCAGCAAAACTTAACCACACGACACAGGTGAGTTAAGATCAGAATTCAACTCTACTGGCCCAGTTGTTATTGTACCTCGTCATTTTCGCCAATGCAGTTTATAAAAATTTAGGAGATGTGGTAAAGTGTGGATCTCCTCTCAGTAGTTACATCAAGCCCAAATCGCTACTTTGATTTGATGCACAAAATGGCACTGAACCATGTGTCCCATAAATAAACGATCGCAAACGGTTGGGTTTGGCAGTTCTGCTTTACTGTATTACTCTTCTCTTAATAATATCATGAGCAGAACTTCATTTTACTTTTAGGCTTGCGCTCTTCCAGTGTGGTGTTTAACATTTTGGTTATGAGATTTTTTTCCAATGAAGTTGTTTTAAAGTTTTCCTTTAGAAGACTTACAGTAAGTATTGGAGATTACAGTAACTCTTTAAAACTTGCTCAGTACCCAGGCTGAACTGTTGGAGCAATATCTTTTTTTTTTGCATGTGTGTGCATTTTCATGCTGTATTGAGTGTGTGCCACTGGCATACTTAGTCTAAATTGTTATCTGTGATTAAAAAATAAATAAATAAAAATGTTTTCTGATCCAATTTTAAGCGCTAAAAGCATAACAGCATGACCAATTACGTTCCTGTTATTTGTAATAACCACGCGACATCGTTTTGTGAATTCGTGTTTTGAACCCAACCAATTATGACCTTTGTTTTTATACTAGGTTGTATGGCATTAGCTGAATTCTGTGTCCTTTTTTTGGTTGTCAGTGGTCTAAATATGTCCGATCTGATTAGACACTGATTTAACCTGACTTCGAGCTCTCAGGAAATTGCTTTGTTGTCTCTTTAAAATGAGCTCATCCTAGATTTCTTCGCTGTTTTTGTCATAAGATGTTAAAGCCACGGCTTTTGTTTTTATACCCAGCAGGTCTGGATTAAAAGGTTCCGTTATGCAAAAAAAAAAACCTAAAAAAACAAGTGAATCTATCAAGTATTACCTATTATGCAATTATAATAAACCAAATATACTATATATACCTATATATATTCTCATTCCACCGTTAAATATTCATGGCCTGTTGGCAGATCATTTTGTTCATTCAAGTTATTTATTTCAAAAAAGGAGCACCTCTCTCTATTCGCCAGTCAAACTCAGTAAGCTTGAAATTAGTAATAATGTCCAGAAACAGGTTCATTAACCTTAGACCTGGGTTAGAATAATTCTATAATAGGAAAGACTAGATTCATTTGACTACATCCAGACATTTTTACTTGCTAAGTTGACTTTTTTTTTGCAGCGTAGTCTACGTTAGCATGAAACTACCTCAAGGGTCCAGAGAATAAATAGTATGTCTGTCTCAGCCTTCACAGCTCTTTGTGTACTTGCCATTATTCTGGTATCTGTTAAGTTAATTTGGTGTCTAGCTTGAGTGTTTTGTCTAGATAGTGTCTAAGAGCTCTCAGTCTGTCAGGAGAATGCTGGAAGCAAAGAGAGTTGTGGTCACTCTTGGCCATTCTCCTGCCCTTGCTTTCTTGCCAAGCCATTGAGGTGGAAGGTTTAATATGGATGCTGTAAATGGTCTCACTGGTTTCTCCAATGTCAGAAGGTACCTTTTCATCTTAGATTATGATGAAAGTTTTTTCTTTTTTTTTTCCGTTTCTTTTCTGGACCTCGAAAGGATTTGAGAAGGGTGGGGGTTAGTGGTCACGGAACCCACATTCCCATGCGCTGCACGTCCTGCTTCAGCGGCATGATGCCTTAGCCTGATCTCTGTTGCTATGGTAACAGTGTCGGGGTCAGGCTTTGGGCCCTCATTATGAAGTTTGAAGTGTGCTTGCGGCTTCCCAGAGCGACAATGGAACACCTAATAGGGGAGAGCACAGGAGCCCTCGTGGACAAATCTCTCCAACTCCCCTTTCATCACTTTATCACTAGTTCCTTATATTTTTCCCCAACTCTCTCTGAGATACAGCAGTGCTGGGGCAAATCCTTTACTCAACTTGCACAAAGTATACGATCACAGGATTTCTTCAATGCCTAAGCCGGCTTGTCCATCCAATGTAGACCTTGCTTAGTGAAGAGCCAGTCCAAATGTGAGCCTTTACTGCAGTTAAAGTTCCTTCACTTTAGTTAAAGTAACTGCTGTACATAGGTGACTGTTTTGGAATTGCCTTAACCATATTAAAATTTTCATCATTTGTTTAATCAGACACTTTAATTCTGGTGCATGAGACACAAGGTGAACAGCACTAGGCACTCATTTATAATGTTTAATGGTGTAGATGAGACCGTAATATACTTCTTATTAAACTGTGAATTGCTCTCGGTGTGTGCTGCAATTTTTTTCTTTGTGCAAGTCTTGTCTTTCTCAAAGTGGCGGAGCTGTGAGGTGCCCAGGCTGGAAGAGATTAACATTTAATAGGAGTTTCAGGCTCATTTTAAGCTGATATCTCTTGTCTTCCGTCCGGCTCATGAGGGGATTGCATTAATCAGGAGCTGCGGCAGAAGAGGTGATGGAAAATCTTCAGATTTGGATGCAGAAATGGGAAATGTGCACCCTCGTTGTTTTTTTCAATTTCTCTTTCTTTTCTGCGTTTATCCCCGCTTAATTAGGAGTCATGTAATTGCCATTTCCAGAGAGATTTGGTGGCAGACTTCATGTTTTGCAGAGCTACTCTGATATTCTTTGAGGGTGACACCAACATTTATTGAGGAAGAAGGGAACAGATGGTGACAGATTGATAATTTTCCTTTCAATTCTCCCATTTTTGTGTGGATATGGCAGTGTTTAGCAAATCATTGTTTCATGAACAAGGCATGTGTCTGGTGCAGCAGAAATAAATGGGTATTCTTCTTGTGAGCTTGCAGTAGTAGACCTTGACTCAGCACTCTGGGCCAGTGAGAGGGTACTCATAAGAAGCCTAGGGGAATGCATACAGCGATTGCGTTTGACATCGCCTTTTAAGTCCGATGGGACACTGCATAAATTACGTTGTTTAAGATTTTTCAGCAGTTCAACTCGAGGCGAGTTCACAGAGCAGGAGTTCCTATTTTCTTGACTGGAAATATACCTGCTATGTGAACCCAGAGCAAGAATCCTTAGATTATGAGTTTTTTTTAGGCTCTCTGGTACTAAAAGCAGAAAGGCATTACATTTCTTTGAGAAGGCTTTCAAAAAACAAGCTGCCTTTTTATTGCATGGTTGTTTGTTGTATGGGTGCATGTAGATACTTTTATCGATTTGCTCATCCGTACTGTTGCACAGCTTGTGAGCCCACATCTGTTCTGTCCAAAATGGAAAAGTTGGTGGTCACTGGACCATTTATAGGACCGTTGCTGGAACATATTCAGCAGCGATACTGACAAGATAGTGGGAAGGCAGTGGGTGTAACACTCGTATGAGTGTGTAAGACATCGCAGTGTTGCTGGCTTAAGAATCATCCGACACCTAAAAATACCCAGCCACTAGTAGTCCTGTAAAAACTGACACTTCTGAATGTGCAGAAGACAACTAACATGTAAAAAGTACAGCGAGAGTCCCAAACTATGCACTTACAAGAAGAAGCAACAAGGTAGGTGTGTCAAAGTGGCTTGTATGAATACATTAGTGCTTGTACTGCATGCCACTACCGATCCACCACACAAATAATACCTGGTCACTCATGGTTCTTTCATGGTCCAATTCCATGCACTGGGGTAATCAAACTAAAGGACTTGCAGCAGCAACTATATACCTGCATACTACAACTTTTTTGGTACATGCGCCTGATAAAAGTGAACAATAATTATATTTAATGTACCTGATCATCCACCTGATCATTGCATATATGGATATCCAGCGGTATCCAATGTGTGTAGCCACAATTTGCCGCCCTTTCCCATGTACTTGTTCAATGTTCTGTTCAAGATTCAGTTTCCCCATTATAATAAGCTTTGATCTTCGGGGAAAACTTTATAAGATTTTAAAACATGGCTGTAGGGATTTTCTTATTCATTCACAAGAGCTTTAGTGAGGTCATTGATGTTGGATGAGGAGGCCTGGGGTGACATTCCAGTTTAATCCCAAAGGTGTTCAGTGAGGTTCAGGTCAGGTCTCTGAGCAGGCCACTTGGGTTCTTCTACTCAAACCTTGGAAAGATGATTTTACGGACCTTTATGCACAGGGGCATGAATGGGTTTGGGGCATGTAGGTTTAGCACAGGGAAATTGTAATACATACAAATACGTTAAATTTGTGTACTTTCACTCTACTTTATTCCAACAGTTCTGGAAAGAACAGTATATGGGTGTTCTGGTCAGCTTTCCAAAAATGTGTGGCCATGTAGTGTATGTGAAGGAGGTTACATTTAAGAAATGTTGTTGCTTTGTGTCTGTTCAAAGCTTGCTTTTGGTCATGGTGTCCTGCTTGACTGCTCCGCTAGGCCAAGGGGGAGCTGTATCTTGGCATGTAGAGAGACACACTGACAGCCTCAGGCCTTTAAGTCCCTCCACACACCCTTCATCTAAAACTCACACACATACGGCCAGTAGTAGGGGTGTGAAATATTAATAAGTCTATAATTATACTTTATTAGAGTCAGAACAAAAATGAGCATGTGTAACAGTGATGCCATAGAAGCAATATTGTTCTGTAATCTGTTTCTTTTATTCGCACACACTAGTGTTTTTGTCACTCTGATATTCGCCTGTACATAGCTTCAATCGGCCCTTTACTGAAAATTCAAGGGGCTTACTTGCATATTCTTTTAAGAATTGGTTCCCAGATGGCTTCCTGTTCAATGTTTACGCTCACGACATGAAGCTACACAGTGTTCAACGTACCAAATGGCACTCAGGCAGAGATTTAGTCAGAGTGAAAGAGCGAATTATTAGAAACACACATTTGAACAAAAATATGCTACATAGGTAGACTACCCAACATGCATTGCTTGTTTGGTTCATGTCCTTTATTTCACTGCAGGAAAAATTTGCCTGGGACTAGACCTAGACCACCTCTCTCTGAAGCTATCAGTTAATTTGGGTCACAGTCTGGGCCATCAGGGTTCTATTCAAACTAACCCTCTTGTATGTAAAAGCAGCATTAAAAATTCACATTAATATTAATATAGTTGAAATATTAAAACCTAACAGAGGAGATTATTCCCTATCTCTCTTTTTCTGTCTTACATTCACTCCTAACTCTGTCTCCCCCTCCTAACTCTCTCTCTCTCTCTCTCTCTCTCTCTCTCTCTCTCTCTCTCTCTCTCTCTCTCTCTCCCTCTCTCTCACTTGCACTCAATTTGCCCCTCACTTTTCCTCTTCTTCTTTCCACCGCTTAACTCTGTTTCCACTTTCCATCTGTTTTGACACAATCAAGTGCATTTGCATAAAGATGCCTTGAGTTTATCTAGCAGTGTTGGATGGTTGCACAGCCTGACTGCGTGTTCGTGCGTGCACACTTTATCTGCCCTGATTACAGGGAAAGGGAAAAAAAAAACGCAAAAGAGTTGGAGTGAGTGGGCCGATGCAGTATGCTGCCATGGCAACTCTGCCCTCACCTGCTCCTCTGCCTGGTGGCGTATAGAGTAATGAGTGTTTAATATCTGTCGAGGATGGAATATGTCTGTCAGGCTGGCAGCGGACAGCTCATCTTTCCCGCTTCCGCTTTGTCTCACTTCCCATCCCTGCCACTCCGAATAGGTTGAGATAAGTCAAACTTCTTTAAGAGTCGCTAGTATCCACCAATCACGGGTATATAAGCGGGAGCGCTCTGAGTCACTACGACACATGCTGTGATGCACATTTATTTACTCAGGTTAGCATGCTAATTCTAGCCCACAGGGACATTCATGACTCAACTCTACCAGTGAGGTTCATAAATAAACGTGTGCTGGCCTTCAGTTTTGACAGACAAATAGTGATATGCAAAAAGCGCTTAGTCATCTACCTATATCAGCAGGAGGCATGTTTACTATTAAGCGAATGCTATTTCTGATTTGAGGTGTTACATGTTTTTTTTGTTTTCTTTCCTTTGTTTTATATATAAAATTTATTGTGTATCATTTTGTCATTTATAAACCACTAGAAGAAAATAGGAATGAACTTGTAATGGGAAGGAAGTACACAGATGCTCCCCACTTTACGAACATACGAACAAACCTGTCCTCGAAGTGAAATATGTCAAGAAAATTCAAAAGGAGAGCCGCCGGTAGCCAGTCGTCGACTGTAACTAGTCTACATGATGCACACTGGACTGAGGCAAAATTCAAAATATTGTATACAGTATTTCGATTATTTTGATTTGTTTTAGTATATTTTATTGTTTATTTGATAGTATTTATGTATTTTATGTATTCTTACATCAATAGGAGATATGCGTTGTCAATAACGAACACAATAACAACTTATGAACAAATTCATGCTATAAACAGTTATTCGAAACGTAACTTGTTTGTAAGGTGGGAAACGTCTGTATGTAATTTGAGAATTAACTTTCCATAAACAAATTCAGTTACAAAGTTGGAGGCACTTAACAGTATAGAACATCTTGGTATGCTTTTGTGTTCTTCACTGGAACAACAAAGCCTAAACCTTCTCCCTCATGACAATGCCGTTGTGTACTAAGTGGGCTTAATGGTGTGTTATGGTTGTAGTGGAAGAATACGACTCTTGCACAAAGACCTGACCTTTACCCTGAACACGAATGGGATGAACTTGAAGCCTGATTAGAAATCAGACCGGTTTAACCGACAACAGTGCCTGACCTCACTAATGTTCTTGTGGCTAAATGAACACAAATCCCCACATTCACTCTTCAGCCTCTGATAGAAATCCTTCTCTACAAGACTGGAGGGTGTTGGATGGGGATGAAATCTGGAAATGAGATGTTCAATCGGCAGTGGTATAATTAAAGCGATGTCAAACATTTAAAGTATACATAAAGTATAATAAACATACTCTATATTACTCAGTAGTTCTGGTCAGCATTGTCCTTTTTTTTAATTTTTATTATATTTTTTTTTTTTTGTGTGTATAAGTTTTGTGTATGAGGAACTCACTACACAACCAAAGGTGGAGAAATTGAGTGTCATTTATAGTGTCTGTAGTGTCATTTATAGTGTGTCCAGATGACTTGTTTTGGGAGATTGCAAACTGGACACAAAGGGATGAAAACCAGGAACTTGGTGTGTTAAAAAAAAAACAACAAAAAAAAAAAAACGGAGAAAAGACAAAAATGCCTTTAGAAAAAAGTAAACAATGGAGTAATCATGTGATCATGCACCGTGAAACTGTGAAACTATAACAACCCTATTTCTGACCCTCTCTTACCACCGCTTAGTGCATTAGTGTGTCGGCGAGATTTGTGCGTCACATTCCGACCACTGTTTTTCGGTGTTTTGTTTGGTCAAGCAGAAAATTTCTCGCAGTCTATTGCCCTGTAGATCATCTCAACGCACTGCAATCGCTGTGGACATTACAGCACCATGGTGACACTTACAGAGTCAATCCTGCCATGCGTTTAATATGCAGTGCACTAGACTCAGGGCAAGGAGGGAATTGCCAGTTATTCCTAAACTTCAATTGACTTCAATGGAAGCATAAAATATATTTTTTATTTGTAAATATGCAGTGCATATCACTGCAACTATTCTTTTGGGATTTTTATATATAATAATAATTAACATATCATTCTTTTTTCTTTTTACTACTTTATCATGGTGCATAGATTACTCATATAAGCAACCACAAAGTCTGGAAGTTATTTAAGGACACAGCACTGAGATTTATTAGTGTAGAAATCTTATAAAGGATTATATTGAAGTGGATGTTGGAGAAACTTTTTTTTTTTTTTTATATATATATTCATATTATGAATTCATCAAGCCATTACATTATGCAATAAGCCTGGTGCAAATAAAATCCTGCAGCCACTCGGACCCTTTACAGAGAAGGTCAAATATATCAGTGCATGTGTAACAGCAGTGATAAGATTCTTTTTAAGTGTTTGGTAAAATTCGTAGGAATCCATAGACGTCTTATAAACAGTAATCCTATGGTTGATATGATGATTTTTTATTTTTTTTTGAAGGAGTTTCTAGTGTGGGTGCTTTGTAATAGTCAACACATGATGCAGTGTCAGAAATCGAAGCCAATTGCAGATCATTTATTGAAAACCAATGAACAAAATAAATACAAGCGTTAATTATTTGTGAAACATGAAACAGACAGAAAAACAAAAGCAGGTGCCTTTCAGGAAATAGAGTCTAAAATCGTCAAGCTATTTTTTATTTTTTTTTGCCTTAGAGATAATAAAGTGAGGATGGTGAGGGCATGACTTGTTTATAGCTGCAATAATTGATTTAATTTCTATCCGGGGCTCATATGAAGATCTGAAGATTATGCATCACATCTAGTAGAACATAAGCATGGTTTTGATTAGAAATCTGTTGAACAATATTAGAACATCGCATCCCTTGTTTTTGATCACTTAAACACATTTCTGACTTCTGACATTTCTGAATGAAAAATATACAGCTCTCAGTAAATGATTATACCGCAATGAAGACTTCAGTGCAACAGCAATATGCAAATGTTGCATCTTTAATAGACTCTATATCTTTTAAGCTTTCTTGTGCCTGGCATGATGATGCAACAGCTCAGCTGGCCATGAAATAGTGTATATGATCCATCCTTGTATGCTTTCAGTAGGTTTGGTGAAAATACCCTCATGTCGAACTCCATAGTCGTGAAGAAGGAGAACGTCGTCGGCTGAATATCAATGGCTTAGGCGGCGCGGTTGCTTTGCCACGGAGCTCTGCGGTGTTTGTTAGGTGAATGAGCTGAGGAGAGTAATCCGTAATGCGTAATTCACACCGGGTCATTTCGGATAGTACTTTTACAGCCTCCGGGTGTTCTGTTGCAGTCGGAGAGGCAGAGCAGCCGCAAAATGCGGCGAGGAGCGATGATCAATCGGTCGACGTCCTCCACAAAATCTATAAGTGACCGTATGCTCAACGATTTCCTGCCAGCTTTTTAATGTATCTATAGGACAGGTCGATTCCTCTGTGGGAAGAATTCTATATTTTTGCGTGATGAACTACTTAATCATCCTTGTCGGCCACTTCTGCGAGAAAATCCATATCCATTTTCCTTTTGTCTTTTATTGGTCTGCACTTTTCAAGTCATCAGAAAGAAACGGCCGAGTTGAACAGATAAATGGGTGGACTTGGGTTTAGCATACTTTGATACTAATTAAAGCTTTTGGAGACTAATTTACTCCATTATTACTCCTCCTGTGCCTGGCGATACGTGGGGGTTTATCCGAAAGAGACCACAGTGCCTCCAAATGGATGCTTGATGCAGGTTTTTGTTTTTAATTACTATTATTCTGTATTCTTTCACCGTTGTTTCATATTTGTCTGATTTCTGTGGTAGTTACTACTCTCTGTATTTTTATTCTTTTATTCATGTAGATATTTGCTTTTGTTACATCATCTTTTATTTCTTAGTACTTTCAGTAGCTCGCTCCAACATAAAGTGTCTCTCCAGCGTGCTTTAGTATCTTTATATTGTTATCATTCTTATTATTTCTGCTTTTCTCTCTGTGTGGCTCGAAGTGTACCTTTATTTCTGTCACTGTAGGCACAGCGGTGCTGCGTGTTTGTACAGTTTGGCGCAAACACCACAGCGGCTTCCAAATGAATTCGGACCCTGTGGCCAAAGTCAGCGCCGATTCGATGCCACTTTTGCCTGTTTTGTGTGTGATGAACAGAGTATCTGGTGTATCACAGTGTCCACAATAGAGGCGATGCACACAGTGGTGTGGAGAGATGACCAAAAATCCCACATATAAAAAAATATTATATCATTTTGAATTCACTCCTCTTAATAATAGCTATCATATTTGATGCTCTAGTAGCCCACCTTTATACACTGTAAAACTTTATTGAAAGTGCTGCTCATGTTTGTAATTCAAACTTCATGCACAAGGCTGGACAGTGTTGTTTTATTCATCGATCATCCATCCGTTATCCCGAAGCAGGTTTTGGCAGGATCTGGCTCGCTTGTAATTTCTGTCACTTTGCATGTTAACAGGGTCAGCAAATGAACAGCGATGTCCGGTGTGTGCAGCGTACAGAGCTTCTCATTAACACCACAGGAGGAGAGATCAATTAGCAAGGCTTGAGTGCTGATTTAATTGAATGATCTGAAGATGTGCTTATTGATTTTTTTTTTTTTTTTTGCTTGCTGAGCCTTAGTCAATTTGTTTTTGCTGAACCATGTAAACTCCATAACTGACGAAATGTGGTTTCTGTACCTAGTATGAAAACCATGTGAGCTCTCTGACTACTTTGGATAATGAGTGGATGTAGAAACATTCACATGAAGCGGTCATACATAGATGCAGGAGTAGAAGCAAAAACAGGCTATAGGCAGATTGATGCAATTAAATTTGAAGTATTTGGCATTTAGTCAAGCGTAGAAGGTCAGAAGCATAGAAGGTTTTTAGTGTGATTATCTATTTTCTTTGTATTTCATCATCAGCTCTTTATGGCTTAGTTCTGTGAGAAAACACATCAAAAAGGCCAAGAGTCATGGAGTGAAAGAAATATTGACCGGAAAGCAAAGAGAACAATTACAAAAGCTGAAAAAATAAATTTGTTTTAAATATTTCCACATTTCGTTACGTTATAACCACAGACTTAAATGTATTTTATTAGGATTAAATGTGGTCGACCAACCCAAAGTATCACATAATTGTGGAGTGGAAGGAAAATGATACATGGTGGTAAAGATTTTTTTACAAATAAAAATTAGAAAAGTGTGGCATGCATATGTATTCAGCCTTCTTTACCCTGACACCCCTAAATAAAATCCAGTGCAATCACTAATTAGTAATTAAAGTCTACCTGTGTGTACAAAAATCAGTGTATATTTACAGCTGTTCTGTAAAGAGTATTGATCAAAGAAGCAGCCAGAAGGCCAATGGTAACTCTGGAGGAGGTGTAGAGATCCATAGCTCAGGTGGGAGAGTCTGTTCACAGGACAGCTATTAGTCATTCACTCCACCAATCTGGCTATTACGGAAGAGTGGCAAGTAGAAAGCCATTGTTGACAAAAAAAGAATAAGAAGTCCGGTTTGTCACAAGCTATTTAGGGAACACGGCAAACATGTGAAAGAAGGTGCTGTGGTCAGATGAGACCAAATTTGATCGTTTTGGCCTACATGCAAAACACTATGTGTGGCTTTAACCTAACACTGCACATCAGCCTGAACACACCATCCCCACTGTGAAACATGGTGGTGGCAGCATCATGCTGTGGGAATGCTTTTCTTCAGCAGGGACAAGGAGTTGATGGTCAGAGTTGGTCAGAGTTGATGGGAAGATAGATGGAGCTAAATACAGGGCAATCCTGGAAGAAAACTTATTAGAGGCTGCAAAAGACTTAATTTTTAATTGTAAAAAATCTTTAACACCATGTAAAATTTCCCTTCAACTTTAAAATCATCCGATACTTTGTGTTGGTCTATTACATAAAATCCAAATAAAATACATTAAATTTGTGGTTATAACCGGACAAAATGTGGAAATGCATTGTATATACTAAATGTATATTTATGTAATAACTGCCAGACACCAACATTGACAATGTTATTTTTGAGTGATCATATCAGAATTTTACATATACTTTTTTTTTACTTGATATTTAAAATCTCAAGAAATTATCATTAAATTTAGGTTTAAATAAATTCTTACTTCAATTTGTTTTTTCCCAGACAGTAATTAAGCCAGATCTCTCTTAATTACAATTTAGCTGACACAGATAGATAGATAGATAGATAGATAGATAGATAGATAGATAGATAGATAGATAGATAGATAGACAGTGTACAAATAAAACAGATACAGTGTGAACTGGCTTGAAGTTGTTCTGTACAGTGTGAACTGGATTTAAGTAGTGCTGCACAGGGTAAACTTACCCGAAACAGTGCTGTACAGTGTGAACTGGCTTGAAGCAGTGTTGTACAGTGAACCTTGTGATTGGTAAATTAATTTAAATTAATTCAGGACTGATAGATGAAAGATAAACTGTCAAATTGATTGACATGGAATCCTATCAGTCTTAGTGTTAGTCATATAAAAAACAACATGGCAAGATTCTCAAACCAAATGTGAAGTTTTTAAGTCAAAATCCTGTGCTGATGAAAAATAATACATCAAAATATGGACACATAAAGTCATAATGATACTAACACTTCAGCTGGCAATTCAGAGCTTCTGTGAACATTTTATTTATTTATTTATTTCCATATCTATCTATCTATGACAGCCACCAGTAGACATTTAAAATAAACCTCATCCTAGATGTTTTTGCATTGCTATGCTAATGCATTTGCTTCTTTGGCATGAGAAAAAAGCTTACTTTTAACCTTTGCTTGCTCTTTATTTTATCCTGGCTGCCTGGAAATGTAGCTCTCATAGAAAACAACTTTAATAGGGGTGAGACATATCTTTTTTTTTTTTTTCTTTATAAAAAGCCTGAATTGGGACAAACCAAAGTAATTTACATCTCCAGGTCCCTGGCTGTGACTCTGCACTGTAAATAATTGTGGGTCACTGATTCACTAGACTAAACCAGTGTCGATTTGATTGCTGTTGGTTGTACCACTACTGTAAATAAAGAGGTGGTAAATTTATTTTACAAGATCAAAAACAGGGATGAAACAACATGAAGTGTTTTCCCAGTGAACATAACTAGTTGTTGGCATTTTCCTTGTGCTGTGCAACCAGCTGCAAAGCTTGAAAGATCAGATGAAATATTTAGGCATAAAATATTGATTAAAAACAAAAATGTTGTAGTTTGTTGCCAGTATCAAAGGCTTCCCCGGGCAAACACATGAGGGGCAAGCAGGCAGTGTGTGAGATTGTTTTATGGTTGGAGACACTGGATAATTTTGCCCACGAGTGGCCCGAGCATAAAGAGATGTCGATGTCGAGACTCTGCACGGGGAATGAACTTCAGTGCTCCCTCCTTTTATACTTTCTATTTTTTTCCCCCTTACCCCTTTCATCCCTGCCGCATGGTAATGCAGATCGCTTTGAAATTGAAATGATGAGGAAATATAATATGGTGGCAAATTAGACTGTTTGCCGTCCTGCTGATGCTCGAATCGTTTTGAACGCCCCTCTCTTCCTCCTCCACCCAGGCAGCCATGATAGAAGCACAGCAGCCACTGAACTAAGCATCTTCATCAATCAAGGATGGCTTTAATCAACCCAGCCTAGATTTTACCTCTTACCTGGAGGCACTGATAAGTATACGGGTCCTACATCTGGGTCAGTGGCAAATCCAGACCAGTGTTGAAGGCAGGACCTGAGTGTGATGCTTATTAAAATTTGACTTTCATATTACATACAGACGAGATTACATAACGCCTCTAACGTCCTACTTCTAACTGTCAATTCAATCAATTCAGTTCTGCTAGGAAACAGGAAGTGACAGGGTGGTGTGATATTCAGCTCCAGGATAATCAGCACCCTTGAAAAAGCCACCTTACATTTAATTGACCCAGATCAACAACAAATAAATAAATAAAGTTTATATATTCTATATAGACAGATGTTTGTGGGCACCTGAACATAAGATTCATAAGTGCTATTTGAATTAGTCCTCATTTGTTGTTATAGTAACCTCCACTCTTCTAGGAAGATATTCCACTAGATTTTGGAGTGTGATTGTGGAGACTTTTGCTCATTCAGCCAAATGGGTTTTAGAAAGTCAAGTTCTGGTGTAGGAAGAGGAGGCCTGAGGTGCAGTCAGCTTTCTAAATCATCTCAAATGTGTTGAATGCAGTTTTAAGGTCAAAGATCTATAACAGACCAATTTAGATTTTCCACTCTGATATAAACCACATGTTCATGGAGTTGGCTTTGTGCACAGGAATATTGTCATGCTGGAAAAGGTTTGGGTCTCCTAGTTTAACTGCAGTAAAAAATCTTATGCAACTGTATC
Organism: Silurus asotus; assembly: GCA_024362625.1. Lineage (NCBI taxonomy): Eukaryota > Metazoa > Chordata > Actinopteri > Siluriformes > Siluridae > Silurus > Silurus asotus. Next base: position 2,466,766 of record MU558159.1, on the reverse strand, counting down.
CAAAAATATTCTATACAATTGCATGCTTCCAGAATCGTTCATGAAAAAAAAACCCACATATTTATATTTATTTGGTCAAGTTTGGTGTGGTTGGATTCTTCCCACCCCTTCCGCAGTATCACACCACTCTGATTCATTTCCTGAACAACTGAAGTGTTTCCACTTCCCTTCTTTTTTTTAATTGTTTTTAAATAAATAAAAAACAACTACATTATTAATGTTAATGAAACTCCACTGATGAAGCGGTAATTCGTGATTTCCTGTTCTGCTGAGGTGTAAATATGAAGTGGCACAGAAGTCAGATTCCTTTAGTCATTTATTCGCAATGGCAAGATTAAAGAAGTGCACTGAGATTTATCAAGCAGACTGCATAAGAACAGGCGATAATTAAGTTGAAAACAAGTAGAGCTGTAATGAACTTACAGAGAAAAAAAAAAAGGTTTTACTAAAAATAAATCTCAGCAGGTGGAAAGGGAAAGCCAAACTTGGACCAAAATTGGTTTGGAAATAGTGCCTTCCTGTTGTGCGACATCAAAGATGCGTTTGTTTCTGACCACAATTTTGGAGCAAACTGGAAAAAAGGGGAGTACAGCCAACCAACCGGGCATCACACTGGTGTTATACCATGAAATTAGGCTCCCTGTAGCACAAAAAAATAGCCCCATCTCTCTTTCCATTTCTGTCCTGATCTGTGTCATGCTATTTCTCCATCATCTGTGTAAGTCCTTGCTTTGAGGCCAGTCTCTGCACCTGCAGGGCCGGACTACACACACTCCCTGTGAACAGCTCTGTCGAGAAGAGAAGAGTGGGCATGTGAATCCAGGAGGAAAATAAATCACTAGATGCCCCTTTCTGATATTGCTGTCACATTCTAATATTAGCCCACGTCGTTGTGTTAACAGACATAAAAAAAAAAAGAAAAAAAAAGGGTGGCTTGTTTAATCTGGGTAGCTATCACACTCCGAGAAGAATTCTGCAGTGCTAACACTTGAAGGGAATATTTTCTGTTATGTTTTAGGTTATATATTTATGCTGCTATATTTTTGTCACTGTTAACATCAACGTAGCCATGTTTACATTGTAATCGGTTTAAAAGTCCAATCCGAATAAAAATGCTCCATGTAAACACCTCAATCGGAATAAAAATTCCCAAACAGATTGAAATTGCAATCGGTTCAAAAGGGAAAATACAAATCCTGCAGTGTAAACGTGTTAAACCGATTACTGACGTTGATACTTCCCATTGCTTGAGATACAAAATGCGTTCCCTCAAATCTCTTCGATTTCGGAAGCTTCCGGTTCGACGGGCATCCGTATAAGATCTCATATCAGCTCATTCCCTTGCACAATTTGTAGACAAACTTTTTTACTGTTCTCGTGCGAACAATAAATTAATTTGCCACAACACGGTTTTCCGCACAGCTTCCGAGTTTGTATAAAACAACCACGACACGCATAATCAGGGGAATTGGATTTCTGACAGTCTCTTCTTCTGGGGCCATAAATCCCTCTACCAGTCCACACAAACATGTGAATGACCGGCGACACATGCACCCGTCTTTTCCTCACACCTTCCAGCAGTATGCCTACAAAATTTAGACTGTTGGTTGGTTAAGAGCAACATTTTACTTTAAAATAGCATAAGAAATAATGGAACGCCATGTTGACAAGACACAGGCTGATATGCGCAGGTTACAAAGTCATTCCGAATGAAAGTTCCAGCACAGGAAAACAACATATCGGATTAGAGAGTGTGTCATGTGAACAGTCCAAAGAATCTTTTAATCTGAATGATATTAATCGGAATGAAAAAAACTGAGATCTAACAATGGGACAGTGTTGCATTTTCAAATGATGTTACACATAACAACCCATAATTTGTCTACAAAATCAGCTTTTTTTTTCTGAGGCAAAATTTGATACAAGGCTTTGAAAAAATTGTCATATGTGAAAATTTGCATTAATTACAGGTTTGAGTCACTCAGGAGGGTAGAAGCTTTAGCCTTTGTTTATTTATTCCTATTTTTCAAAATTGGAATTGATAGCCATCTTCAAACACTTGTAATTCTAAATGATCACTTTGTTTTTTTTTGTTTTTTTTTATTAATAGCACAATAGCGACCTGAAAAGATTTCGGATGCATGGAAACACAGTTAGAGAAAATGCTTGCGTGATCATGCCAGCTCAGTGATAGTATGTCATAACATGTTACGTCAAACGCACTAATGAGAGCAGTGCATTCAGGAGCAGTACAGTGCACATTATTTTCTTGCACCTACAAGTGGAGGAAATAGATAAACAGGAAAATGAAATATGATTCAAACAAGTAATGAAGTTATATATTGATATAAATGTATATATTGATGTAAAAAACTTTACATATAAATATTTATAATAGTTACTATAACTGCAAATGGCTAGTAAATGTGAAATGAAATAAAAAAAGCACATATGAATCATATGGTTAGGTCCACAAACTTTTGCCCATATAGTGTATATGAAATATTGAATAAGAGGGTTAAATGGGGAGGGTTGTGTTAGGGAGAGCATCCAGCGTAAATCAAATATGTGGATCACAAACCTGAATTTCATACCAGGTCTGTCGAGGCCCGGGTTACCAACGACCACCACAGGTATTGTTAGCCAACAGGGTACAGGTGGAAATTGGGTGAAGAGAGTTTTTGATAGAGTGATTAATGTGAAGCTGAAAGTTGAAGGGGTGATGAAAAATGTCATCAGTGCTTATGCTCTACAAATGGGTGTGAGGGAAAGATTCTGAAGTAAGTTAGAAGAAGTGGTGGAGAGTGTACGTAGGAATGAAAGATGGGAAATTGGGGCAGACTTTAATGGGCATGTTGGTCTAGGGAACATGAGGAGATGATTGGTAGCTTTGGATTTAAGGACAGGAATGTGCAAGGGCAGATGATGGTAGATTTTGCAAAAAAAGATGGAAATGGCAGTGGTAAACACTTATTTTAGGAAGAAGGAGGAGCACAGGGTGATGTTTAAGAGTGGAGGAAGAAGCACACAGGTGGACTATGTTCTATTTAGGAGATGCAACTTAAAGGATATTGGAGACTGTAAGGTGATGGCAGGGGACAGTGTAGCTATACAGCATTGGATGCTGGTCTGTAGGATGGTTTTAGAGGTAAAGAACAATAAGCTGGTGGAAACTGAAGGCGGAAGACTGTAGTTTGAGATTCAGGGAAGAGGTCAGACAGGGTGGTAAAGTGGCTCAGTGGTGGTAAAGAGGTGCTGGATGATTGGGTAACTACTGCAGAAGTAAAAAGGGAGACATCTAGAAAGGTACTTGGTGTGACATCTAAAAAGAGAAAGGAAGACAAAGAGAAGTGGTTGTGCAATGAGAAAGTGCAGGAAAGCATAAGGAGAAAGAGGTTGGCAAAACAGTGGGTGAGGGTGAGAGGGTGGCAAAAGCTAAGGAAAAGGCATATGAGGAGCTGGATGAAAAATTGGACATTAAAGAAGGAGAAAGGTATTTATACCGATTGCCCAGGCAGAGGGACTGAGCTGGGAAGGTGTCCTGCAAGTTGGAATGCAAATGGAAATGTGTTGGCTAGTGAGGAGAGTGTGTTGAAAAGGTGGATGGGGTATTTTGAGCAGCGGATGAATTAGGAAAATGAGAGAGAGAGAAGGTTGGATGGTGTGGAAATAGTGAAGCAGAAAGTGGATAGGACTAGTAAAGATGAAGTGAGAGCAGCGATTAAGAGGATAAAGAGTGGAAAGTAGGTTGGAACAGATTGTTTGGAAGGTGAGAGGATGCCTGAGGAATAGAGAAATGGTGTGCTGGTACCGGTTTTTAAGTATAAGGGAGGTGTGCAGACCTGCAGTAACTACAGGGGAATAAAGTTGATCAGTCACCATGAAGTTATGGGAAAAAGTAGTGGAAGTCATGCTCAGAGAAGAGGTGACCATCTGTGAGCATCAGTATGGTTTCATGCCGAGGAAGAGCACCACAGACGCGTTATTTGCTTTGAGAATGTTGATGGAGAAGTATAGAGAAGGTCAGAAGGAGTTGCATTGCGTGTTTGTGGATTTAGAGAAAGAGTGCGACAGAGTGCAGAGAGAGGAGTTGTGATATTGTATGAGGAAGTCAGGTGTGGCTAGAGAGCAGGGGAATTGAAGTCAGTAGGAGTAAGACAGAGTACGTGTGTGAATGAGAGGGAGGGCAGTGAAGTGGTGAAGGCAGTTGAAGGAAGAAAAGGTGGTGAAGGTGGAATAGTTCAGGTACCTGGGGTCAACAGTGCAAAGTAATGGAGAGTGTGTTAGAGAAGGCAGAGTGGAGTGGGTGGAGAAGAGTGATCTGCTATCAGAGTGATTTGTTATTGAGGGGTATCTGCGAGAGTTAAAGGGAAAGTAATATTGGACTGTGGTGAGACCTGCTATGTTGTATGGTTTAGAGACAGTGGCATTAAACTAAAAGACAGGAGGTGGAGCTGGAGGTAGCAGAGCTGAAGATTTTTCGTTCGGAGTAGCTAGGATGGACAAGATTAGAAATTAGTTTATTAGAGGGACAGTGCATGTAGGACTTGTTGTGGACAAAGTGATTGAGATGGTTTGGACATGGGGTATATCTGTAGGAGAATGCTGAGGATGGAGCCACCAGGAAGGAGAAAAAAAAGAAAGGCCAAGGAGGAGGTACATGGATGTGGTGAGGGAAGACATGCAGGTAGTTGGTTTGAAAGAGGTTAATGTAGAGGACAAGAAGTATAGAGACGGATGATTTGCTGTGGTGACCTCTAAGGGGAAAATGGAGAAGAAGGAACTGGTTAAATTATTGGTAAATTCTTAGTAATAATGTATAATGAGGCATGTTCCCATTATTTAAATTTTTTTCAGAAATGTCTGTACGTGTGTGGGCGGGGCTTAGGTCCTTTAATATAATCTGTACTGTTAGAAGCAAGTGCACTGCCATTATATAGTTATTGTATTGCTTGATAGGCAGACTGACTTATGGTTTGAAATAAAATGGTTTATATAAAAGTATCTGCTCAATTGGGGCAAATTAATGTCTAAAACCCAAGAAAGGTAAAATTGTATGAAGATGAGGCACTGAGCGATTCTTTCATGATGCCACTAGACTTTTTCTCCTGAGGCCTTTTTTCCCCCCCAGAAAGCGTACTCATTATGAGCTTTGTAATGTCTCCATGTCAGTGGTTATGTGGTTATGGATGACAGCTCTTAATGAAAATCCTGCTCCCCACCCCCACCTCCCCTTTCACAAATCTTACCTGACTTTAAGCCCTGTCACCCTCTCCCTCTAATGAGCAGTGCACCATCTGAAGCTGCCGTGACATTTTGGTCAGCGCATTTTTCCATTCCCTTCTCCACAGGAGCTCTCCAGGAAAATAACCTGATGCTGGTGGCTCCAGCTATTGATATTTCAAACAGCCGTTTTAGATCTTACTTATCCGGGTCTGGCTACCCTTTTCTCCCTGTCGTCACTGAATGCCAGCCATTTGGGGCGGGATCAAATATTTATGAGCGGTTGATCCACAGGCCTTGTTTTCCCTCTCAAGAGCGTGACGCTTCTCTCTGATTTGTCACCGAGCCTCCGTGAAACCTTCCTAGCAGTGAGGTGCAGAATTAGCGTCTGTGAAAGAGCAATCGTTTGATGCCGTTTATTTATTTTTTATTTTTTTTATCAGATGGAGAAGTGGAGGAGGTGAAATATTGTCAACATGATTCTGTCATGTAAAACAATTGTACACGGAGAACGTAGTTGATGCCTGCTTGACACGGCTGCCTCAAAGCTGAGGGCTTTTTTATTTCTTTATTTTTCCCTGAGAAAATGCCTGCAGGATATAACATTTAATTCCTCAAGGAGGATCCGTTTTCTTTATAAACGCCTGATGCAATAGAGGCTGTCAAAATGAATGGTGAAAAAAGTGAAGGAGAAGAAACACTGCATAGTAAATGCTGCATTCGTATAGGAAATCTTCTTGCTCTCTCTGTTACCCCCCTCTCTCTCTCTCTCTCTCTCTCTCTCTCTCTCTCTCTCTCTCTCTCTCTCACACCTGCTTTCTCTTTCTGCTTTCTGTGCTGATGTGTATATCTTCCTCACGGCATCATATACACAGCATCACATCCTCCACCCTAGTTGCGTTCTTCTTTCATTTCTGTAGTCTGGCCCAGGTGGAAAACGGGGAACATGCTATCTAGATGTTCATGCACTCATTTAGACGTGTGGCTCGAGGGAGGCTCTGTCCTCTTTCCTCTCATTCTCAGTGTTTTCAGAAGAGAGCAGACGGCTGTTAACTTCATGGCATGGTATTGTTGATTATTAAGAATGCAGAACGGCAGAGCGAGATGGTCTATTTCTGGCCTCGAATGCATTAAGAAAAAATTCCTCCGATCAATCTCATCCCGAACACAAGTTCCGCCTACACACACACACACCTTGCACATTAACAACGGTTATAACAAATAAAAAATCAAGGGCACTTACAGTTGCTAATCTGGGTTGCTAATATGACCCGCAAAGCTTGACCTGAGCCAAAGGACAGAGTTGGAGCACTGCGGAAAAGTGATGCTTAGACCAATGAACAGGGAGAGATGAAAAAGATACAATACAGCTGCACAGCAAAATGTTTAAAACCCACTATTTAAACAATTCTATTTTATAGATTCAGCAATTAGCTCTGGGTTTTTGATGTTTGGATTTTTCTCCAGACAAAGTTTGTTCGTTTTTTCAGGATTTGGTTTGTCTACTGATACACAGTTTGGAACCAAATAGCAAACAACTTAAACGTACCAATTTTGCCCACATTCCCTCGACACTGCAAGCAGACTAATAGTTGTGCAGGAGTCCTTAAATTTGCACCAGTGGTAAAGGGGCCAATTGTCCAATGCCGTACCTGAGCTCCTGTTTCCGCTGCTCATTAAGGAGCTGTGGCGTTTGTTACAGGCAGCTCCTCATTGGGAGGAACTGATGAGTCACGGTCTTCCCTGGAAAGCTTCCTCTTGCTCGGCGCACTCATTAGACTCCGTCGAAGCTGCAGCAGGAGCATAATGGCATCGCCTCGTGTGCAACGTTGCACGCTTGAAGAAATATTGACTCTCGTCCAGGTGTTACCTGCTGTTCAGAAGATGGACTGCACTTTTGTGGAATAGATTAGCCCATGGATTTTAACATGTTGTGAGGGGAAACACATAAATTGTGTCTGAGCTAAGACCCGAGTACTTGATTGGTGGTTATCGAACACTGATTAAGCCCACAAAGAGCCCTTCTCATGCATTCCTTTATTGCTCTCTCTGTATCTTTTATTTTTTTTTGAATATTTTTTAGGGTCATATCAACTCATGTCAAGTGGGCTTATATAATACAGTACAGTACACAGTGGAATGGACCAACGTTCCTCCAGGACAATGGTGCTACATGAAACATTAGAAATCAACACCAGAATGATTCAAAACACAAAAATAATAAAGAACGCTTTATTAAGTGCACATGTGCAAGCAACACAACACAATGAGACAATAAACACAGTGACAATGTTCAATGACAATGTCCCTACAGCAACTGTGTTAATGTTCAAATATATTGTCCGTATTGGTGGATTAGCTGTAGGGATGAGCAACTCCATAACTGAGGCCGATACGAGTCACATATTGATGCATAGCCAATGATACAATGCATTAAAGATACAGTACATATGAAGCAGCTACGATGCGATCCGGCTTCGATTTGACTTAACACAATGCAATTCAATGCAAATATATAAAAAAATATCCTCTCAGTTCAATATCTTACAGATACGGTAGTTCACTTTTCTATCTTTGGTTCAGACAGACAGCAAATCATTAATTTACTTAAGTGCCTTTTGACTTTTAATGCATGTCCCTTTTACAAACAGGTCTTTGTAGTGCAAAAAATAAAACATAAAATAAAATAAAGATTAAATGAAACAGACATTTTTTATCTGTTCTGTCTCTAGGAAAATGCAGCTCTACCTCTGCCCTGTTAATCTACATTCCATGATAAGTCAAATTCACATAGCAGCAGTGGTGCTTAGAGAACGTGTTTAATAAAAAGTTTAGTGAGGAGAAATCAAACTACATATAAAACACTGGTCACCAATTACTGGTCACTTTCTGAATAATAAAATATAGCACAGCTACTAATAATTAAATATATAAATTAAATATATATATAATTAATAAATCGGTTTTCAAACAATGCAAATATGTTAAAAATGCATTACATCGAATGCGTTTATGCCGATGCACTAGTGAATCGGTGAATCTTACCATCCCTAATTAGCAGCAGTTATTTGTGCAAAACATTTTAATGAGGATGTTTAGTTATAAGTGTGTGTGTCAGACCAGACCCTTTGCATTGAGGAGTCAAATTGCTTGTGGGAATGAACTGTTGCACAGACTGGTTGTGAGGACCCAAATGCTTCTGTACTTTTCCCCCCATATGGCAGGAGGGTGAGGGTTGTGTGTTAGGGGTGTGTACGAAGGCTGTGTTACCAGCTGTACCACCTGTTGTTTTGTGGATGCAGCGTGTGGCCCCAAGACTCCACTTAGTGCAATAAATGTGGTGCTTCTACTGGGAGAAAAACCAGAGGACCCCTTAAACTCGAGCTTAGAATTTATCCCCGAACCCTGGAGTGGCAGCCCTACCTGCACTTTTAAACATCACTGATTGCGAAATGTCTCACTGAACTACTAATTTCCGTTAAATTCCATCGCTCTCCGTTATGTTCTGAAGGCACTAGTCATTACCTCGAATTTGTGGCTACTCCCGCTCAGCATTTCACTTTGTGATTTGCTCTGCTGATATTCTGCATGCAGGAACTTGAGCTCTCTGATGAATGGCCAGGGATGTCAATAGGCTCTATCTGAAATCGATCTGCCTCGAAACATTAATTGCCCCATCTGGCTCCGGCCGCAGGTTTCTCGCGAGTTCAGCGCAGGCAGACTTCACCTGCATGCTGCATTAGAGATGCGTCAGGCATGAAGTAGCCATTTATCAGCCAGAGGTGAATTCCGATCAATGGAGGCACAAGGAGGAATATTCCAGCGCCACTGAGGAGCATGCAATGATAAATCAATCTGCTGCTCTGTGACGTGACGAAGAAATGAGGTGTGTAGGTCTGTCTTTCTGTGGCTTTAAAATAAAGTGTGTACTTCTTCTGGTAAAAGCAAAATTTGCTGAACCCAATCTTTGAGGTCAGAGGGGGAACAGAGCCTAGGGTGGGTTAATGATGTGGTGGACATAGAGACTGGACAGGTGGCTAGGTAGTGTCCCTCTCCACTGGGATTAATGCCCTTCACTTTCCTCAACCCCTATGCCACTTGGACAGAGTGATGGAGAGCCCTTCTCTGGTGACCGCCACCTAGACTCATTCATCTGATCTATTTGAAATCAGGCACTTGTCTCTGGCTCTTTAATACACTGGGCATGATGCAGTAACCTGCTTATACTGAGGAACAGCAGGACAGCGTGAGTAGTAACTAAAAGTCAGGGATTAATCCACAGATAAATCACTGGGCTTCATTTACTTCTGGTAATAGACTGCATGAATTGGGATAGGGATGAACACAATTTAATAACGTTCCCATATAATGTTGAAAATTTGCATTGTTCACAAACATAATTTCCATTTTTTCTAAATAAATCACTTCACTTTAGACACCCAGTCCCTTGTGTTAATAGCTTGGAAACGAAGGTGGCCATGAGGGTTGGTTAATTTGAAGTAATAATGTATGGTAAGGAATTATTGACAAAAGGCTGTTCAATTATTAGAATTATAACACACACCTGAGGTTGTAATCATGTCAGTAGTAACACTCTTATTTATTTTTTTTTAAGAACTCAACAGGCTAGAGTCCATTTTTTTGCTTTTTGAAACACTATAAGAGTTTATTTTAAGATATTTGTCAGGTTTCTGTCCTTAAAATGCTCTTGTGTGTAGAACACATTTTTTGTGTTCTCTAAAGCTTTTGTTGCTATTTCAAAAACATTATTTTAGAGCTAGCGAGAGTGAGATGGAGAGAGAGAGAGAGAGAGAGAGAGAGAGAGAGAGAGAGAGAGAGAGAGAGAGAGAGAGAGAGAGAGAGAAGGAAAAGAAAATTAAGCATGTGAGAGAGCGAGTGTGATTACAGTAATGAGACAGAAAAGCCATAAACAAGAACAAACATACATTTAAGTATTTTATTTTAATAATAATTGAAATTATAAAAACCTGCTTACAAGATATTTCTTTCTTTCTTTTTTCTTTCTTTCTTTCTTAGCTGCAGATGAGCTGAAAAATAGTTGCACAACCAATCAGAATCAATTATTTAAAAGAGCTGCAGTATAAGACAAATTGACTTATATGAGTATATATAAACATTATGATGAACAAATTAGTATATGTTAATTCTCATATAATTTTTTTTTTTATGTAGCACATTGTGTTGTACCCCAAATCTAATATCAGTATTGTGTCCTGGCCACCACCATTCACATATAGTCCCCATTTATTGTTATAATTCACTCCACTCTTCTTCACAATGATAATTTTGGAGTGTGATTGTGGTGATTTGTGCTCATTCAGCCACAAGGGTAATAGTAAAGTCAGGTACTGATGGAGGGTGAGGAGGCCTGGGGTGCAGTCAGTGTTCAATTTCTTTCGAAAGGTATTCAGTGGGGTTGAGGTCAGAGCTCTATAGCAGGCCACTCAGGATCTTCTACTTCAAAGCATTTAAACTATATCTTCACAGAGCTGGCTATGTGTACAAAAACATTGTCATGCTGGAACAGATTTGGGTCTCCAAATTTAAGTGAAGAGAAATGTTACTTCATACAAAAACATCCTATGCAAATTGTATGCCTCCAGCATAGTGCTAACAGTTTGAAAAGGAACCACATATGGCTGAAAAAGACGGGGGTGTCCCAATACTTCTGTCCCTATAGTGTATTTAGTCCTCTTGTAGTAGGCAGGCGTTTAATCTAGGATCAATTCTGCACCTTTATTAAAAGGATTGACTCTGAGGAGGAAAAGCGAAGAAGATGAATGAGTGAATTGATCTACTGTATTTTTGGTGATGGAGCAATCACTGCTTGTCTATCAAGCTGCTCTCCATAAACATGCCAATAACAATGCTTCAGAATGAACTAGTTTTCCAGTCGCATAAATATTCGCATTATTAAACTCTTTACACTTTGTTGTTGTTCAAATTTTTTAATTGTCAGGCTAATTTTACTTCTATACAGAAACTTACACTTTGCTCTCTACTCAACGTATTAATCATGCCAGGCAACGGATTAGATACACCTGCTCATTATCTTCAGACTGTAGGATTTTCACACAATGCAGTCTGACGAATTTTTACACATTGCCGTGACTTACTGTCGGTAAAAGCAGGGTCAGAAGAGAGACCGGTTGGACACAGAAGCTTCAACTAATTGTGCAACAGCTGTTTATAAAAGTGCTGTGCAGAAGAGTAGAAGTTTGTTTGAACTCTTGATGTGCTGAGCCTTGAAATGGCTATTCTACAAGCGAAAAAAGACTAGACAAAGCTTCGCTTCTTATACCTAAGAACAAGGACTGGAATGTGTAGGTTCACTGAAAGGTGACTAGGTGATTGACGATTGTGAAACATTGCCTTGTTTAATGCAAGCCAACAGTGCTAGGATTACAATTAAAGATAATCAGAGTAATTCATCCTGCCTTGTGTTGGTGCTGCTGACTGGTGGGGGTGGTGTACTGGTGTGGACCACCTTAAAACAAATCTCTCGTGTTAGCGTACCTATAAGTTATTTCTGACTAAAGGCTTGCCTTATTAACCAGATAGAAAGTTTAGATGATATATATTTGGACATGAATCTCTCATTCTGCATTCTGGTCTGTTCGATGACAAGCACAACTAAAGAATAAGCTAACCACAGCCGCTTTCAACCCGCCGCCAGTTTTGTCTTATCCTCCCCTTCAAATCAACTGGCATGGATACGGCCTTGGCGTGATTTCTTGAACCCGAGATAATGAAGCCAGCTCTCAAACCAATTAGACACAGATAAAAATCTCCCTTTGTTATATGCGGCAGAAGCACGAGGGTTAGCAAGCAGGAATATTGAGGTCATTTTCATTACAATTGACGGTATTGTCTGGGCTTCCTTATTCTACCGCTACCTTCTTTATCGATGTGATCACTGAAAGACTTTGCTGTTTATTTAAATTGGCCACGTTCCAGCTGCTATGGGTAGAATTTTGTCCTAATGCATTACGGCTGACATAGATAAACGATTCTGTTTAATTCTATGTCAGTAAGCGATCACTGTGATGGACCTGAAAGACCAATCATGTGGGAAACTTTAGTGTTGATTGCAATGTATTTAAAAGTTTCTTAAGGCTCATGGATGGCACAGTGGGTAGAGGGTATCTACACCCCCATGCTCTCAGTTGGATTCTGAGCTTGGGTTGCTATGCACTGTGATCTGGTTTCCTCTCAACTCCCAAATGCAAGCCAGGAGGTGAACTGAATACTTCAAATTACCCTTAAGTATAAATGTGTGTGGCATCACAACCATCTTGCATCCAAGATTCATCCTGACTGGGATAATACAATTAATGAATTTAATATCCATAATGCTATAAGTAATTCTCAAAGACTAAAGGGTTTCCAAAATGTATTTCTTTTTCAGGGTGAAGACGTGCAGAATCACTGCATAAGACTATTTGTTCTCGATGTAAATGTCTACCATTGATTGTATAATCCATTTTAATCATTTATTTCATTTCAGTGTTAGATTGCTGACTGACGCGGTGGTATTTTGTCATATATGCGCCGCCTCAAACAACCCGAACTTGCACTTTCGTGTTCATAAGTTTTATGTTTCAGGGTGCCGCGTTCGGCGGGCCGCGGGAGACCAAACTCATGTCGTTAACATTGATTTTCTCCTACTTCATAACACCTGCTGTTTGTCCACAGTGTTGAGGAGTTACAGAGACTTTGTCTACTGAAAAAGAAAAAGAGAGAGAGATAAGAAAAAAAAACAATTAAAAATAACTAAGCTTCATCGAAAGAAATGGACGTAGACGGTGCATGGCACTGCTCTCTTTCCATCTCGTCCTAATGTCTAGAAGAGCATGTGGATCCACGGCATGCTGGACACATTATCATCGTTTTGAGCTCATTCTTTGCTGTGTCACATGACTAGCTTGCATGTGCTCAGCCTGTGCATGATCATTAAAAAAAAATTTTTGCGTGTGTGTGTGTGTGTGTGTGTGTATTAAAGCATGCATGTTTTTGTGAGTGAGTGCTGTCGTGATGTCCATGGTGTAAATCATAAAGTGAAGCCCCGAGTGATGAATATTGGTGTGCGGAAATTCTGACAGCTCATCTGTGTGACTGTGTAGCAGAAAAGTAAATGCAGAGTTTGAAGACATGTTCTTCATGAACAAAAAATTTGTGGACACCTGACCATAAGATTCGCATGTACTTTTTGAACATCCCTTCAACATTTAGTCCCCTGTCCCAATGTTCAACTAGATTTTGGAGTGCGCTTGTTAGTAAAGTCAGGTCCTGGTGACTGATGTAGGTGTGGTGAGGAACCCTGGAGTGCAGTCAGCGTTTCAATTCATCCAAAAGGTGCTACTATAGCGGGCCACTCAAGATCTTCCACTTCATGTTAACCATATCTTCATAGAACTAGCTTTGTGCATAGGCTCTGTCATGTTGGAACAGGTTTAGGTATTTTAGTTGTAATGAATAGAAAATTAAATGCTACTGGAAACAAAGACATTCCATACAATTGTGTGTGCAGTTTGTGAAAGAACCACATATGGCTGAAAAAGTCAGGTGTCCCAATAATTTAGACTATAGTGTGTACATAAAAATAAAATAATAATAGTGATGTCAAATCAGTACTGAATATATATCAGGTATACATTTCGGCTTACACATTTATTGCTTTCACTAAATTTTTAACTCAGCATTTACTTTTCTGGAATGAATTAATGATAGGAGTATAATTTGCTACTTCATTCCAACCTCATTATAAAAGTCAATGAGTCTTTAGATATATAAAAAAGTTTATTTATTTCCCAGTGACAATTTTTTGATCTTTAAAATCCAATATATATATATATAAAAAAAATCATGTTTTTGAAAAAGATCTTTTTTTTTTTTTTTTGCACTGGATTCTCAGCTCCAGTAGTTGCTTTTCAGTAGAATATAATGTTATTGACTGTTTGCTTCTTTTCTACAGAAATGTTTGAACATTTGATTGCTTAGATCGTCGATACCACTTTTTTTTTTTCTTCCTTTTTTCTTTTTGCTCTGTAATGTATCAGGATATCAATGCAAGCTCGTTGTATCTCTGAGACGCCTTTTTGAAGGCTTGTGTTGTTCTTGTATTCTCTGTTTCCTCCATCTTCTCCGTTCTTGATCCTAGGTCCTCTTACAAAGAAACAGAACGATGAGTTAGGTGATAATGACGGTGCAGAGGATGAAGGTATTTTTTTTGACGCCAAACTGATATGCATGACAAGGAAACCCTCCAATTTTTTTCTTCTTATTTTTTTCTTACATTTCTTGTCCTTTTTCGCAAGTGAAGATGTTTTTTTTTTTTTTTTTCCCTTCCTAGTGTTTTTGCTGGATGTGTTTTGTCTTTTTTGCTTGATGTTCTACAAGTATGTCACATGTTTCCTGTCATTCCAGACATGCAATTGTTAACCTTCCATAGGTTTTGGCTTGAGTTTTCTTCTTTTTTTCCCCCCTTTTAATTTTCTTTTCTTTTTTATGTTGCATCCCACTGAAAAAAAGAAACAAACCAAAAAACTAATAACTATAATACAAAATCTTGACAACTTTTTTGCATGATTTTTTTAACCTTCTTGTGTTTTGAGAACCAATCGAATTTTAGAAAATACAGCAACAATGGGGTTGCTGAAAACTCTTCCATTTCCTATGCAACAAGTTGAAATCTATATATCTCTATAAACAAATATCTATAAAACTTTTTTATATTGTTTTGGGCCAGACTCATATTGAGAAAACATTTATTTTTCATATATATTTCATAAAAATGTGCAAGCAAATTTTTTTTTTACTGTTTTGTTTATAATGACATCAATCGTGAAATCAGAATTTGTTTTCACTTATGCTATAGCAGCTATAAACCGCCATTACTGTACCTCACCGACATATTTTCCTGAGACAGAAACAAAACACGTCAATGTACTCGACCAGGAAGTGCGCTATCCCAAAAATCAGGAGGTCAGGAGGCTAAACACCTAAACTTTTTATGAAGATGTTAGAGAAACAACTCATTCACTTCACCAGCGTGTTGGCAGACACACTTATCAAGCGTGAATTGTAAATACTGTATCTCATTTACACATCTTAGCAGTTTAGGAGTAAGGGCCTTGCTCAAGGGCCCAGCAGTGGCAGCTTGGTGGTTCTGGGATTTGAACTCATTGCCTTTTGATCAATGGTCCAAACTTCTTTCTATAGTGTTTGATTGTGGCACGTATTATAAACTTCTCTTTTTTTACAACACACCTACAAAATCCTTTATTAGTACTGAGGGGTGAATGGAACTACAGTCAGGACTGTTAAATCAACACCTTAAAAAATTGAATAAATAAAGAAAGAAATATAGCCAAAGCTACCCAAGGTCATATTTTGTATAGTTGAGTGAAATAAGAATTAATTAGCAGCAGCTAAAACCAGGAAGGAACTTTCTTTGATCCATACATCATAAGATGGCACACATACACAGTGAGAATCCTGCCAAATATCAACTATTAACTCCATCAGGAAATTCACTCTTCATCTGAGAGACAATATGCTTCACCTCAGAGGAATACGTTCACACTGTTTCTACGAGCCTGGTGTGGAAAACAGCTAAAGTTGCACTCAAGATGACCCATGTTTTTCGTTTCCTCAGAACCATCCCTTGCTCCTCGGTTCCTCTTTGCATTGGATCGACAGTCAAGGCATGATCTGCTGGACTCGACTTTGTGAATAATATGGAGTCACTTCATCGTGTACTCCTCTATGGACCATTTTTTTCTTCTAGATCTTTCTAATCCAGCATCATGAAGACAGTAACGCATTGTGAGAGAATGGGGACGGCCGAGATCTCTGATTTGAAGGAAATTATGCTGCAGCAAAGCAGGCCTTTTGATCATCTGAAGTAATGCTTCACTAAAATAAGTCTGTTCTAATGGGCAGAGCGAAAACATCAAGTGCTTCTTTTGATATAAAAGCTATACTGAGGAACTCAGTAAAGTTTTCCATGATTTGTAGAATAATGTGACAGTTTGAAGAGTGGGTTTTTAGGCCTTAAGATTTTTGTACATAACAACAACAAACTATAATGTTATAACTCTGGTTATTGTTTTACAATCCAGTTCAGTGCATACGTTTCTTCATGTTAAATAGTTAGAGAATTCACGCTGCAAAATGATGCGCCACAGCCAGAGGTATTTTTCGTTTAAAGTTAACATGTAATGTAATAATTTCCTGATAAATACATATAATTAAAGTATACTACTTTTTTCAGTCATATGGATACTGAAAGTTTGGGCTAAAGCAAAAAAAAGCAAAACACTTCACCAGATACAGCGTTCTAACGTATATTCCTTTGACAACTCGCACTACACTTAAATAGATTCACAATAAGGAAAACAACTATTTATAGCTTTAACCGTATAATATTTTAACTTTTTTGAATTTAAAATCTAAACAATAGAGAACCCATTGTTGAATTTGTGCAGGCCAAAGCAGTCGATCCGCTGCAAAGGTGTTTTGTGTGAAAGCACTATGGTACGTGACGCTTCCACGCTGCGTACGTAATGCAAATGGAGTGTGTGTGGACCTGGTGGTTTAGATATAAAAGTATTCCGCAATGAATTCCTCCAAAAAGTTAAGTAAATTGATTCTGCCGGAATTTGGGTTCTGTAGAATATCATAGTTGAATGAATGCGGTGGAACAAAAGGACTGCGATTTTGTGATTGAAAAAAAAATGTGTGTACATGCGTGCGGATATTTTTGTGAAGATCGTTTATCTTCTCATTAAGCCTATGTTCATAACTAACAGTTTAAACATAGTCATATTGATATATTAGCTGACTGTGTCCTAATGCCTAATGTCTAAAAGCCAATTAACTGCGGCTTTTGGGAAAACAGTACCCGTGTTCCAGTCAATATATTTTTTATATGACTTTATTTATTTTATTTGATAATCTGCCAGGATTTTAAATCAATAAAAATAGAACTATTTGTTTTTTAATTATGAATATGTATTTATTTTATTTTATTACTGACAGGAATATAGAAAGACTGCCATGTAAATACAAGTGGACGCAAATAAATTTTAATTTTGCACGTTTAAAGCAAACACAAAGCAACAAAGAAACAACAAAAAAACTCAGGTATGGATCAAACCTAGATAATAAACAGAACAAAACATAGAGACAAGAGATGCAGTAGCAGTGAGTCTGCTGTATGTACATGAGGCATTTGACAATGCGACTTGGGTTGGTGCAGTGGCTGATGGGAAGAGTGGAGTCTTTCAGCATATCTGTGACAATGACCAGAGCTTTCTTGATGCCATTTTTAAATTGAAAACAAAGTATTTTTAATGTATATTGGTGTTGTCTTAATGTGAATAAAAACTAATTTTATATGAATTCCAAAGAAATTATACTAAACAATGTACCTACGATAAATAAAAGCACATATTATAAACACGTATCCATATTAGCAGTCCATCCGTCACTAGCAGCCATCTGTGATGCGTTTTCCCCTTCTTCCTAGCCACCTAGTGATCACTGCTGAACATCCAGGTAATTTAAGATCAACGCTAAACTTTAGCCCTGGTCTTAATCGCAAAAAGCAATGTATTCGCTTAAAACCCAGTTTGAGTGTGTAAACAAGTTTGTTTTTATTACAAAATCGTACTTTATTTTCTCTTTTTTTTTCTGGACTAATGTTCCAGTCTGTACCTTTTTTTTCTCAAAGCACATTTTTTGTATAATTTGGGTGAATGTAAACCAGTGTTATTTAATGCATGGCTATTACTTCTCATTATTTTCGGTTCGTTTTCTTAGTCCTTGCTGTGCCAGTTTATGATCTTCTTGGATCCAACTGCTTCTGTGTAATTAAATTTAATTAATTTATTTAAAAGAGTAGGAGATGTGAGGATGCACATTTTTTCAGGAGGGGTGGACGGACGACAATGCAGCATAGTTTCACAAGGTCCTTGTAACTATTCGTGTCTTTAAGTGTATTTATCTACCGAGGTTGCATTATTTTACTTCTTTTCTAAAGTATTATGTCCTTCTTTTTAGTGGAATTGTGAAAAATAAAAAGATTCTGAAAGGAACACTCAATATAATAGCGTCAGGTGCTACAAAAATAACCCTTTGTACATAAGCGAGCAGAAAATAAATGAAGGATGAAGAAAAAAGGAAATGTTGAATTGGGACTAACTGTGAGCCCCTTGTCTCTAGGCCTAGAGAAAATATTTTTTGGGGGAAAATAATTGCTTTTTTCATTTGTTTTCCACTTTGTTATGGGACCTCCCTGAAGAGTTTCCCAAAGCGGCCAACTTCAATCAATTATCAGAGATTTATGTGGATACGTCGTGCCCGTGGTGTAATAGCTGTCTCCTTCATACAAGATGAAAGCTATTGCAAACATCGTTCTTATTTTGAAAAGAGTTCCCTACATGGACTGAAACCTTTTCCCTAAAGCTGGGAATCACTGGGTTGAGTGATGCATTCATGATATTATCAAAGCAACAACACGCAGTAAAAAAAGTCGTAATATGTTGGAAAATGTTCCAAATGTAAATTAAGAACAGTGAGTTGTTTCCTGTTATATGATGTTTAATCTTGTACCAGCGCTTAACTGACTCAATCTAAAAATTTGCATTCTGATAAATTATAGTAGTGAACATTTATAAGGCAAGAAAATAAAGCAGGAAAAAGGAGGTGGTAGTTCAGTGTTTAAGATGTTGGACTTCTGAGCAGAAGGTCAGAATCCCAGTACCACCAAGCTTTCACTTCTGGGCCCTTGAGTAATGCCCTCAGTTGCTCAGTGTGTATAAATGAGATCATTTCAAATTTCTTAGAATAAGGGCATCTGCAAAATGCTGTAAATGTAAATACACAAAACGGCAAAAAACAAACAAACAAAAAAAAAAACCTCCATTAGATGTTTGTCCAGTCACAAGAAACATTACACATGTTGCTTAGGAAATGAAGGATCTAATATCGAACTCTGGATATACCCTAGCTCATTGAATAGTAAAGCCAAATGTGGCAAACTGGACCTAAAGGAAAAGCCAGACTCATTTCTGATTGCAACTTCAGCTGCCAGGTGGAATTTCTGATGTTTATTTATTTCTTGCTTCACTCACCTTGTAGACATCCGTGAGAGTGGAAGTCCCAAACCGGTGATGGTTTTCATCCATGGAGGATCTTATATGGAAGGCACAGGAAATATGTTTGATGGCAGCATCTTGGCCAGTTATGGCAATGTCATTGTCATAACCCTGAACTACCGGCTTGGCGTGCTAGGTAAGTGCTGTTTTTCTTTAGTTTTAGTTTTTTTTTTCCCTTTTAGTGCCTTTCACTAAGCATTAGATGAACACTGACAAATTGGCGTCAGACTAAAACGTCTAGGGAAAATGATTTTGGCATTTCTTATCACCAATATATCCTATTCTCCTGTGACAGTGAATTCAACCTCCTGTAAAAAGTAATGCACTCTTTAGCATAAAATTATGTGTCACTGAACTGATCTATTCAACCACACACATGAACAGCAGTATGCATCTTCAAATTCAACTCAGGCATCAGATATATAAATCGACCTGAACATTTGGTCAGGAACGCTAATTCGGGAAAGGCTATACATTTCCTTATACGAATAAGCTGTAATTGAATGGTTTGGTCAGAAGCACTGGATGGAAAACAGTGCAGCCTTGAAGAAATCGTGATCATTTGGAAACTTCGGTTTGCTTTTGAAAAAACCTGGAAACCCGACAGTGTTCTTGAAAGGCTATTGTGCAAGGATTCCGCAGCACCTAGGATGAGTTGAGTGGCTCAGGTAAGTGCAATGTGGAAATGACATGACATTCTGCTGCTTTACTTCTACTTGAGTAAAGCACTAAAGAGGAAAATAAATTCTATTGGTTACTATTTTCATATAAACTAGATTATCCTTATATTTTAGATGTATCAAGCAGATATTACAGATGGTTAACGGAACAGTGAACATATAGAATTTGCAAATTGGACTCTACAACAAATGTATCTACATAAATAACTGAATATTCTTGTGGGAAATACAGCATTATTACCAAATTTGAAAGAATTACTCAGCGCAGTCTCCTGGAGAATAAGTCAATCACAGCATTTAAACTTGAGCATAATACAAGCTAGTCAGCAGGATTCCTGTATTTGTTTCCTTTGGCAAAATATATCTTTGTTAATATGTTTTATTAGGTCAAAAAAACTACATTTTAAAACGTTTGTTCACTGTAATCTACACAAAGTGTGTAGATGTCATGTATACAGAGTGTGTGGGTGTCATGAGTACGGAGTGTGAAGGTATTGTGTATACAGAGTGTGTGGTTTCATATATAGGGAGTGTGTAGATGTCATGAGTGTGAAGGTGTTGTGTGTACAGAGTGTTGAAATGTCATGTATACAGAGTATATAAGAGCTCTTCTCTGTTCTGCTGATCGCATGACTGCGTAGGAGCATGGCTGACATTTTAGGATAGAAAATCAGAACCATAAAAGTCTTTAATTTAACAATATATTTAACCAAAATTATGCCGAATCATATTGTTGGCAAGAAAGCAACAACCTGGATGTTTTTACTGAATTTTTTACTGATGGGTTTTCCTGGACTGCTAGTTTTTATTAAGAGTAGAATCCTCATGTTCTGTTTTAGTGAGCAGTCAGAACCCCTAATGCACAGCAGTACACACTACTGTCTATACAGTATCATTATCAGTATTGTAGTTGATTTATAAAGCAATTCATATCTGTCATACTATTCAATACAAATGGTTCTCCCCCTTTTTTTCTTAATTTTTTTTTATTTTTTTAAGCATTAGCTCTGCTTGGCCTGGTTCCCTTTATCAATGAAATTGATTATCCATATGCTTTTAGTCACATATCTTCCGGACACAATCTTTAAATCAATGTGCCCAGCTTGACAGGTTGGACATGGAGCACGGCAATGCTCAAGCCCTGGAGAACAATTAAGCTGCCAAACCAAATGAACCTATGAATTTAACTACCGCCCGCCCCAAAACAACCCTATGATGATCTCTTCTTACAGATATCATTTCACAGACCAGCTCACGCTTGTTTTAGTCAAATCCAGCCTATTATTCTCAATGCTGCTATATACTACGGTGCAAAACACACACGCTGGAACATCTGCTCTGGTAATCAGCTATCTCCAAGCTGAAAAAAAGTAAAGCCTTTCATAACACCTAATGGTGGTGGCTAGAGAACAATGGCTTTTTAGTGCCAAGATGACAAATGTGCTTATAGCCAAGGTGCTAACTCTGTGTAAACACTGCCACTTTGACTTGCTTACATTCAGCAAAGGAGCATGTGTCCTGTCAGTGTGTCAGCATGAGTCGTAGAATGCAAATGTAGCCAGCGTGGGTTTAATTGTGTCTACAGTGTGTTTGCTTGCAGGCGCGTTAGCCTCTTTGTTTACTGGCTTTTCAAATCTTCACCAGTGGCTTTTGTTCTCTCGGAAGTAATTGGTTTCGGTGTTTTCGTTCTTTGAAATGCCCTACGTTGTGATTTATTTTCATGCTTATTAATTTCTTCTTCGTCAAAACAAATACACCAGATACTTGCTTTCATTACTCTTTTCCTGTTCTCTTGTTCTCCTTTACACTCTATACACTTTCTCGCTTATTAACTTTGAGCTCAAAAAAGAGTCGAAGGTCTGGCTGCAACATGTGGTATTTATTAGGGGAAATCCAAAACCAAAGCAAACGTCCACAGCATGGGTCAAAGAACAGGTAGGCAACAATTACACTGGGTAATGTGTGAAAAACTGGGTATGAAACAAACTTGCATTGAAAGAGTGCATGCATGAAATGACTTGAAAAAAATATATGGAAATTTAAGGGTGGAACTAAGCAGACTTGTTGAGGACTGAACCTGGAACATGTGCACGCATTTGGAAAACAGGCTAGGGAATGATGAACCAGGGGTGGAAACCGGACTAATACCCAAACAAAGGCGCACAGTCCTAACAAGCAGAACTACATGACATGCACACAAAACAGCGTGACTGCACTCGTCACACAGGGAAATGTGCCGCATGCTAAGAGGGCGAATTTTGTGACACCGGCCCTAATCTAAAGTCTTAGTTTTTTTCTGGAGATGCTTCATTTGTGTGTTTATTAATCTGAATTCAGAGACCCTTATTGTAATTTCTTACCTCCTTGGCGGCATCAAGGTCACATACTTTGAGATAATATAATGATTGTAGTCAAACAACATTGCATGGATGATGAGCTGTGCTTTATTGATGAGATTTGCAGATGTTATATAAGCTATGTCCTCACTCTCACCGCTAGCCAGAATGCTTTAATTGGCTGTATGTAGCACTGGAGATAAGGTGTGGCTGACTTTATCTAAAATGGCAGTTTGATGTTATGTCTACTGGCCCTCTTGGTAGAGGGCAAAAGAGACGAGTGCCGGAGACGACGCAACATGCCTCCAGAGAGCCAGTGTCGTGTGTGTCCATCTGGGCCAACTCTTCTCCCTCATCAGGCTCATACTTTATATTAAACACTCTACCAGTCTTGATGTCTTTCCTGGAATGTATTCAATTTTGGACAAGAACAGGCACTGCGCCTTGTATATATAAACATAGCAGGCAAGTCGTAGTAAGTACCTTCTCAAAGTCAAGCAGGAACACTGACATCTCAAGGACCTGCTCATCTCTGACGAGTCAAGTGATCATGGCTGTCTCTCCATGACATCACCTAAAAGATATGGTTTTATTTACTGTACCAGGACCCTGGCTGGGAAATTGCGGCCAAAGCTGTGTTTCACATGTTGCTTGTGTAATTTACAGCCCAGATCCGGCAGGAGTTATCTCCGAACTTGGGGCGTCCTGTCACGCTGGCCACCTTTATTCCTAGCCCCAATGCTGCATTCATTTTGCTTGCTGACAGCAGCTGCTGTGAGGGGACAGGTAGGGGGTATCAACAGATGGATGAAGCCACATTGAGGCATTCGTCTCTGCCACGGATTTCGGCATTAGTCCTGCTTCTCTCCTGGGCAACTCGGTGGAGACCAACTGCCGTTGTAGATGATCTAGGTGCTTACCAGGATTCACATGGAGATGTTGCCTAGAGAAAACAGATGGATATGTTTAACACCTAAGAAATGAGGTGCACCAGAGTTCCAAGTGAGTGTGGTGCAAGAGGAACTTGTTGAAAAATGAACATCTTCACTTGTATGTCTGATTTTAATTTCTATTCCTTGACTACAAAATATGTGTACTTTTAATAAAGATGAACAACGGAATGTTTCCAAACAGATACAAATACAGACATAGCTAGGGCGCATGCTGTTTGTCCTTCAGGGCTTTAGGTTATGACTAGATATCTGCATCAAGGGATGAACAAGAGCACAGGCAATTCATCATATCTTTTATATGAAGCTTGCTGGATAAAGACATTTTTTTTTACAGAGAATTTATTACAAACAAAAATAACAACACTGTAGGAAACACTGAACACATTATAGCCCCCTGCATGTGTGTAGTTAAGAGCAGTTTGGTGATGTAGCTAAGAACTTTCAGAGCTAGGATTCACAAATCCATCACAAAACTGGACATTTTGGGTTTAAATCTGAATACAGATGCGTTACCTCCCGGCCAGATGTTGCAAAGACGAAATCAGTGTCCTTTTTAGCAGGCATGATGCACGCTGGTCGCTTCTAGTGACGTGTCGCCACATGTCAGTTTGTTGTTCCTTTAAGTCCTGCAACATTTTAGAGGTCAAAGACACCTCCCACTGGGAACAAGATGCTCACTGCCATGGTCGGTCAGCACTTTTAGCCCTATGCCCTCTGTTGGCAGATGGCAGTGTGGATGAAGGAGGGATGACATTTAATTTGCTGTAATCACACACTGATAATCTCTTCATATTAAATAGACATAGACAGCGATATTCTTGTGATTTGTAGCATAAAGCAAGGTTCCTCAGGGTTGTGTCGTTTTGTATTTTGTAAAACTCTGTAAGTAAAATCCTAACCAAATGAAGCAGTTAATACAGTAAGGGGATTACACATTGTCCAGAGTTCCTGGATTTGTGCCTATAGCTAAAACATCTTTTTTTTCACAATGATGATCTCAGCCAAAGGGGATGGGAAGATGATACTGTAGTGGGATTGAGAAATCTGAGCTTTGAAGCTTTAATAGTAATTTTTGCTTCCTGCCAAGCCTCTTAACACTGGAGTATCAAGCACTACTACCAGAATTCTCGTAATATTTATTTTAAGGTTGTTTTTAGTAAAAAATCAAGTAAATCACCTCTAACTCTAACAACAACAATTGTAATTTACCCGTAAAAATCAATAAATGCAATTGATTCATTATTTATCCATACATTGGTGCATCCATCCATTCATTCCTCCATACATAATAGCATTTATTGCCATTTCTGTGTAGATATTTCTTGGTCATGTTCTGTGCTGAAATATCTGATATTCTTTCCTTTTACAAACTGCTTAACTAAATCCCCTGCACTTCAAATAATGTTTTTTTTTTTTTTTATTATTCAGATATAATATTGTATCTTTTTGACATGAAAAGGTTAATCATAAAAGTGATCATAATTCTTGTAATCTACCTCAATCTGTCGAACTATGGTGCCTTTTTTTTAATCTTTTTTTTGTATCAATTTAATCTATTGCTAAAGACATCAGCTTATACACTGTTTACAGTTGGCTCTGGCTTTGCAGATAGAGATTAATATCTCTTGTAATTTGTTTTACGTTGCTTGGCTGTTGAATCTTGCTTAGTAGGGAAGTTTGCATTCATTTACACAATGAAAAAAATCCATTGGAGTC
This sequence comes from Silurus asotus, assembly GCA_024362625.1. Taxonomy (NCBI): domain Eukaryota; kingdom Metazoa; phylum Chordata; class Actinopteri; order Siluriformes; family Siluridae; genus Silurus; species Silurus asotus. Next base: position 2,441,675 of record MU558159.1, on the reverse strand, counting down.
CAGGTTTATTATTCTGTTATTAATATTAACACTTATGATTAAGTAATTGCTTTGCATTATTAAAAATAATGTGACAGAGGCGTATCAGATTACCAGAGTTAGAGTGTGAAACCAACTCAGCTAAGACGTGAACTATGTATAAAAATTTTGTGGAGGATGTTGTTACTTCTGTTTTCAAGTAGGATTTTCCTTCTAGATGCCCCCAACTTTAAAAAAAATAAAATAAATACAACATGCCATTTTGTATTCCAGCTATATTTTCATTGAACCTAATTGTAAAGGCATGTAACAAAAATTTATTTTTTCCAATAATTTAGATATGATAATATTTAAATGATCTGAAATATCTGAAATAATAATAAGATATTCTAGTTGTGGAAACACTTTGATAGGAACTCCACTGTTTATTTATGCAATTCCTCAATACAGGTCAAGAGCTTCATATCAAGAGTTCATATCAAACATCAGGATGAGGGGAATAAAAACAGAAACTCAGTGACTCAGTGGCATCTTTGTTGCTGTCAGCCTGGCTGGATTATAAGGAAGTTAAACCTTCCGTGGGCACAGGTTCAGTGAAACCGCACAGTTTTTTTAACTGTTCATTTTCAGCGAGTCTCTTCTCATTGTGGCTTTACATCCAGTTCTTGGCTAATAAAAGTAGAACCATTTGCAGTTGTAGATCATCTGATTGAGAGTTGTTGGAAAAAAAAATAGCTTTTCTGATCACTGTGGTAATGCAAGGTGATTTTTCAGCACCAGTAGCCCCTCCCATACCCCCCATGTGTCTGCCCATTCTCCTATGACTACTTGGATCAACAAGACATTTGTACCCACATTGCTGCTGTTCACTGAATGTGTTCTTGTTTGTTTGTTGTTGCTGCCATATGATTGGGTGACTGCATAAATGACCAGGTGTACAGGTGTTCCTATTAAAATGACCAGAAATGTACCAGACGTTAAGCCAGTCGACGTACGGTTGAGTCTCATGCTCTGAGTATTGAAGACACAGGTTGATTTGCATCTTGAAATTACACAGCGCCATCATATTGCATCCCAGTGAATTCAATTACATAAATCATCATTAATAGGAACATTTAATCATTGATATTTAATCATTCTAATTATAGTTAATTTTCTCTCTCTCTCTCTCTCTCTCTCTCTCTCTCTCTCTCTCTCTCTTAAATGAGATAGTGAAGTGCTACTAAGGAGCGTGCATATCATCATCTGTCATTAGTCTTTATTTCCTATTACCTTTTGTTCTGTTCCAAATCTTTTTCTTTTCCTGTTCAAACTGCTGTCAGTCACAGCAACTATTACATTTCCTTTGAAAGATGTTTGGAGAAAGTGCCCATCCATGCAGCATAATGCAGGTTAGAAAGTAGAGCAGCTAGCATGGTAGCTTGTCACTGCAGGTTCCAAATGCTAAATATTATCATTTAATAATATTAGTTAGGAATCTCAAAAACTGTATTCTCTCAGATTGAGTGATTTGGTGTTTTATGTGCATGAATGTGTGCAGGGTTTATCTGGAGAATGGAGCAGTTACTGTACCTGGTGCGCAGGGCAGGTTCTTGCCAATTATATTAAGGTGGGCTGGCACCAATAATAGGTGGGCAATCAGGGGTAGTGGCCCTAACACCATAATTATTGTTTACTAAATTAGAAAAAAAACTAAAACTGAATAGTGATAATGTGAACAACTTTCGAAACTTTAAACTCCATAAATCTTGTTTTTATTGGATCAGATTAGATTTCAAATCAAATTAAATTCTAAATCAACTTATCATTATATAACCACTTTTCTTATTTGCCACTTGAAAAAATGTAATTCAATCTTATATTTTTTTTTTCCTTACCTTATTCGTTTATAGCCAACAGCAACCTAAAACTTTATTTGTACTGTTTATCAGTTGGATCCCAATTTCTTTTTTTTTTTTTTTCCCCAGTAATTGTTCTGTCCATCCATACTCTTTCTTTTATGTAGCATAGTGCAATAATAGGGAGTTAGGATTCTTGACAGTGAGGAGAAGGAACTCTCACATGATGCTATGGACACCAATTCACTGTTGTTTCGCCATGGTTGTGTGTGAGACCAAGAAAGATTCAATGAGTGAAATACATTACCAAAAGCATGCTTTGAGTAATTAGCTAATTAAATAGTTGTTGAAATCGTGAGCCACCTGATCTGGGGCTGAAACAGCCAGGAGTAGGGGATGATTTAGGGCACTTGTTGAGGACTGAGGAGGTGCAGTGCTACCGGAGGGTAAAAAGAAATTAGCTATAGCCTCTGATGTGCTAATAGCAGTATTGTTAAAGACACATGCAGCACTATGCTTGCTTATAGGATTCAAAAAACCTACATCACACATGTCAAGTTGAAACAATATTTATATTCGCGGCGTGTCCACACGTGCGACGTACAAAAGTGCTTTGAGTCTCTATCAATGAATAAATCTACACTGGATATCCACGCTAGTTAACATACTTAAGATAAATCAGTCTAGGACTCTGTTGAGAGTTTTTTATTTATGTATGTTTTTCCAACTGCAGTTGAATAAAGTGTAATAAAATGTAATGGCGGTTAAATGAGCATCCGTTAGCTGCTGTACAACAATCACAAACTGAGAAAAGTAGATAAAAACAGCAGTATGAAGTTGAAGCTTGTAACATGCCGAACTGAAAGTAGTGTGAGGTAAAAAAAACTATTCTTCGCTCTTGGGGCGGGGCTTTGGGTAGAACTGTTGCAGACTGATAATTGTTCATTGGTTGTAGGCTGTCCACCTAATCAGAACTTAGAAATCTGGTATTTTCTGTGCTGTTTTTTTCTCTGGCTTAAATAATAAAATCAACTTTGATTGGGTGGGCAAGATGCATTTTAGATGGGCTAAGCCCACCGCTGCCCAGTGCTCCCACCGGCCCTGCTGGTGGGTGGAATAACAAGGAAAGGCATGCCTTCATGGAATAAAAAGGGTAGCACGATCAATAACAAATATCAGCCCAGAACTGCAACAGGAGAGTGACACTTGGCCTTGCAGGTCTATAACTGGCTAATAAAGAACAATAGCAGTGAGGGCTGCAGTCATGAGATGAGGATTTGAAACTCAATAAAAAAGGAAAAGTTTTTTGAAAAACTCCATAAAAAATGTTGTTTTATGACATTTGTACAATATATACATTTAAAAAATAAGTTTCCTTCCTCCTATTGAACAGTTTTGCGTTTGAGTTTTTTGATAACTTTATTCTGCACTTCAGCTACTCATCAGATTTTCTACCAGTCAGAAGAATCACCAGCATAAAAAAAAAAAAAAAAAAAAAAGTT
>MU558159.1:2370211-2438348 GCA_024362625.1 Silurus asotus | reverse complement strand
AAAAAAAAAAAAAAAAAAAAAGTTGTCATTGTTATGTTCATAAATGTCTAACTATTCGAATGAGTACATTTTTTCTTTGGCTCAAATTAAAAAATCCAACACATTGTTACTGCTGATTGCGAGGTCCTGTAAGCTAAAAACTAATGGCTATGTAAAAGGTTCGAGGAGTAACATGATATATTTAATCTTAATCTAGTTTTTTGTCCTGTCCTGTCTCAGTGGAAATTATGTTCCAAGGCACATTTGTAACTATAAGTTAGTCCTTGGTATCAAGGACTAACTTAGTAGCACAAAACTCTCTTTCCAGTTTTCCATTTATTTTTATTGTGTTTCTAGAATGTAATAATTAAGAACCTCCTCTAGCTTACTGGGAAAATCCACAAAACACAAACTACTCTGGAAAACAAAAGTACAGACCCTAGAGCCTCTTTCCAGAAATGTTGCATAGTGCTCTCCTTTCAGAAAACCTCACCATATAATGATTTTTTTTAGATGTGTTCATTATTACACATGAATTTTGTAGCAAGTCTGCTTTGCAGATGAGTTGTTGTAAATTAAAATGAGTGTGACTTTCAACCTGTGATTCTTCACAACTGGAACGATAACTGCTGTTATAGAAAAAAAGGAAAAACTCTTTCTGACCAATCAGATTAAAAAAGTGTGCTCATTTTGACATGATTGTCTGCAGTGCCATTTGGTGGGTGTTACTCGTTCTAGTCTCAGGACCTTGATGAGATGCCTCTTCTCTCCTCTACTCTCCCGGAGAGCAGACAGAAGGTAAAGGAGTCGGAGGTTTACAAAGGGGGACAGTCTGTTAGGAGAATATCACATCTGAGAGCTTGGAGACCATGCAGTCCTGGTGCAATCGTCTGTGGCAGAAGCGGGTGAAGATAGAGGCTTTTGGCTGTGAGGATATTTTCTCCTGCCAGTGGACAGATGTTAAGATCCTCTGCAGATTTCCACAAAATCCTCATAGGCATGCTTCCAGCACTCATTGGACAAGGAGGCTGATCGGCTTGCACCTCACTTTTCAAAGCCACGTGATCTTAGCGACAACCCTGGAAATCCACGCTCTACACAGAAGGAAGGCTGAGGTTTTATGGTTTACTGGTTTGCTTTGGCAGTCTTTTATGAATGCTTAATTGCACCAGATGAAAAACATTAACTCGGAGAATGTTGTTTGTGTTTTGCAAGGTTGAACTGCATAAAGAGATTAATGGAACGGAATGAGCGTTAAGAAATGGAAATCAGGCCTGGAGATGTGAGGCGCTGGTTGAAGGTCTGGGTTTATGGTGTCATAAAATTGCTGAAATGGGTTGTTATCGGGAACACCACAAGCTTGCTTTATTCTTGGGTTCTTGGAAGTGCTGCAGCTGTGCACTTTATTGTAGGATATTGTTTAAAATTGTGTTAGGCAATATTAATTTACTGTCCCTCACTTGCTTTCTCATTAATCATCAGCTGGAGGGTTTGCAAAAAAAAGGATTTAATAGGTTCCGATTTGGACGGAGAGTGTGTGGGGTGTCACGCCCCCCTGTCGTAACACGATTTGCTTGGACATGAGCTCAGCGCTACGTTTGGTCATTAGAATTCTGAACGAGCGAAATGTCTGTGCTTGTTTTGACTTTTTTGCTCTCTTTCCAAGATGGACATAGTTCTACAGCCAATACCCTCGTAATTCATTTCACAGCCACAGGACAGTGATGGATATTTATTAATGTATTTATCCTCAGTAAGCGCTTTATCCTGGATAGGGTCACGGTGGATCCAGAGTCTCTGCAGACAGCGAGGTGAGAATACGCCATGGATTAGACACCCTATCTGCTTACTCGTACACATCTATAGGCAAAAGGAGCTACCAAATGGAGGAAAAATTCAGAAAATTCTGACAGAGTACATAAGACTATCTTCATACGCTTATGAGCTGAGTGTGTGATTAATGCTCCAAATATTTGTCATCTAATTATTTGTATTTTTTTTCTTTAATTATTTTCTTTCATTTTCAATTAACTAAATATCTACTTTTGTATTTTTATTTAAACCAGATTCCTTTCTTCAGTCCTCAAGCAGACAGTTACTAATTCTATGAATACATGAAGTCCCCACTGCACGTTCATGTTAATGATGCTGGTCTTTTAGTCGACTGTTGTGGCTGCCTGTAATGGGCCAATCACCTTCCTGTTAGTACACACTCAGAACACACTCAGTTTCATCCTTAATATAGATGAACCTAAAAGCTAAAGTTCAAACAGGGGACTCTGGAGCTGTGAGTCAGCAATGCTACCTACTGCCCTTGCTATGTGATGAATTTGCAGTGCATTTTTACTGATGATTTAATCACATTGTTTGGTTCTAGCAGCTCCTATCAAGGCAGATTTTCTGCAGTAGTATCTGTTTAAATGGCAGCACTCTTTCAACCTGCAGGTCACTCAATTACCATTGCAAACATGTAGATCACATTCACCGCCATTATGCATCTCAATAGAGCCAGTTCTGACACTGCTTTGCAATAAATTTGATGGGTTTTTTTTTTATTATGCAGTTGCTTCAAACAATTACATTATTCCATTTCTCCACCTTCACCAAATAGCACAGGAAATAATAGTGATTGTCACCTGCATTGGTCATTTAGTTATTGAGAAAGACATTGTAATAACCAGACTTATTTAATAAAGCGCTAGCACTCGACGTGCTGGAATTTTTCATTGACTGGCAGCTGTCCCTGCCTTTAGAGTGGTGGAGTGAAAGAGTGTAGCGTCCCTGATTGCTATGTTTTGTACATTCCAATTGGTGGGCTGTATTAATCACAGTAATCCTATTACATGCAACTTTACCATATGTGTGCACTTAATGTCATGGGGCAAATCCACCGCAGGAAATCGCTGGCAAGTAAATTGGCTTTTATCCGAACACGGCTTGTAAATCACACGATTTAGTGGGCAGATTGACTGCACTCGTCTGTATGTGTCAGTGCACCATGATGTCTGTCAGGTTAAGTCCTCCCTTTCTGTGGGAAATGGAACTGACAGGCTAGATGCGTGCTCTCTAATGGCTACCATTGGTGCGGTACTATTTTCGGAGACAACACTTTTTATGGTGTGAAAGTGGTGACAGGGACAGCTGTCTGAACACAGAGCTAGCTAGTTCACACCTGCTTGGCGGTTCAAGCGCACAGGTCACCCCGAAGACGAACAGAAGAAATATATATAAGCCATATGGTCATAAGTTTGGTGACACCTGACCATCACACCCATATGTGCTTTTTTTGTACATTTCAGTTGCCATTATAATAGGCTTCACTATTCTGGGAAGGCGTTCCATTAAATCTGGAAGCATGGCTGTAAGGGTTTGTGATCCTTTATCAGTAAGAATTAGACCTTTTTGGTTCCAGTGATGAGAAATTGTAAAGTATACAAAGACATACTATACAAGTGTGTCCTTTCAACTTCGTGCCAGCTATGTGGGAAAGAAACCGCACGGATGTGATTGTGAGAAGTTAACAAACGTTTAGGCTTATAGTGTATGACTTATTATTAACAATTTGGCTTTATGGACCTTACTTGTACCTTTTAATAGTTTAAGACTACTATAGATGAAAGATACTAAAATATCTTTACTGGGTGCCACCCCAGGTACAAGGAAAGGTACCGTTTAGTAGGATTTTTTTTGGTGTAGACACAAGTGGACTATGGAACATAAACACAGATTAGAGTTCTCTTGAATGATGCGATAATATACAGGAGGAATTCCATCCGTATAAAATATCTCAGGGACAGATTATGTAATTAACAATGCCGTCGACTTTGGAAATATACGCTGTGCAGCAGCAGGTCTCTGTGGATTCGAAGCATTAATGTAATTCATTGTCATTAAGTGAATTCATCAGGGAGAAAGCAAGCAGAACATAGTGAGCCCACTTTTCATTGTTCACTTTCACAATGAGCAAAAACCATACTCCCAGATGAAGAGGCAATGTAGTATCAGTCGGGGGATGCTGTGTAGTCATCCAATCACCACCCTCCTCCCATTTTATCAGTCAGCCTCTCTTGGTTTGTTTTTTTTTTGTTTTGTTTTTTTTTAAAATGTAATTTCCCCTATCGAGATATAACACTGAAAAATAGTTTTCATTAGGATCTGACAATAACTGGGATATTTAAACAGATGACTGGGTTTCAATTTCATCCCCTTGTCACACAATGAGCATTTTAGGCCGGTGCCTTAGAGAGAAGCAGCATAGTGAAGAATCTATTGCTTTCTCTTCAGAGATTTATGGGAAATGCTAAGCATAGCTGGTGCTTATATGCGAATGAAGATTATTGGGTATATAATATAAAAATTGTGATAGCCTTATTATAAAAAATATAGTCAAATTACAAAGCTTCCTGTGTATATCAAGCGAATCGTAGACAAAATAGTTTTTACTGAGCATAACGACAACTATTTTTGTAAACATGGAGCCGTTATAATAGTGTGGAATTTTATGGTGGACATTTTGGGTTGGGGCTACATTACTACTACTACTACTACTACTACTACTACTACTACTACTACTACTACTTCCACTGCTGCTGCTAATACTAGTACTACTAGTACTGCCACTAACACTGTTACTATTACTAGTACTACTTTGGCTGCTACTATTATAACAACTACTATTAATGCTGCTAATGCTACTACTAATACAAATACTACTACTTTTACTGCTGCTGCTGCTACTAGTAATATTGCTACAACTACTAGTGGCAATATGTTATGATGTCTAATACTATTGTTGCTACTAATTCTACTATGACTACTACTGCTGCTGCTGCTACTACTAGCAATATTGCTACTACTGCTGCTGCTACTACTAGTAATATTGCTACTACTACCGCTGACTATAACTGCTGCTGCTATTACTGCTACTACTACTACTGCTACTATTAGTAATGCAGCTACTATTAATACTACTACTATTATTAGTGCTGCTGCTTGTACTGCTGCTAGTACTTCTACTATTGCTGCTGCTGCTGCTACTAGTAATATTGCTACTACTACTGCTGACTATAACTGCTGCTGCTATTACTGGTACTACTACTACTGCTACTATTAGTAATGCAGCTACTATTAATACTACTACTATTATTAGTGCTGCTGCTTGTCATGATGCTAGTACTTCTACTATTACTGCTGCTGCTGCTACTAGTAATATTGCTACTACTACTGCTGACTATAACTGCTGCTGCCATTACTACTACTACTACTACTGCTACTATTAGTAATGCAGCTACTATTAATACTACTACTATTATTAGTGCTGCTGCTTGTCATGATGCTAGTACTTCTACTATTACTGCTGCTGCTGCTACTAGTAACAATACGTTATGATGTCTACCACTATTGTTGCTACTATTACTACTATGACTACTACTACTGCTGCCGCTGCTGCTGTCACTACTACAACTACTACTAATCCTGCTGCTGCTACTATTAGTACCATTGCTACTACTTCTAGTATGAATACTACTCCAAATAATGCATTTACATTTGTATTTACATTTATGGCTGTTGCCACCTACTATTACTACTATTGCAGCTACTAATAATGCTACTACTATTATTAGTGCTGCTGCTACTACTATTACTACTATTACTACTAATACTACTAATACTACTATTGCTACTACTCCTGTTACTGCTGCTACTACTCCTGTTACTACTGTTGCTGCTGCTTCTGCTACTACTAGTATATATTATTGCTTTTACTTCTACTACTAATACTACTACAGAGATGGCAAGAGTACACACATCCTTCCCTTAAGTAAAAAGATAGTCTTTTTTTAAACGACTCTGGTTAAAAACTTAAGTACTGACTACACTTTTTACGCAAGTTAAAGTAAAGCACTACTACCTGTTTTAGTGTGACACTGGTAACTGAACCTCAAGTCCTATTAATGTATAAATACAAAATACTTTTCAATTGTGCTATCTAATGAATGTATCATTGCTGAACAACCGCCATATAGAACAAAAGCAAAGAAAAGATGCTGCTGATCAGGAAAGTCTCTGTTCTCAGTTATGATTACATCACTGACTACTTCTGTCTTATCCACGTCAGCCCCATACTTCTTGTTGCCGCCTGCCTTGCTCGTTGTTAGCTTCATAGGCTAGCCTATGTCTGTGGTGTGTGATTGCCAAAAATGATATACCAGTGGTTGGTTGAAAAAGCCACGCAATGATAAGAAATAGGTTGATGGGCTGCAAACAGCGTGCAATGAGGAGAAGAAATAGTTACCAAATAGATTACAACTGAAGTACCGAGTCTGGTTTAAAAATTTAAGAATTAGAAAGTACAGATGATTGTGTAGAAAATGAAATGAGTAAGAGTAAAATGTTTTCTGCAAAATAAATAGTGAAGTTAAATACTAGAAAAATCTACTTAAGTTGAGTAACGAATTTACTACTTCTACTCCTTCTACTACTACTACTGCTTCTGTTATTATTACTACTTATTTATTTTTCAAAGCCTATGATTGGAATGAATGAATGTAACAATAACATTTATACATTTTTTTTTTTTTTTTTTGCAACAGATAACTTGATTATCACTGTGTAAAAAAAATAATACATTTGGAAATCTAACCCAAAACAGACTAGTATTGATATTTAAATTTGTAATTTTCTATTATTCACAAATTAATGACAACCCAGATTGTGAACAAAGGAAGTCTCATATCAAACAGAAGCTACAGTCAAATTGTAACTGTGGTCTTGTCAAATATCGAATCATTGCAGAACCAGATTGAACTTGTATCATAGAAAGCCTTTTGACTGTGTTTATTTCTACTATGTGCTGCTTTCTGGTTATAATGCGTCTAGCTCACCTTTGTCAATGTATCACAAACTTATCTGTCTCTAATAGTTTCTATGCTGCCATTTTTCCACAGCGCACTTGTCATGTCTTTTATACAGCAGGTTATTAGCTGCTCCTACATTGTAACGTCCTCACCGGTCATATAAACTGCATCAAAGTTGAATTTAAATCCACAAGTGTCAATTCCAAGCCCTTTCCATAGAGCAACAATGTGGTTGCATCAATGTGGTTTTCAGATTTAGAGGAATTTCAGTCTGTCTAGTCACTTGACATGACTGTAGCTGATAGGCTGCGAGAATCAGGATTCTTGGCAAGAAAACCAGTCCTTCATACCATCCTGGGCATGTTGCTCACAGCCAAATCGCAAGGAAACAGTAGAAGCGGCCTGATACTTGCAGACAAGATGTGTGCAAGTGTCTTAATCAGCTCCCTGAATCTAATGTGATTGTTGATCACATTAAGCATGGAGGATGAGGAAATGAATGAACAGGGAAATAGAGGCCTGGCCTCTCTGTCATACTGCAGAGAAGCTAATCAGTACCATTCTCTCTCTGCCCTCCTCATAGGAACTGTAAGAAAGCAATCTGAGGATAGCTGCGCCGCAATTATATCCAAATAGATCACATTTCACACCCATTCATTTGCGGGCAACATGGTGCATGATAAACATTGTATTTCCTCATTAATAACCGGACGTCACCCTCATTAGTCCCCTTTTGTGCATGACTAACAGGAGGGATCATTAGTCAAAACCAATATTAACAGGTACATCCAATTTTCATACCTCCCACTATATTAGTAGAATGCCAACACCAAGTGGCCATTTATCATGAGCTGGTGAATCACATATACACACACAAACACGCACAAATGCACATAAGTACAACATGCACAGAATCTAATACAAACACAAATTTAATTTTCCAATAAATGTAAAATCCACACGAACGACATGAAATATTTCTGATGTTGTTAGCGATTCTGCTGCTAATTTGTCTCTGGTACTGTATGTTTGTAATTTCCATTAGAAGTTAGCAGTCGTCTCCCATGCTGGTGTCACAGCGGGACATTACTAGCGTAATTAAAATGCCATTTAATTGGAAGAAAAACGCTCAACAAACTCGAACGTCAAGCTTTCACTGTCAGCTCATCATTTTCATCAACGTTCAATGTCGAATTAATGAGGAGAGAATTCTGGAAACTCAGGACTCAGCAAATTTGTGGAGATGTGTGACGATGAAAACTCATCCAGCCAGGAGCAGGGGCTCGATGAGTGACAGTTCAGAGTCTTGGCTTAATTCTGAAGAAATATCTCCAAAGCCTGGGTAAACAGCTTGCTGTATTAGATCTCCCGATGTGTGGGAGTCACTGAGACAGTGCCACCCATAATCTCCTGCAAGAGCAGCCCATAGCACACTTTTAATTTAGTTTTTGCCCTAGTGGCTAAGCCGTCTGCCTGCACTATCTGTACCCTTCTATTTACAGGCAGTATACTGTGGTCTGCTTCTCAGGTGCTGAGCTTTCTATATTGCTCAGTAGAGGGCAGGAGGGTAGAAGAGAAGCAGATTCACCACTCAAACTTTGATACACACACATAAACAGACACACTAACTGTCACTGACCCATTTTTCAATCCTGTCTACTTCACTGAAGCCTCCACTTGAGTATTCGAACTGTAAAAGCAATACACATACAATGATGTATTAAGCATTGCTCATTCCGGAAATCCAGTTCTGATTGAATCTTGGAAACAAACACGTGAACATTTGGGCCAGGCCTCCTGCAAGAAGCAGTCATACATCCCTGGACAATCAGATCCCAATCAAATTGGCTTCATCTTATTATCTTGTGAATGGCAATAAAGCAGTTCAAGCAAGTCAAGACCTTGATTATTCAAAAATATAATTCCATGCTCTAAGCTTTTCCTCTGAATGATGTCTTGCGCTCTCAGATGTTTCCTTCCCTTATCAGTACTGGCGTGTCATTATAGCAAGGACATCAGCAGACACTTTAGCCTTTTTTTTTTACTCTTCTTGACACAGTGCACATTAAGTGTGTATATGGCTTGTTTAATATTAGCAAGACCTTGGGATATTTTGATTGAACAGATACAGATTCCAATAAGAGACGCACTTATCATTTCTTGTTTAGCCTTTAGAAAGCTTGCCAAAGAAAGTTTCATCTGTTTGAGAGACGATGTGTGCATTAGGGCCGGGATATCTGGTTAAAAACTGAATGCATATACAAACAGTTGGAGTATTAACAGATGCAGTTCCTAAAGAGCCCTTCTTGTAGTTGGTGAACTAACACAAATGTGGCAATCACAGATTGTTAGCACAAAACCAACGCAGCGAGTTCTGCTGCACTTCTCAAAATCTGGAGCGTAGATCATTCTCGTCAGAAAGAGCACAACGTCCTTGTCATCTCCGCGAATGGGCATTTCCAATTTGTCACGGAATGTTTTATGAGGAAACAGATGGTTGTCACAGGCAAATAAAAACCCTTGGCTTTGCCAGCTTTCTGTGAGTTTACAAGATGAGTTATCACTTTAGGGAAAAAAAACAAACAAGGTTTGAAATTTCATAATGAGATTGGTCGCTAAAACGGTAAACAAGTTTACTTTTTGGGGGGAATCTTTCTAAAGATACTGATTTATAGACATGTTTATAAATACGTTGCTCAGTTATTACCGCTTATATATTTTGAATTTGTCACAATTAATGTCCATGTTCATGTCATAATTAATGTGGATCTGCTCTTGTTTTCACGTCATTGTCTCGGTGCGCTATGATCCAACGAGCCTTACAGTGCAACCGAAAACTAATCACAGCACTTCACTTTTTCCACATTTTGTTGTTACCATCTTATTTTAAAATGGATCAAATTCATTATTTTCCTCAAAAATCTACAATCAGTATCTCGTAAGGACAATGTGAAAGAGGTGACCAAGAACCCAATAGTCACTCTGAAAGAGCAAATTAGTTCCTCTGTGGAGAGCTTAGAACCTTCCAGGAGAACAACCATCTCTGCAGCAATCAGGCCTTTAAGGTAGCATAGCCAGACATAAGCCACTCCTCAGTAAAAGTCCTGAGGGCCCACCTAGAGTTTGCCAAAAGGCACAAGATTCTCTGGTCTTTCGAAACAAAGATTGAACTCTTTGGCCTGATAGCCAAGTGTCATGTCTGGAGGAAACTAGGCACTGCTCATCACCTGGCCAATATCATCCCAACAGTGAAGCTTGGTGGTGGCAGCATCATGTGGGGATGTTTTTCAGCAGCAGCAACTAGTCAGGATCGAGAGAAGGATAAATGCAGCAATATACAGAGACATCCTGGATAAAAACATGCTCCCTGGACTTCAGACTTGGGTGATGGTTTATCTTCCAAAAGGACAGCAACACAACACAGCCAAGATAACAATTGAGTGGCTATGGGAATGACTCTGTGAATTACCTTGAGTAGCGCAGCCAGAGAACAGACTTGAACCCGATTGAACATCTTTGAAGAGATCTGAAAATGGCTGTGCACCGATGCTTCCCATCCAACCTGGTGGAGCCTGAGAGGTTCTGCAAAGAAGAATGGGAGAAACTGCCCAAACATAGGTGTTCCCAGACAAAAAATACTTGAAGTTGAAATTGGTGCCGAAGGTTATTTAACAAAATATTGAGCAAAGGCTGGGAATACTTATGTACATGTGTTTTTTGTTGTTTATATTTTAATACATTTGCAAAGATTTCAAACAAACTTCTTTCACGTTGTCTTCATGGGGTATTGTTTGTAGAATTTTTGGGAAAATAACAAATTGAATCGATTTTGGAAGGCGTAACATAACAGAATGTGCAAAAAAAAGTGAATCGCCTTTTATAAATCTAGAATAAGTTATCTGGTAATATATTAATACTTATTTAACATTGTATGGAAGAAGCTTTGCAGGGTCATCAGTTTTGTAACAGTTTTTTTGCCACACCATTCAGTTGCTTTAATATTGATGTAAGGGCTGTGGGATTGTTTGGCTTTCGATGTAAAGCATAGGGGGATTGGGACTTTGTAGGGATGATCACCTGCATGGATCCCACTTTGTTTTCTGTACTCTTACCCTCATGAGGTATAACACATATGCATGGGTCCTGAGTTTTTAGACCCCCTGCTATAGTGATGCTCAAGTATGTAGCTGCTTAGGTAAGGCAACCTGAAAAGGAAAAATACCTCTATAACTCGTGCATTTGTATTTTTGAAGTTTCACCCAAGGTAAATTTTTAGTCAATCGTGGTGGTGCGAAGGTCAGGAATCGAAGTACATTTTCAGTATAGTTTGTTTTAATCAAAAATAAACTAAAAACAGATAATAAGACATCAATGTGTTAGATAAATGACATTACTGGGGTCAACTTAGAAACCATGAATTTAGTTTTGCAGTTTAAGTAAGCAATTTTGCTGTGAGTGAACAGGTCAGAACTGCATTGATGGTGTATGGTGCCCACCCAATGGCCCAACGACGGAATCCACTGGTGTGGGTGAAGGTATGCTGCCTGTTAGTGTTTCTTGTGCTGCTGTAAAAGATTACTAAAATGGATATCAATGTGTTGCATGAATCCACTTTTTTTTTTTTTACCTTTAATCCCACTCCAATTTATAATAAAAATTTAACTTAAATATATCTAATTCAAGTTGATCACTTTATTGGTTGTATTTCTTCTTTAATCTTTTAATAGATTGTTCTGAACATTCCGTCTTTTAAATTAATCATTAATTATGGACCTTGAGTCGCTTAGAGCCTTGTGCTTGGCTAACAATACCTGCTCATGGAGGCAAGTTGGTGAGTCTGAATCTTAGTCAGAGGATGTAACTGTAAACTAATATTCTTTAAATAGGCTGCTTAATGCTTGTGCATTTATAAAGAATAATTACTTGGTCAGTGATAGTTAGAAATCAGAAGGTCCCAGACGTTGTGCTGTATGCTTCATCCATTCATGAGCCTTCAGTGTGTACTATCATGGTCAGAGATTTACAGTAACACCAGGCTACACAATCAACTAATAATTACATTATGCAAGTACAGTTGTTTGAATTCTGGGAAATTTTAAGTCACCTTTCCATGACCTGGCCATCTCCCCAAGAGGAAAAAAGGCGCTCAAGGGTGGGTGAGGGGGCAGTTGAACAAATGGCTTTATTTCCTCAGATTGAAGAGATCCTCCTCTCAGATTAGATAGTGTATTGTTTTGTTCGATGGCAGTTCTCAGGGTCTGGGATCATTAAGAGATCTGAGCATCCTTACAATGACCAATTAGAGAATGGGATTATTTATACTGTAATCTAGTGAATATTATATTTTCAAGTTGGGTTCCTCTCATGAGTGAGACTTTTTTTGCTAGTTTCGAACAAGTTATTCAGTGTTGTTCACAAGTATTAAAGCTAAATCTATATATTGATGATTTTACTTTTTTTTTAATGTGAAATGAAATGGAAGTCTAGATGAAAGGAAGAGGTGTGGATTCCTACTGTCAAACTGAACTTGACATACAGTACATAACCTTTAGTACACAACCCACAGTGCCTGACATACAGTACATGGCATACAGTACATGGCAAAAAGAACCTGGCATGCAGTCTGACATACAGTACATAGCATACAGTATGTTGCATATTAACTATATTTTGGAAAATACAGTATAATGATGCATTTTGCTTTTACATTGTTGAACTCAATGTCTGTTTAAAAAAAAAAATAATAATGTATGAATGTTTCGATCAGTAAATTCGAGTCAAGATGAGAGTGGTGGATGAAATGTTAGGGGGTGGGGCTTCCAGGGGGCACTGGGTTAATATCAGGAAAGTTTGTTGAAAGAGTGTGTTGAAAGATTGTTTTTATAACCATATCAGAGACCTGGAATAAAAACATGAAATTGTTCAAGATTGCTTCAGCCTTTCTAAAGAATACTGCTTGTTAAAGCTGGGCCAGCACAGTAGCAGGAGACTTCTAACTGTCCCACCTCAAACGCTGCAGATGATTAGCTTTTTCCGATGTTCAGTGTATATGAAAATGGTTGAGCGATGTTGAATAATTTCCTTGCATCTGCATTGTCATGGCTCTCAGTGGAAAATTCTCTGTATTGCAAGTTGTATTAGAAGTCTATTTTATGCTGCATTGTTAGGAGTCACGGTGTTCGTATGGCCCTGTGGAGACCCCTATTTCCAGATTCTCCATGGAAAATATGTGAGCATATTCGTACAAAGGAGTGATTTATTTGCATTTCAGAAAGCACAAGCTCATAGAATACAAAAGGAGCTTGATGGTTGCAGCGAGGCGCTGACTTTAGCATTTACATCCCATTCCTACGTTCTCGCCATTCACAAATGAAGCCCATTACATCTGGGAGTTAAGGGAGTGAGGAGAAGCTACCTCAGCTTATTCATCTCCTGGTTCTGGGAGGATGTTTGATTTAACCTTTTAGCTACATGCATCTTCGACAGCAAATAGGCGCAGTAACTGCGTAATTGTCTGTTTGGTTAGCATTCACGGCGCAAACTTCATTTCATGTACAGGTGACATGATGCTAAAACCCCTTTACACTCTTCTCATCTAGCTTTCAGTGCTTAGGTTGTTTCCACACAATGTCTGCTATTTGAATAGCTGAATAAAGCAGTGAAAGGAAGAAAAAGATTTAGTTAGATTTAGATATTTTTACCCTAAAGCAGCTGGTTGAAGCATTAAAAAGATGTACGTGGGAGTCTGTTGCTCTCAAATGTAGTGCTTTTTTCCCCCATTGCTTTTCCATTCGTTTACAATATAGACAGCTTATGATGTTTCTCTTGGCAGAGAGTGCAGAGTCAGCTGAAGAGGTCAGTGGCATGAGCAAAATCAGGTTTCCCAGACTGATGTGTGTGTTGGTGTGGGTGGTGAACTAACATGTTTTGCCAAACGGTCCAAGAGCCGCCTACACACACCAACGTTTCATGAGTCGGCGACTAAATGGCCAGCATGGTTTATGTTGCGGTGTAGAAACAGATTTTGAGGTCCCACTGCTCGGTTGACTACAACGATCTGGCAGTTGACAGGAGGATATTGAGCTCTCTTCATGCTCGCTATTATTTTAAGTGAACAAAGAATCAGTTAAATGAAAGAAGCTTCATTAAACACATCATGGCCACACAAGTGCATTGATTACTGAATTAGAATTCAGTGAAGGATCATCCTGTCTCTATTTTTAACTATTAGGATTGGTGATATATCACTGAGTACACAATGTACCATACAGGAAGTCCTGTTTAGAAGACATGATCCATCTGGTCCATGCTTTCCAGCCACCAGATGTGTATATGTAAAAGAATTTACATTGAAATAAATTGATTATTGACCTTTTTGCATCCGTTGATGCTACACTTTAAATGACACAATGACATGCATTCTTATGGTCTTATTGTTTTTGTCACGTGTCCATATCACATAATGGCATCACCAATGCCAAGAAAACTCAGTGCCATATAGAACAAGGTATTATTATTTTTTTTATCCTTTAGTGCACTTCTCTGTATAAATCTGCAGTGACATTTTAGGCTTGATAAAACTCTTTTTTTTACAAAAATTCCACCCGCTAGTTTAAACCTGTTTCAATATCTCACTCTGTGCTCACAAATACCATTTTAAAGGTAATAAGAATTAGCCAGCGATTTCATTTGTCCATCAAACCTACAGTACAGTCAAAAGTACAGTTATATAAAATGGATAAATGTAAAAGTCTGGGGACTTTAACAGGTTGTCCTATTACTTTATTATACAATGATTTACAGCAAGCTGAATAGTTTGTAATCCTTTTTTGGTTATTGAAGACAACAATAAAAATATGATTATTCAAACAATACATTT
Source organism: Silurus asotus (assembly GCA_024362625.1). Classification (NCBI taxonomy): domain Eukaryota; kingdom Metazoa; phylum Chordata; class Actinopteri; order Siluriformes; family Siluridae; genus Silurus; species Silurus asotus. The sequence goes on along the minus strand of MU558159.1, from coordinate 2,423,633 downwards.
ACAAACTGATGATTCCTGTTTTCAATTTGATTTCTACATGGAACAAATCAAAAGATGTATTTTAATTGTAAAACAATTTCTCAAAACATGGCTTTTAATGGACAGTATATATTATTGTTAAATTATTAAAAGACCAATACAATTTTTGAACTCGATTTGATTTTACAGCGTAAATTTTTTAGATTTTTCTAAACTTGCGACGTACCAATGCCAACTGAATCCCACTACATGTGTGGAGTTTGACATTGGACCTCCTGGAGTGGTTAAAGGCCCTGCCATGGAAAAGCTGATGCTGGATCTGTGATGATCACAAATGCTGAGCTCATAAAACTAGGAGCTACTAACCATAAAGACTGTATAAGACTGCAGAAAGAACATCACTTATAATCTTATACTCCAGTACTCATGTTAGTTCTCACTCTCCAGTGTTCTGTAGTGTTGAAGATTTATGATCACACTCTTGATGTCACCCAAATGAGGATGGGTTCCCCTTTTGAGTCTGGTTCCTCTTAATGTTTCTTCCTCATAACATCTAGGAGAGTTTTTCCTTGCCACAGTTGCCATGGCTGCTCATCAGGGATAAATACACACCATTCACCTTAACTGTTGATTTCTGTAAAGCTGTTTTGAGACATTGTCTGTTGTAAAAAGCGCTATAGAAATAAACTTGACTTGACTTGACTTGACTTGAAACTACATGAATACAACTAAAACCACTATGTGAATTATATATATAAAATATATATGGATATCAAGATTGAGGCAAAAAAAAGAAGAAATGTAATTAGACACTGAACAGAGAAACATTCTGAAATAAACAGTATCGAGTTTGACTATTTAATATCACCACAATATAACAGAAGAACTGTTATAGAGAGAATTCATCTTACATTTGAGTAAAATAATAATATGAGCAGTTGTCATGCCACTGTGACTGGCTTTAAAACAGAAAACTTTGGAGGACATATGCTCAATAACGAGAACATTGCAATAACCAGCACAAGGTTGAAAGTCCTATATTGGTTAGCTGGAAGGAGCAGTAAATACTCGGTGTTATTGTCTTTCATTGCACTTGTTTTCCTTTCATATGCTCTCGTCCGTGCATCTTTTGCCTCAGGAAGCTTTAAAAAACAAAAAAAACAAAAAACAAAACGTGTAATCATTCATTGTTTTCCGTCTACTTGCCCTTTGCAACTTTGGGATTTGTTACTGTACATCTTCACCCTTATCCGTCAACAGGTGGAGCAATAAAAATGAAGGAGAAACGATATTCATTTTCTTTACGATTTTTGCCATAGGGGAGCCTCCTTGCTAGTTGAGCACAAGTGGGAGAGAGAAGCAGATTGGGGCTGCTTTAACAGCTCCACTGGTCCTGCAATGGAAGACATTGACTGCATTGCGCCTGGAGGTCAATCGAAATTCACGAGCTGAGACGATATTTATGACAATCTATAAAAACACAGGCCTTAAAAGTACAGTGGAGCTGGTGAGCTCCTGGAATTTGGTGTCAGATTGATTGCCTCTGTTTGCAGGTATTGCTTTTTTTTCCCATTCTCTAACTGCTCCTATTAGTTTTATTTTTGTTTATTTACTTCGTTTTTCATTTGCACTTTTTTTTTTGACAATAACCCTTGACCTTGTACACTTTACTCCCAAAAATTGAAGTTAAACTGATTTGTGCTTGCAGTTGTCATGAAAAATGATGAACTCCTGAAAGATAGAAAAGAAAGAAAGACTTGGATAGGTGCACACTTTTAAAAATGGACTAGGTTTTCTGCATTATTTTGCTTCAGTGTGTTCATTGGGCTTAAGAAAAAAAAAATGCTGTCAGTCAGCAAGTCGTGTGGAAATTCACAGGACTGGCTTCCCTGTAGATTTTTTTATTTTATTTTATTTTTACTATATGAAGACTTAGATCTCAAACCAAAGTAATCGCCACTCATTTGGCTTGAAATATTCTTAATGTTAAGGTGATAGCATTTCTTTGTTAATGAGGGAGGTTGGACTGAGGGGCTAGAGGCTAATCTTGTTTAATAAACCTGCTCTTGGCTCATATGATGCCTGCAGAGACCAAAAGCTTTACACCTGATGCCACCAAATCACCTCCAACCTGCTAAAGCCATAAACAGGTGAACAAGTTAATTCTTCTCGAATATTGTGCTCGTGTATGCATAATGAGAGACCTAGCAGGTGAGTATTTGGTCTCATTTATCTCCATGACTCAGCTACTCACCTTCCCTTTCTGTTCCTCTCCTCCATTTTTTCCTTTTGGCAAAGTCATGCCAATGTTCTGACCACGATCCCTGTTGGTAGCCAATCTAGGATAAATCAGTAATAAGACTATATAGCTGTGTGTTTTCAGGAGTGATGGTCTAGATATGTGCCACAAAGCCACTCTAAGCTCTGTGGGTCTGACCCCTAGCTGCATATTCTTACCCAGCTGCAGTGGACACTTGCTAAAAATACAGTTCCTTCTCTAGGGCTACAGAGTAAACTTTGCAACATGTGCTGACTCTGAGCTGGAAACCTTTATCAAACACCATTCTGTCACGGTTATATAGACTTCCGTAAGCTATATGTTAAATTTCTGCAACATTATATGGACATAATAAGGTCTGCATGGGGCTTATGACCAGTTAGCGCACAGTATTGGTGAACAAATTTGAAGGTAAATGACAAAGCAATCCTGATAACCCCCTGTGAATGGTGCAAACAAGGCTATGTGTTCCTGGACTGGCTTAGGGCATCTAATATGTACCTTCCAGGGCTGGGCCTTTGGGTTGTCCGCAGGCAAGTGTCTACTGACCAGGTCATGCAGGTAACCTGGACACAACATCTGCAGCATAAATGGGGGAGGTCAGGTGCAATGCGGTGTCAGGCAGCAGGTATGTGAAGAACAATCTTAGACTGACTAGTCCCTTGGAATGGAAATTGGCCTTGAAATAATTCTTTCTGTGTTTTTTTTTTTTTTTTTTACAAATGATGCACCTTTTTATCCTCTGCTGCAATTGCCGCACTGCAGATCACTTTTGATAAAACCATTTGTAGCTGAATGTAAGGTCTAAGCTGATGTGCACTGTCCATGTTCTGCTAAGATCAATACTACACTATTTTGCTTTCCTGTCGTGTAACCTCTTGTGCCTGACACATTGACATCAATTCCCTCTGACAGATGACAAAATTCTGCTATGCACCATCTGTCTCTCACCAAAGCCCTGGAAAGGGACCTTTCAGGGTAATAGGCACTAATAGTCTCTCTCCTTGAGTGGTGAATTTCTCTTGCCAAAGACACTCCGGCAAAGGTGTCTTCTACTAGTAGTCACCAGGGGACGATTTGTATAAAAGCTCAGCAAGGCAGCATGAGGAATAGCTACCAAGACTCCAGCAGTATCTGTCTGCAGCTTTGGCAACAAATCCCCCCATCTCCTGGTAGCGTAAAAGGAGGAATTATTTTCCCAGATGCAACTTAGCCAGGCATTGTGAGGCAAAGTTATTAGCATGTGTGGAGAATATAGATGATTTGACTTTTTCCCACAAAGTGGAGAGGGCAGGTTTTTTCCAGACGTGGCACATGATTAAATTCCGACTCTGGGAAGTGAAAATCCGTGTGAAATGCTGCGGGAGACTTTATTTCTTTTGCTAGCACTTCTGTGTACAGAGTTGAATCGGATACGGTAGGCAAATAAATAGGCTGTACAGACAGAGTTCGTTTTGTGCTTGGATTATGATATTAGGCCACGCTCTGAATAGTTAATCACTGCCTTCAGTGTGACTCACTTAATGGTGGATGCCAAGATGCTCCTTAAGCAAGAGTGCTTACTGTAGTCCCTGGTCATAAAGGCAACATTAATCAGTCCATAGCTCAGTGTGCAGATGTTTTACAAAGGTTTTATCTGACAGGTCTGTGTAAAGTTTTTTTTAGCTTGTCTACACATATACAGTTCCAAACAATGCACATTAGGACTGAATTTTATCATTTACCAGTAGACCATAAAACAAAGTAGACAAAAATATTTTGTCCATACTGTAGTTTTCTCTATTTATTTATTTATTTATTTATTTATTTATTTATTTATTTATTTATTTATTTATTTATTTATTGTTTCTTTGGTTCAAGATTTTACATGCTATATGCTCTGAGATGCTTTTCTGCTTCATATGGTTGTAAATAGTGGCTGTGAAATATAAAACCCTGTTAGCCAGGACCAGTTTGACCATGGCTCTGTTTAAAGTCTGAGAAGATCTCTTGTAGAAGATCAGCAGCCCTTTTGGCACCAGCAACCGTACCCAGTGAAGGATTCTGGGATTGTTTTTTCCCCCCCATGCTGATGTCTGATGTGAACATTAACTGCTAATCTTGACCAGAACATGCAGGATTTTATGTATTGAGCTACAGCTCTACGATTGACTTCTTGAATACTTTCATGACTAAACAGGGGATAATCAGAGGTTTTCCTAATATAGACAGACGGACAGATAGATGAATCACACACTTTCCATGTTTTTTATGTCTTAATTATACTAAAAAAAGTGCTTTTTCTGAGCCAGCAAGAACCAACTAAACAGATCCAAATAAAAAGACAAATTCTGTTCCTGCCTATTGTTTAAATGATTTATTTCCTGCTTTGTAAAGGTTCCCTAGTGGTCCTAGTGGTTAGTGGACCCCAGCCATTAGAGTTGCACAAGCCTTAGTGCCGGTCCCAAGCCCGGATAAATGGGGAGGGTTGCGTAAGGAAGGGCATCAAGCGTAAAAACATGTGCCCATTCAAACATGCGGACGGTTCGCTGTGGCGATTCCTAACGGGAGAAGCCGAAAGAAAGTTTATTTCCTGCTTTGTAAAATTGCTTCTTCATTAGCTAAGCATTTATTTTGGAGCATAACTAATATGCTCGCTAACACTCTAGTACAGCACTGTATTTCATTTCAATAATAATTACAGGGTGAAAGCTCTTTTCCTTTCTTTCTTTCTTTCTTTCTTTCTTTTTTTATTTTTTGTAAATGACTCCATGAATATATTGGTTACAGAGCTAAATGTATTTGTGAGGGTTTATATAAAAAATACTAATATAATACTACAGTAATTTGTGATTTTTAATTGAATTGATTAATTCAAACTAAATTCTGGTATGTAATATTTTACAGCTATAAAAATATATATATCCCAGTGCATTAAAAAAGGTATGATTGTTTAGCTGATAGGGTGATTTCTTTTTTTGTGTGTGTGTTGAGTATGGAACCTGAGTGCCACTTATCTGTCATCTCCTGAGCGCAACGTAAAGCACAGTTAGCATGTATTCCATTCCCTCGCACACTGATCCACTCAGAGTCCTTAGAAAGCAGTCAGTTCTCTTTGAGTACGGTGTAAGACGGGTGTGGATCTTAACACTAACCGACAGAGCAGGAGATTATATATTTTGTCAAATCGCGTTCTTTTCTACGCCTCATCTCTTGGCACATAAGGACTAGGCGATGGTTTCAGGATGTCAATATTATTCCTCGAGGCATCCGCATTAAACACATATGAAGAGAAAGTGTCAATAGATATGCACTAATGTACACCAGTACTTACAGTCGCATAGTGTTTATTTCGTTCTGTACATGCAGGTGAATATATGTGTTCAAATGACTCAATTCAAAGTGGAAGTATCCGACTAAAAAAATCCTTGTACCAGGTTATAAGTGATAAAATGAAGTTTTAATATTAATACTTAGATTTTTATAGTTATTATTATTATTATTATACCAGTTTTTAATAAGCTGTTTTACCTGAAAATGTCGTTCAAATGCTATAAGTTTGCTACACACTAGCAGGCTTATGTCTTTAGACCTACCTCTGCCTTATCCAACAGAAGTCCGATGTCTGTTGAGATTAGCTTTTCCAAACTATATTCGCTGTTTTGAGACTGAATATATTCTTAGACTGTGACCTCATGAACCAGTATCTGAATATACTTATTGATAGAGACTTTAAAGCTGTGGATCAGGAAGTCTGCTCAGTGCGATAAATGAAAATGAAAGTTGTGTGTGACTCGTGTAATGCAGTATTTCACAAGTAAAATAAAGCAAACGAATGGCCAGTATTTGTCTCAGACCTACACAGATTTTGACCTACCATCTAGATGATGGAAATGATGCTAGTTTAATTTAGCACCAAAGTTTAGACTAGCAGAAAAAATGTAAACATTTCCACAGTGAATGCTTGGTCAGGATTTTTGAGTTGGGCCCGGAAACCCTTCCTGAGACAAATTTTTAATTTATTCCAAGCACAAGATTAGCACCGGGAGCACACTAGCTAGCGGTTAGAGGTGGGATTCTTATTTGCTAGATCACAAAAAAAGTAGACTAACAAAGAGTGACTTAATTACATCTCACCAGGTAATATTAGCAAATTAGCAACACATACCCCAACATGCTTTTTTAAAATTGCATCAAGTTAATCGATTCTATTGAATCTCGAAAAAGGAGACACCTGAAAATCCAGCATATTGAAACTTTATATGGAGGGTGAGCCAGGGTTCACTTTCTCAAGGTATATGCTGCAGCCCGGTCGATAACTGAACAGTCAAATTCACACAGATAAACCTGACTGCATGTGTAGCAGCTGAAGGTTGCTGCAGATGATGAACCTGCATGACTCCTGGTCATTTTTTTTTCTCCATTTATGAACTCCATCGTATGTTTTATACGGAAACGATTGGAGGCTATATCGAGCATATTATTGCGATTTATACTGGTTGGATGGGAGAATGAGGGAACTTTCAGAAACTGGCTTTGAAGCTCTCCAAAGAGGAGAAAGACATTTATTTTATTCACAAGTATTCACTTCTAATGACAGGCAAGTATGAATATGTCAGAGCAATTAATACAATCGCTCATGCTCTGTGTATAGGTCGTAATTACATAACATGCAAAACGGCTATCCAGGCATTTTTTTTTTTATTTTTTTTTTACGCATAATTGGAAATCAATAGAAATCCTGTTGATGATGTTTTCATGAAAGCGCTTCCTTCTTTCCGTAGAACTTGCCGCTGTTCTTATTGATTTCGCTGTTGGCCTTGCCATGTAACGTTTTTATGTTCTGGTTGTCATTGACTATGGCTTTATAAACTAAGATGAATATTGCAGAAAAAAAAAAAAAAAGATGTATTTCCTAATCTGTTATATCCTTCATAAAGCACACTGTCTGGTTCTAAATCTAAATAAGCAAAACTGGTAAAGGAATTCATGTGTTTTTGAGTTGCAACTGACATGGCCTAGAATTCGACAAAGCAGCGAAATCTATTCCTGTAAGACCCCTTCAGCAATCTGACCATGAGGACTTGTGCAAAAAAAAAACACAAAAAAAAAAAACAGTACGTTTTCATGCCCTTGGTTCTAATCAAGCAGACATCGCTGAGCAATTGTAATTATCTCCTGTAAGCCTGCATTTGCCCTTCATTGCTTCCCGGCCTCTAGTTTGGGTATTTAATTAAAAGGTAGAGTTTTTTTTTTTTTATGCCAAGTACGCTTCGACTTAATCAGTCCAAATGATTCAAGGCTTTCCCACCAGGTATGCAAATTGCCCTTCTGTGGTTGACGTCCTGGTGGGAAAATTTAACCCATGAAATGAAAGTTAGAATTGAGACCCCATTTAAATTACTAGTTCACTTCATGCTTGATGTACATTAATAATTATCAGAGTATAGCAAATTGTCATTTCAGAGCATCTTATCATATATCAGATCTATCTATCTATCTATCTATCTATCTATCTATCTATCTATCTATCTATCTATCTATCTATCTATCTATCCATCTATCTATCCATCTATCTATCTATATTACCCAATTCCCTGTGTTTCACTTCAACATCATGCACGTAATCAGTTTTTCTAATAAATTAATAATAATTTAATAATAAACATTTTCCCATTCTTTTTTATTTCATTGTACGAGGTGGGGAATAAAACACAAACTTTATGGTTCTTTAGGCTTGAACTTTTTCCTTCAGAAAAACAGAAGAAGGAAAATGAGTTTCCTATTATTGCAGTTGCAAAGAAACTTTTTTACCCGCACACAAACACACACATACACAAATACACACACATACACACACATACCCACACAAGGCCGAATGCCCTGCAATGTGATCGTTTTTTTTTTTTTTTTTTTTTTTGCCTGGAGGTTCTGCCGTGTTATTCTGAGGCAGAAAAGCAGAACAAGGCGGAGTCACTGAGAGAGAACGCAACAGATTCACGCTTTACGACCTGCTGCTGGCTTCACCGACACACATGATGGTGCTTTAGCAGCAATTATTGTTATCATCTGTTTGGCGGAAAAAGGGGGAAAAAACCTCTGAACGCAACATTAAATCAGATTAATTGTGAGTAACAGCCTGAGGAAAGGAAGCTGGACAGAATCGAACAGCGACTGTAGTGAAATATTAATAGTCCTGAAGATTTATAGTAACTTATATAGTAATATACTACAGTAATTTATAGTAATCTGTAACTTAGCTGGCTGGAATTTAGTTCTGATTTAGTTTAGTATGGAATAAAAAAAAACAGTTCCATACACTTTTGTTATTTATTTTTGTGTATATGGTGCCGTGGTTGCCAAATAACGCTACGAAAATTGAACACGTTTTTTTTTTTATTTCAGTATAAATTACTCTTTATTATATAAGACTTAAAACAAGTCTAGTTGTTATTGCTAAATATATACAAGTTAAAGTTTTAGTTTTGACAGAAAGAAACACCAAAATAGGCAAAACATAACAGGATTTGAATGGGTTTATTTATAATTAGCTTAATAAGCACAAATAAAACAATAAGATAGAGTAAAGCATTATGGGATGGTTTTTCTCTTGTATATTTCTTTTTTTTTTTTTTATGTCAGCGTCGTTCAATGCAATGCTGTTGAGCTTTAAAAGCTTTGCCTACAAGAAGACTATAAAAGCAAATGTTTGCCCTGTTTCTAGCATTTTTAGCAAAAGCAAAGCAAATGTGGCACAAGAGCACTCACAAGTGCCTTATTTTTTATCCTTTAATGGTTTTGTGTTAAAATCTACAGATTTCAAGTTTGGGCCTGGTCTATGAACATACAGTACAATTATTAATACCAATTTTCTTTTTTTTCGGCTTCTCCCATTAGGGGTCGCCACAGCGGATCATCCGTATTCACGATCCGCATGTTTGATTTGGCACATGTTTTTACGCTGGATGTCCTTCCTAACACAAGCCGCCCCATTTATCCGGGCTTGGGACCGCCACTAAGGCTTGTGCAACCCTAATGGCTGGGGTTGGTTCCCTGACCAGGGATCGAACCCGGGCAGCAGCGGTGAGAGCGCTGCATTCTAAACACTAGACCACCAGGGACCACCTGTACAGTACATTATTAAACCATAAAAATTTGATGATTCACTCGTAATGTAAAGCATTGCGTTTTGTGCCTTTTCAAAAAGTTGACTATTAGATGAGTCGAAATCAATGGGAATTTCTGTTTTTAAAATATGCAGTAACACGTTCCCTTTGTTACAGTATACATTATACAGTAAAGATCCTCTAATGTCATCACTCAGCATGATCTGGGCTCGTGTAAGAAACGTGTTTGCATGAAGCGCTCACTATAATAGTGCCGAGGTTCCATTTCGAGACACCAAATGATAAAAATAGAGCTCTTGTTTGTCAGTCTAGTGGCGTGTGCATTAGCGCTGAGAGGCGGTAGAGACGTGACGATGTCAATATTTGAAATGATCACTTGTTCAAATGCAAAAAGAAAATTCGGGTTTGAGTTTCGAGTAAAATCCTGTGTCATCCAGCTCGCTGTTGTCTTCAGCCAGGCATCGTAGCGGGGTGCAAACACTGAAACTTTGAAACCGACAGAAGTCTTCTCAAATCTTTATATTCATTTTTTTTTATACAGCGTACTGTTTTGGCCTGTGATAGTAAAATCGGGCTGGGAATCTTAAAGCAGGATACAGCATACAGCCGGCTTTAAAAGGAAAAAAAATAAAATAAAATAGGAATTGAATTTTTAAAAATATCCATCTCCAGAGCATGCACTTGCTGATCCACAGCAGGACCTCCCCCGCTGTCTCTTTCTTTCTTTGTTCCTTATTCGCTTTTGCTCTCTGCCTCTTTTATTCTCTCTCTCTCTCCCCACTCTTTGCTCATAAGTGAATAGTTATGTGATGACTAACCATTGGATACTTCTTTCTCTATAAAGAAATCTTTCCCTGAGATTGGAATGTGGGCAATGAGAACGTTTGTAGGGGTGACTCAGGGAGCTTGGAGTTGGATCGTCTCATTTGGTAATTGGCGTTGTTAAACAGGATGAAGAGGAGCTGCCGGGATTGACTGCGAATTAAATGGGAGAAGGAGGAGATCATCAAATCGGACCTCATCATATCAGGTGTGTCTGTTGATGGAGGGAGAAAGACAGGAGTGCCGTGTGTGTGTGTGCGTGTGTAAACATTTTCCTCCCTGAGGCTAAGTGGAAGAGCACAGGCATAAAAATCATGCAGGCTTGCTATCAGTGGTAGCTCACCAGGAGAGCACAAGCAGAAGGGCAATGAGGCCTGTAATTCAGCCGGCATGGTTCGGGCCCTGCAGACCGGGCTTTAGCGTGGTGGAGAGGGAAGTAGCTGAGGACGGGACAACTAGCAGGTGTTTCACTTATAGAGACATCGATTCGACTCTCTAGAGAGCTGCAAGCACATTTGTATGACACACTCTTGGTGAAATGAACGTGGGAGAGTTGCAGTTTCTGTATAGTATCACACATCGAATCTGATGTCTCTGATGCATATGATGAGAGGCGTTGTGCTGAGGAGATGATAGTGCTTATGCATCTGTGCTGTAAGTTGTGCTATGAGGTGGCTATCATGTGATTCCTTTCATATTGCAAAGTAGTATTAATACCAATTTTTTTTAAGGGTTTAGTTGAATCTAGCTTGTGCTCCATAGCTACATTTGTATTGAGATGGATTTAAGCCTCAGGGCTCATTGTTCAATCATGACTGTCTGTGAATTTCTGTCTATATAAATTTCCTTTTGCTTCGTTTGTTTCAGCCTTTAACATTCTGTTGTACTGTGGACTGACTGGCTAATTACCTCATCATGTATGCATTGTGTCCTGAGCATTTCTTCTTATGGCAAGTAATCCACCATGGTGCAGACCAGACCAGAAGCACATGCTCAATGAAAATTGGAGATTGAATAACAAGCACAAAAACCATATATACTGTATAGACAAATGTATTAGGGGAGAACAAAATTTTTTCAGAAGAGTGGAAATCATTATAGCTTCAAATTTGGGCAAAACCCACATAATAAAATGACATTACAACATTATGAGCGGTGAAGTGATTAACACTGATTATCTCCTCATTATGGCACCTGTTAGTGGGTGGGATTTATTGGGCAGCAAATTGCCTTTAAAGTTGGTGTCTTTGAAGCAGGAAAAATGGGCAAGCGTTTGGATTTAAGTTTGACAAAGGACCAAATTGGGATGACTAGACGACTGGGTCAGAGCATCTCCAAAAGCTCTTGTGGGGTTTTCCCGGTCTGCAGTGGTCAGTATCAGGTGCCCATAAAGTTATGCCTGGTTGGTGTTGGTGTCACATGTACGTTACAGCACAGCAAAACTCTTTGCATATCCCAGTGATGTTAGGACGCTGGGGTCAGAGTGCAGGGGCAGCCATAACACAGAGCCCCTGGAGCACAAAGGGGGTTTTGGGTTTGCGATACCCAGGCTTGAACCCCCAACCTTTCGATCAGTAACCCAGAATCTTAACCAATGAGTAAGCACATATGAATCCTATGGTCAGGTGTCCACAAACGTTTGTCTATGTATAGTGTACATTGAGAATATAATTACATGCACATAATGACAGAACACCCTTCAGGCTAAGAACTGATTGCTTGGATCCTAATTACTGCAACACTCTCACAGCTCATGAGCATTTTCTTAGTTTGATTACAAGTGTGACGGATGGAATTGTAATGCACTACAGGACTGAATTGAAAAGCTGCATGTATTAGTTCATGTACTGCATGTTAAAATAGATTCACTCTCACTTTTTACTTTCGTTCTATTGCTAGAGATACTGTATAAAGCCAATATACTGACTGGCCATCGTTGCTGGGTGACATGTAGCTGGTTACACAGTTTTACAGCTAAAGTTCTATGTTTCTTGAAACAGCTCCAGATGGCCAGATGGTTCGACCCCTTTTGCACCAAGTGCCATTTTTGCTCCACATCATTTGACAGAAATGAGGATGAGGAAAGTGGCCAAGCTGAGGGAACATTAGTTTATCAGGAACAGCAGAGCAGCACCTCAGTCATGTTTAACAAGCCATTAAATATAAAGCCACGGAACAGGTGTCTCCTCAGTGTCTGTCTTTTTTCTCATTTTTTTTTTCCACTAGATATAATTGTCTTGCTTAAATAAAAGGGCCTAATCAGGAAAAATATCCTGTATCTGCCTCTGGACAAGTACACAAATCTTCATTAAATTATCCACTGTTTTTTTATTTGTAATTTTTTTAAAGAAACAACAAACAAGCAAACAACAGATTAAGAAAAAAAAAAAGAAAAAAAAACACGCTTGAAGGAGCCAAATATTTGTCTCATACAGGCTAATTTATCACAGTCCTGTTGCCAGGGCAACCGCGGCTTTTTCGGTGTCATGTGAATGTTGGTCATTTTATAGCCATCAGTGACTTATAAAAGGCGAGGATTTAAAAGCGAGGCTTCCTGTGTGGTGATTATGGGCAAGCGGAAAGGAGTGTCTCCTAATCGCAGGCCGATGACGGCCAGCTGCGGCCCCAAAAGACGACACGCTCCGAATTTCGTCGCAATATTCACACGAAGTGCTCTTTTTTTCTTTTAAATTGTGCTTATCAAAAGTGTCTTGTGTCTTGCGTGTGTTTGCGTGAGCAGGCGTGCGCTTGCCCGCCGGTTGCGGATGAATTTAAATGGCCCTGAAGCGAGCTGTGCTGCCGAGTAACACTTTCTCTTTGTGACAGGCTGGCTGGCTGCCTTGCAAATGCTCGGGGGTGGATGGAAGGGTTAGCAAATGCACACACACACACACACACACACACACTGTGCCACAGAGCTGTCATCTCGAGTTCATTGTATAGGAACTTGCAGGGTTTACATAACCGAATGATTCCAGATTGGCATAAAGGTGAAATAAGATACAGTCTTATGGAACAAGCGAAGCCACACCTCTTTTCCTTAAACTGACCTGGCCATCTGTCTGTCTCTATTTCTCCAACTTCCTTTCTCCTTTTCCATTTTGTCGATCGTGAACATTATCAGTGCAGATGTTGAAACTCCTCACATGCCCGATTCCTGACATCTGGGAAAAATAAAATTGTAGGAGAAAAGGCGTAGTGTATGCGCCACAAACCTGGTTTGTCTCAAAGTATCTTTTATTCGTGGAAAAAAGTTCAAGTGTACACACACAAACAAGAACTCACCTCTCCCCATGTGGCATTACGCAACCAAATTCATAACACGCTTGGAAATAAAATGCAGAGGGGGCCATCATGGAGGCTTTAAAGAGAATTTTTGATTTCTGTTTGCACACCAGCTCAGGCCAAACCAGACATGGTGAACTTTTTTGTGTTTTTTTTTCTTTAAGTAAGCCTTGGGTAATGGAAACCTTCAGTGCAAATCCAGGCGAACCAGAAGATTTTGAGATGTCGAGGATGCCATGCAGTCATTCGTCTGTTCTGTTTCAGCTTTAGCTCTTCTAAAAATCATCTTTGAGTAGTTACAGCAAAGAACTGGAGCAGAATTTGTAGTATAATGCTGATAATCAACAGTAACAAATGGTTAAAAAAAAATGCTCTGTACTTAACAGCCATACACAGCTTCGCTGAATTTTATCATTCAGTGTCAGAGATAAATAAATCAATGGATTGAGCATGCAATATGATCAATTCTTCTATCATATTAAGTGTAAAATGAATCGATATTTATGATCATGCAGACAAAAAAATGTATATCGGCTTAGGGTTTCGCAAAGGTAGAAGTTCACCAGGATGTAAGAAGAGAGATGGCTTTTTTTCAGAGCCTTCAGGAACAACCATGTCTCTTCAGACATCCTGGTGAATCTCTACCGTTGCTAATCCCTAAGCCGATATAAATTTTTGTCTGCATGATCATGATATCGGTCCATTTCACGTGTGTATTTCACACACATTTTGTTGCCTTGTACCGGAACTTGACAATGAAGATTAATAATATAAGCCCAATGACAATAAAGTTTAATCTAATTTAGTTTTAAGTGAACGAATGAGTGGGATTGTCTTCACTCTGATTTACATTATCCACAATTCAAAAGTCTTATAAAAAATTTACTCGGTGTGTGTTTTATAAACCTCTTTGCGCCTCTAAAATGTAGCTTTTTATTTATAAATGTATCAATTTTTACTAAACAACATGACCTTCAAAAATCAAAAAAGAGGCACGCATGTTGCTGACATATTTTTGTTGTAGAACATGTGTGAATACAGTGTAAGGAGAATTGTCTATAACCAAGTCAAGTCAAGTCAAGAAGCTTTTATTGTAATTTTAACCATATATAGCTGGCGTAGTACACAGTGAAATGAAACAACGTTCCTCCAGGATTTTGGTGCTACATAGACAACATAAAGCTACATAACAGAAAACACAGAGCTAAAGACTAGTAAGTACTGAGAATACTGACTACGGGAGTGAACATTGTAATTAAACGAAATGTAAACAAAATGGTTTGTGCAAAAAAGCAATAGCAGCAGTCAAAAAAGATGTGCAAAAACAGCATGTAGTACAGTTTGGGCATGGATGTGTGACGTGAGTACGGTTGTGTGTTTGAGACCGGGTTGTACAGATCAGTCACACAGTTGAGTGTGTGTGTGCTTGAGTTTTTAGTTTGGTTCACTTATAAGAACAATGTTCATAACATCTCCTGGATTGGCAAAAGAAAACATAAAACAGGATGCACCAGTTCTTAAACATGGATGAACTCAAACTGTACAGCATGGAAGCTCATGTCTATCAACTGAGCTGTGCTAATAGCTTCCTTACACACAGGCTGCTGAGACAACAGTGGTATTTGAAAGATATTTCAAGGATAATGATGATCAATCAGGACTTGAACATGGTGCAGATAGGTGTAAAAACAAATTTAATAACAACTTACCAGGTGCAGCACGGAAGCACTAAGGATTTTATTGACATTTTATTTACATTTAAAGGGCAATAAAAAAACATTCTATATTACCTGTATGGTGGGTCTGTTAAATTTTCCCTTCACTGGAACTCAAACCTGTTCCAGCATGACAGCTCCATGAAGATATGCTTTACATGGGTTAGAGTGGAAGATCTTGAATGGCCTGCTATAGAGCTCTGACTGCACCCCAGGCCTCCTCACCCTACAGTATCAGTACCTAACTTTAATTAAGCTCTTGTGGGTGAATGAGCACAAATCTTCCCAAGCACACTTAAAAATTTAGGGAAACATGTGGACAGAAGAGTGGAGGTGATTATAATAGCAAATGGGGACTACAACTGCTGCTTACGAATCTTATAGCAAGGTGTCCACAAACTTCTATAGTCTACACAGACTATTCCCAGTGCAGTCTTTAATATTGTAGGTCGAATATAAATGCTTAATCTATAGAAGTCTATACAGCTCCTAATGCGTCGTGTATAGCAGTGGTCCCCAACCTTTTTTGCACTGGAGTAAAAAAAATGATACAATAAAATATAAATCTAATAATAAAAGTGAATCCACTGGGTTGTTTTTTTGCTAGCTTGGGGGTTTCAGTTTAGCGGTAAAGTATTATTTGTTAGCGGCCGGAGCAGCCCCTTTAAGAAGGTAGCTGATGGAGGTAAGACATGTGATCGAGGCATCATTTACATTTGCGGCATTTGGCAGACGCCCTTATCCAGAGCGACTTACAACTGAGCAGGGGAGGGTTGTTTTTAGGGCTTTTTGCTCAAGGGCCCAGCAGTGGCAGCTTGTTGGTGGTGGGATTTGAACCTGTGATCTTCTGATCCAAAAGCCCAATGCCTTAACCACTGAGCTACCACCTCCCGACATGACACGCATCAAGAGTGAGTCATAGACAGATGTGGCGGAGAGAATCCGGTCATTTTCCAACATAAAACATCGTTCAGAATCAGATAATAAATTAAACGGAAATAATGTAAGTTATGTATTCTTTCAGTGCGGCCCGATATCAATTGACCCATGGACCGGTGGTGGTCCACGGCCCGGGGGTTCGGGACCACTGGTATATAGTGTGTAGTGGTAGTAGCGGAAGGACAGTATTTAAAGAGCTTCAGAATCAAGAAAAGATTAGAAAACATACTTACCTATCTAACAATTAACAGACTAGAGTATACATTTATCATTATATTGATTTGTGGTTTTTTTTTTGTTTTTTTCTTTTTTCTTCGTACGGTTTAAACCAATTTTTTTTGGGAGCTTATTTTACTTTTTGCACTGCACCCCATCCCCCCTTCCCCCCAATTCAAGGACAGCTTCACCTCCTTTGTCAGTTCAGCAAAAGTGGCCATTTGAGAAGATTACACACTCAACCGTTGCAGTCGTTTCGCAACCCAAATAACATCTGCGTTCGTTTGAAGGACGGGGGGGTGTCATTTCTGAAGCAGCCTCGCATGTCGACGTACAACGCAACTTCGTGTAGGTCGTATTTTTACAGGAGCATTTAATTAATGCATACAAGACATAGTGCGCGAGCCTCAATGTGCGACAGAAGAGAACGAGACCTAATACGCATCTCTGTTATCTGTCTGCTACTGTATGTATGCTTTGTATATATCATGGTAGTTTGCTAGCTGTCAATGGTGAAAGCTTGCTGTTATGGTTCAGCTCATTGTTTTTTTCATCATTGCAGAGATTGAAGTTAGGATTAAAGGGGATTATTGTTGGGTTTGGTGGAATGTTTGCCTATGTCTCTTTGGTCTGTTGGTAAATGGGGCACTTTATTAGCACCAGTAGGTCAGTTTTGATTTGAAGCATACATAAAGAATTATATGGAGGGAAAAAAATAACTTGGACATATTTGGTAATGTTGGTCTGCTGTTGTAACACATCATCTTGATGTGCTCTGAGATACTTCTCTGCTCAATACAGTTGTTAAGAGATGTTTTTTTGTTTGTTGCACCAACTTTAAAGATTGTTGTGTGCGAACATTCTAGAAAATCAGCACTTTCTGAAAGACTCAAACTAGCCCTTCTGGCACCACCAAGCATGTCTGCATACATCATAGTCTGGACATTTGCATGAATTGATTAACGTCCACACATCAGTTTTAATTTGAGATTCATTAGGTGTAAACCTTTCATCTGACATGTCATTTGCTTGTCTAACAAAACATTCCTATTAAAGGATTCAAGAAGATGAAATGCTCCTTATGACCAAGAGCAGTTCACATATTTTCTCTTTTTTTCTCTCAGACAGGTTATACCTGTGAGTGCTTTGCTGCTGTCGCTTTCCTTCAGAGTAGGGGTGTAATAGGATCTTTTAATTGGGTTATGCTGTGTGACAGGCATTCTAGGATGAAAGTGTAATCTGCGGCTACTCTGTGCTAACATAAATCAGTTTTGCATGGTTATCCTTGAAGACACTGCTTGTGTGCTCCTCTCTCCGTGGCGTCGCCTTGGTTAGCATTCGAAGTTGGACGAGCGTTGACAAAATTTTAAATTGACACGCACAAAAAAAACTCTCATAAATAAAAGAGTCTGTATTTTCCGTATTGCTGGTGTACATCAAGGGAACATCTTTTCTACATGATTGGACTTGAAAGCCTTTAAAGCTTTACTCTAAAAGCTACTTAAAGGGGAACCACGTACATGGTTGAAAGATGTATACCAAAGGTACAAAAGATCCGTCTAGTCACAAAGGATGTTACCTTCATGCTTGTAAAAAAAAAAAAAATAAGAAAACCCAACTAATTAGTAAAACCTTCATGAAGCAGCTTTTTAATACTCAGTAAATATGGGTCAGTGAAGTGTTTTTGACAAGGCAGCACATTTCCTGTTCTCTGTTCATTCATCACCATTCAAGACCTTTTAGCCTACAAAAAACACACAGTGTAGATATTTCAAGGCACTGGCTGGTGACATTGAAGCTAAAAGCATTGCTAAATTTGCCACTTGAGTGACAGAGCATCAGCAGTCATGGAGTTGAATTACGAACACAGTTAAGTACCTCCTTGAGAAATAGTTTGGAAACCTATGTTGCGTTAGCATGGCCTATTGCATTGTAGCAGTAGTATCATTGACCTTTGAGCAACTTGACCTGTTTATCAGAATATGTTAAGAATGAAATACAGTTTTTTTTATACAAGGTTTAAAGCCTACCTGGTTTGTCAAGAAGCCTAATTAGGAGGCAGTGGGTGGTCTGTGTGAGGACTGCGCCACAAGCTTGTGACATTTTACTCCAGCCTGCTGAAAGGAAGGAGGAATCAGAATAACAAGGCAGAAATTAAAAACTAATTTGTTTATCATGCCGGCTCTTATCAAAGCCACACCAAATATCAGGCATGATAAATTGGTTCCTCTGTATCTTTGTGTATGTGATTGACGGTGGGAAGAATCATATTAAATGGAAATGAAGTCCAGGAGAGATCACAGGCAATGGTTTTCCCAATCCTGCCAGTCAGAACATGCAAGAAAGGAAGCTGACTGCAAGTATAATTCTACATCTAAGCTATATTAGACTCATTGTGCCTGGGCTGGCTGTATGATATCTCCTGGACTGATTTTTTCTTTTCACCTCAGGCCAATTAAATGCAAGACAGCATTGTGGTAGGAAGTTAGTACTTTAGGGTAAAGGAGGTTGTCTGGAATTAGATGAAGAGCGAGATGAGGGCTGACATACAGCCTCTTCAATTTCGCTCAACACAAATAGCTTTGGGGGAGCCATAATCATCTTCGGTTGTGTCCATTAAGATTTGAGATGGATTACTAATATGATGCTATTATGCAGAAAGGATGAAAAATGCATTCCCTTTCTCAAAAAAAAAGAGATGAAGGAAAAATCTGGTCAGAGATGCTCGGCATCCCGCAAGTGTTTTTTTTCCCCGTTCGGAACTCAGGTGTGTTTCGAAAGCGAAATTAATTGGCGTAATAGGCTGTATATCGCAAAAATAAGTTACACAGATCTGATAGTGACCTCCCCAGATTTAAAGCTGCGTAGAATAAATACGGACTAAGGAGTGCAATTTTCATTTTCATTAAGCAGCACTTTTAGAGGCACCCAGCCAACCGCCGTGGGGATAGACAGCACATTTCTGGAGTAGTAGCAAAGTAAATGAAGCTACCTCGCATGCCCTCACTTACTCACTCACTCAAGCTCCGTGTTCAGTTCACTTAGTCTGAGGTCCTTTGATAAATTCATGCAGTTCATCTACAGTATATAGACGCATTCGTTAGATATTCTGGGTATGAATTCCACTCATGAAACGATGTATATATATAAACTTCACACTCATCTTTGTCCACCCAGTAGGGCAACTTTGTTGTTTTTGGCCAAAGCCTTTCCAATGCATTATAGTTTGCATACTGTTTGAGATATACTAGGACATTTTGGGCTTTTTTTGTGCTTACGAAACTTGCTGCTTGAGTACACATGCATCTTGTTTTCTTTTCTTTTTTACTCGTAATCCAATTACCCAGCTAGCAAACAGATGCATTCAGCCAACCATATCAGGCCTGAAGGGGCATCTCTAACTGTCCAGGATCCCAAGCAATTGATCATTGGTTACTAATTCTACTAAAACGGGAAATCAAGCGGGATGTACACTGTATCCCTATTTAATACTCTGTATAGTTTGTTTTTGTCTTGTCTTGTCTGTTTTGACTTGTATAGTCCAAGCTGAATGTATAGTGTTATTTATGTCTGTTCTTTGAGAGTCACTAACAGCTGGAACCAAATTCTGTGTGTTTGCCAACAAACCTGATTCTGAATACGCTGGATAATGTTGGTTCATTGCAGAACACTACGCACATATTTACCCAAATGGGCAATTTACATTACTTATAGCACCTAGATTAATGGGAAATGGGAGGAAACCAGAAAACCTGAAGGGACACTTCTGCAAGTTTGCTTTATTCATCTCAGGCAGTAATCTACTCTCATGACTAAATATAGGACCCTGGAGTTGTGAGGTGGCAAAGCAACCTGCTGATCCATCATGCCCCTATGCCACCACCTCGTCAAAAAAAATAATACACTTACTAGAACGAGTACCACAGGTGTTTTGTTTTCTTTTCTTTATGGGTTAAAAGTTAAGCTAGCCATCTGCCAACACCTTTTTTTATCAGACTTAATTAATTTTATCCGGCAACCTTGATCCATTTGCCTAACCGTATGCCATTTTCTTCTCCCTCGCAGCAGTCAAATTTTTCACATCGTGCAACGTGTAGTGAAAGGGGATATGGTGACATTAAAAGCACCTCACAACTGGCACCTCAATTACCAAGACCTCGGGTGGTGCGACAAAAAATTGGGAAACGCTGCTGTCAAAGAATACTGGAAAGACACTCTGAAAGGATTCGCCTCAGTCAAATGACAAGAACCGGCAGACTAGACATGCAAGTGGAGCAGAAACTCTAAAGGCATTTCCATCTCTTCTGAAGAAAAGCGTTTATAGATTGTTAAGTGTCTAGTGCTTGTGTATTCGTCCTAAAAGGACGTTGAAGAATTCTTTGAGTTACACAGAGAGCAGTCTTTCTATGATCATGATGTATTATATACTATACTATAGTACAGTACTTCAAGCAGGTTCGGGTGCGTGTATATGCGTGTGTGCCCAGAGCTGTTTATATACTATAAACCCAGTCTTGATTCTTATACAATGGAACAAATGATTTACATTTTACGAAGGTTTTTATTTTACTCCAGAAAATGTTACTCTTTCATTCGATTTCATTAAAAAGTAATTAAATGTCCACAACATGCCCTTATTACCACCTCACAACAGCTATGAACAGATGTGTATTGTAATAATCTTTCAGGGGAAAAAAAAAAACCCTACAGTTTTCTCTTCTGACTGTTCCGACCACTCGCACCGTACACTCTTTCTCTTTCTTAGTATCAACGATTATGTTTTTCTTTTCTAAATGTCATGTTAGTGAAGGTCAGGAAGTCCAAAAGGCCATGCATACAAGAAGTAAAGCAACTATTTCTTATTATTATTTTTTTCTAAGCCAAAAATGTTTTTTTAACACATTATATTCTTGTTCACGGTTCGTCAGCGACATTTAGTGTCACATTAATCAAAAATCCAGTTTAGTTACAAACTTTGCAAACAGCACAGCTCATCTAGTCTCCAAGCTACAAGATGGCGTTATGGGTAATGTAGGAAACCAAAAAAAAAAAAAAAAAAGCAGCCCACCGAGTCAATGAAAGTCATTATAGAATTTCATTATAAACAGAATCTAGGAAGTTAGTAAAATTATTAATATGCAGATTGATGTGCCAATTTTAATTATGCTTCTGCCCAAAGGAAAAACAATAATCTACATTTTGGTATTAATATGGAAACTAGGGATATATTCCGGAAATATTTGCTCTATTTCTCTGCTTGTTGTTAATATAAGGCAGCAGACACATAGCAGAATGATGAATTAAAAGACAAGGAGCTGTGCATCCATCAACATGAAGGATCCGGTGGCCATAACAAACGATCGTCATGGTCATGATCAACCGCACACTGACAGGGGTCCTATTCAGCAATATCAGCCACAGTGAATCAGGCAATGGCGTGCATATATGCTAATGATGAGCCTTCTCTGTCTGTAACTCTCCAAGGTGGATGAGTATCGACAGAATGCTTTGCTGTAGGGAAGAATGAGATCGACCGTCATAATTATTCTGCACGGCCTTTGCCGAGTTCCGAATGGCGGAAGCCCCTGAATTATTGGAATGTGCATTTTTATGATGGAGGTAATACACAATCTCATTTCTGTTTTGAAGATGAAATATATAATGGCTTGCACATTGGCCCAGGTTTGCCATCAACAACAACAAAAAAAGAAAAAACACTAAACTAAAAGTGTGGGGGAGGCGGCCAGAACGGAGAATAAGAGCGCAACGGAGTGTATTGGCAAAAATGCTGACTTTGCCTCCATCAAGACCTCTGTGTTTTTGCTTCAGGGGAAAGTCATTTTACTTTCTTTAAGGGCAGTAATAATAAGGTGTTCCAGTTGTCATATCATTTTTTTTCCATCTTTCATACAATTTTATGTTTTTTTTTTCCCTCCAATATATCGTAAAAGGTCAAATTCAAATGAGCGAATCGAGAGTTGAAAGTTTTTGTACTTTCAAATCAATTGGGAGAAGAAATACTTTGGCTTTATATTTAAAATAGTCTGAGGTAATTTGACATTGCAGTACTTTTCTCAGTCTGAGGCCTTACGTTTATTAACCTCTCATCATAGTGCCAAACTCAGTAGGTTAGAACGAATAAACCATAAAATTTTCTTCACAGAAGATAAGAAGATAAATGATATTCCTACACTGGTGAGGGCTGGAACTGATTAAATTTTTATATAAGGAGACTGATAGCTCCATACCTGGTGTTGGTCTCTTTATACCACCTACATACAGAAGCCTAAGCAACTAAGCTGGCTTTAAATGTACACATTTAAGATGATGAGTAAAACAAATAACCTGTTTTTGTAACAATTATGAGCAGAAAAGCCTCAACATTCTCTGTATGAAATACACAAGATATATCGTTAGTCTACCCAAACCAGGTCAATTTAATACGATTATAATGCTTTAAGATGAAATCTGAGGCCTTAATGTACAGGATACAATATCATGATACGCTGCATCAGTGAAAGTCAAGGAGAATAAGTTAGTGTGTATGTATTTAAAATCGCAGCCTATAATGGTGAAATACAAATGAACAAACGAAGACGTCCTCAAAACGTTGTTTGCAATTGTTTATTTTTGAGTTTTGCTTGGATTTGAGTGAAAAGCTGAACTTGCTGGAGATGAATCTTTTGTTTAATAAATTGTTTCATCTAGCGTGACATTTTACTCAAATACTAGGCATTTATTGCACTGGATACTGTACTTATCTTTTTTTTTTTTTTACTTTTTTTTTTTATAAAATGCAGCTAGACATTAGACCTCTGAGATATATTTACTTGCTTTTCATTCACTTGCATTTTTTGGGACTTTTTCTTTTCAGAATTAGCCACCAAATCTTTAAAGATTCTTATCTTTACTTGATAGCGCCGAAGGGGTTTTTCAGGGGACCGATTTTTGCTTTCTAACCCTATTAGTACCTTTCAGCATTAAGGAACTCATTCATCTCTTTGTCTGTAAGGAATTGCATGTAATACAGCTGCATACAGTTTTCATGTTAGCAAGCAGTTTAAAATAATGCCGGGTTACCGGGCTGACATCCAGTGGCCCATAACAAAAAGGTTAACCATGTAGTGTTATAAAGACCTCTCAACTTAGTTCATTCAGATTGTGTGCCTGCGAGCCAAAAAAATGACACAACAGATGAATTTGCCCGTTTATTTAAACCGACGTTCCATTTCCATGTGCGGGGCAACAAACATCACCTGAGTGCTGATGAGCAGCAATAGTCAGACCCTGTTCATCCTCCAATCTGTGACCTACAAAATGGAGGGCAGAACCAGAGAGATTTTGTTGCCTCTCTATGTCCTGTTGGGGTGGCCGAAATGATAAATGTAGTGAAACCTCTCCCGGAGGAATTCCATTCCTACTGAAATTGTCAAGCTGCTGTTTGGTGCATTTGCTAATGCTGCAACCAATGTTTAACCCTACAGCATACGAGTGCTACACCTCCTGACCCCAAAAGAACAATCCGGAGATCAAGCCTAATACCTCCTTACACCCCCCCCTCCCCCGCCCCCCCCCATTATTCTGTCTCTTGGTTCAAAGCTTTGGCTAAGCCATTTGTAACCGAGTTTAAAAAACATACGCTCTGTGAGCAGAAGACTGTCACACCCCCTGAGCCCCAAAAAGCAGTTCAGAAGCCTTATCTCAAGCAGTATAGTTAAACACAGTCATTGGTTTGAGATGCTTCCTGTCTACAGTTGGTCGAAAATATCCTATCAAGTCACAGACTGTTATTTTGGCTTATAGGAGTGTTGTGCATTCAGACGTTTTTCTGCTCACCTCAGTTGTAAATAGTGATTATTTAAATTACAGTACCCTCCCTCAAAACAATGATTATGATAACAAAGTCTACGGTATTTTTCCCTTTTCTGATCTTTGAACTTTGCAGACATCAAACTCTTGTATGTGCATTGCTGAAACATGATTGGTTGATTGGATAACTGCTTAAATGTTTTCGTAATGAAGTCAAAGTTGAATGTATTTCTCACTAATATATTGCCATAAAAGCTTTACCACCTAACAGCTCCTGATCTTGGGGTACTATCTGTGTTGCTCTCACCAGGTCTTAATGGGTTTCTTCTGGATTTTCCAACATCTTCCATGTCCCAAAAAAATGTCATTACATAAATTGGCTGACCAGGATGTTTTTTTGTGGATGAATAAGACTGTATTAAAAGCATAAGCCATGTTTGACACAAATTTCTAGCTTGTGTACATCCAGTCACATGATTTTCTCTTCTTTTA
Organism: Silurus asotus; assembly: GCA_024362625.1. Lineage (NCBI taxonomy): Eukaryota > Metazoa > Chordata > Actinopteri > Siluriformes > Siluridae > Silurus > Silurus asotus. The sequence continues at coordinate 2,398,992 of MU558159.1, read as the reverse complement.
AAGCAAAAACTGTCATTGGCCATATATTTTATATTTCTTTCTGTCTGTCTGTCTGTCTGTCTGTATGTATGTATGTATGTATGTCTGTCTGTCTGTCTGTCTGTCTGTCTGTCTGTCTGTTAGGGAGCCAAGCACTAAAGATGCATAGCCACCCTCAATGAAAGTGAATTATGTTTATTCTCAAAAACAGGGATCAACTATAATAATAAGTAACCCATTTTACTCATTTACAGTAGCATATGATCGTGCATTGGCAACCTTTGTACATATGTACTTTTATAATTAGTACAAAAATAGTTTTTTCTTTCTCTTTAACTACACCTGATTCAGGAAGGGCTGTCAGTTTTTGTGGTATACCGAATGTTTTTGTCCGTAGGCTATACAAGTAAATAAATCATTTTGAAATTTAGAAAGTCATGTCTGATATCAATAAGGAAAAATGTAAAAAACTTCCCTTTTGTGTCAATACTGTCGGCGTAATAATCCACATCACAGCTCTCTTACAGCATGTTGCTTTTCTATTGGTACAGAGTGTCCTCCTCAAACACACAACAAACTCGTCTTGAGTATACTCAGTACTGTGTGCTCATGAGTGCTTTCTTTTTTTCCATTTAGTTCTTTTGTCACTTGAAGTAGACAGCCACTATTACTCTCTATCTCTTGCTCTCTTTCTCTCTTACACACACACACACACCATGCTCCTTGTCCTTCTATACAAGCTCATCTTTATTGTTCTTTCTTGCTTGAGAGGTGTTTGAAAAGCTGTAACCTTGGTTTAATTCATGGGCGTCCATCTCATTTTAACTAACAGGCCACATTATGTTTAATGCAATGTCAAGTAGGCTGGACAAAAAAAATAAATAATAAATCTGTTTAGAGAAGAGTAACATGCTATCATTAACATGAAATATGGGCATTAATCTGAAATCTGCACTTCGAACACACAGGTGAATTGAGCATTTGAGCTACAAAACAAAAATAAGATGCAATTCATGATCAAGAAATCTGTATTAAGTATAAAAGTATTCACCATTTTTTTCTTTTCTCAGCATTTTGTAGCATTAAAACCTCGATATGAAGTTCTCTTGATTAGGCATCAGTGGGTTTCATTCAGGAAATGTCAAATATGTTGACTGCTATATTTTGCTCTTTAGTCAAATATTCTGTTACCCCAATACCCCTGTTACCTATTTATCATGCTGGTCCAGGCTGCCTATATGACATGCAATGGTTTTACTCTACACCCTCTCAACCCTACTATTCTCTCTTTCCCTTCCAAGTGTGTTCCTCTCAGCCTGCCCTCAGCATTCACCCTCACTTGCCCAGTGCTTGTGAAATTGCATAACCGCACTTGTTATCTCATTAAAACCCTCGTCAGGACCTTTTAACGATGGGCTCAACGGATGCATTGACCCGGCGGTGTTGCTATGCTGATGCCGCTCCATCCAGCACTGCAGTGTTGTGCATGAGCGTCCATCCTAATCTCTCACAGATAAAGGAATTGTCAGATTATGTTTGCATGAAGTTCATTTAAGGAACTGCCTTGTTTCTTCATCCATCCATCCTGATCATAATGGCGTGATTCTAGTCATGTTGTTTTGGTCTAGAATTGAAGAAAAACAAAATGGATATGACAGAATTGTTCTTACTTTCTCTTTTTTTGTCTCTATTATCTTATAATCAGGCCTTTTACTTTTACCTAAATCTTAAAAATCGTCCCTAAATAATTGCCATGCAGAACTTACAGTCCAGTTAGCGAAAATGTCAGATCGTGTTTGTAAGGGCTATAAGATGGGCAGACTCAAGTGTGTGATGGGGACAGAGTGGGTTGTGTGTGAAGTTCAGCTCACATTTTATGGCTTCCAAGCGCTGCGGATTGATGGAGGAGACTGAGGATGGTTTGTGTGCGAGAGTGTGTTGGAGTGGATGATGGCAGCTGGAGCGGTTGTGCTGCGCCAGGAGAATGGACCTCTGTTTGTGTGTTTGGCTACTTGGGAGGGCCAGTGGTATAATGGCAGGCATCTGCAGGGCCGCCATTACTGCGGCCCATCGCTCCATCCCGATCCGCCTATTTTCAAAGCAAATTAGCCGCCGGCTCCACACACCACCGGTTGCCCTCACCGCCCACCAACGCAGCCTCAAATGTCAGCGTGTTTAAGAGACTGGGAATACGCTTTGTCTGTTTAGCCTGCCAGTCAAAGCATTCTTATGTTGTTTAAGTAAAAAAAAAAAGACTATGTGCATATTCATTCAGTGTGGAGAAAATTATTTCAATGTGTATATAAATAAAGTAATAGAATTGTTCAGATAATTACACATGCCTATTTGTCCTGCTTCCCACAACTTTAGAACTGACTGTACATTCCTGACAAATATATTCATATATCCCACTGCTTAACAGGTGCCATTGTAACAAGATCATCATGTTATTCACTTCTTCTCTCAGTGCTGTTAATGTTATGGCTGAGCTTTTTTTTCCTCCTTTAGAAAGGTTTATAAAGATTTCACTGCTCATCTCGTCTGTGCATGTATTTTGCATATAAATGCTGTGTGTGTGTGTGTGTGTGTGTGTGTGTGTGTGTGTGTGTGTGTGTGTGTGTGTGTGTTTGTGTTGCAGGGGGGGGTATAAGGGAAATTGGGGGGTGGTTGTGGTTGGCATGCCGACAGTTCTTGTGCATGACCAGCAGAGGGAGTAAAACTCAGAGAGTCCAGTTAGACAGCTTTCGACAAGCTCAGATCCAAACACACACTCACTCCTGATCAAGTCCAGACCTCACACTTGACACATTAGGGACAGGCAGGAAATCAGGTCTGCATTTACTAATGTATGAGCACTTTTATTAAAGATAAACAAGTTGTGATGTGTTTTCAGGATGATAAAAGGAAGGCAGGTGAGGAAATTTTTTTTCCACAGTATTTTAATGCACTTTATGGACTTTGGGACACGTGAATTTTTAGGGCATTTGTGGTTCTTACCCAAATATTTTTAAAATATTCCGACAACGTTTAAGGCATACAATTGTGTAGGATGTCTTTGGTTGTGGTAGCATTCAATTTTCCTTTCCCAACTATGAGACCCAAACCTGATCTATCATGACAATGCCCCTGTGCACAAAGCTCCAGCTCCATTAAGATTTGCTTTACATGAGTTGGAGTGGAAGATCTTGAGTGACCTGCTATAGAGCTCTGATCTCAATGCTATTGAACACCTTTGAAATTAAATAGAAAGCTAACTACACCCCAGGCTTCTTCACCCTACATCAGTATCTGACTTTACTATGACCCTTGTGGCTGAATGAGCAGAAATCTACACAAGCACACCCCAAAATCTAGTGGAACATCTTCCAAGAAGAGTTCTTATATCAGCATATGAATCTTATGGTCGGGTGTTTACCAAGTTCTGTTCATATAATGTAAATAAATGCTTCCTAGTTTGATGTGATATTTATTAAGTTACATAAATTCAATCAATGGCTATTTATTGCGCTATTAAAAAAGCAAAAGTACTTGGGACATGCTCTTATAGGAAAATACTTTTATAACATAGTTATAACATCAGCTATTTTTATCACCACTCCTGATTGTGTTTTTATTCCATACTTAACAGATTCAGACCTTGATGCAATCTATAAAAATTGTTTGCAAAGAAAAAGTGGAGAAATTGATATGAAGCTCTTTTTATATTATACCGTATTTTTCGGACTATAAGTCGCTACTTTTTCCCCACGTTTTGAACCCCGCGGCTTAAACAACGAAGCGGGCAACTTATGAATTTTTCCTGGGTTTTTCCCGGTTTCACAAACTTCAAGCCAAAAAACTGAACCCCATTACATTAGACCAATGAAATTTCTGAACGGAAACGAAAAAACGCACCTCACCTGTGTTCTGAGCTGCACGGCTTCGGAAGAAAATACGTTTTTTTTAAACGCACGACGATGCCAAAAGATAAACTCCTGAGAGAAATAGTTGTGAAAGGAAGGAGGAAGACAGTGAACAATGACTTACTTGGTCGGCTACTGTTTAGATACAAGCCGTTGTAACACGTTGAGTCGGGGTGAAGGAGAGCTCGCTAACTCCAGTTGCAACAGAAATCATATAAACACAGACAGGTTTCCAAAACTCGTGCTTTTTTATTTTTCTTGGCAACATCGTTAAGGGTTAGTAAAAAAAAATTTGAAATAAGCATCAGAAAATAATAAGGACATAATCCTCGGTCTCCACACACGCGGTAATAGTGGAAAAATGCAGTGCCAGGCTATTCCCAAATACCGCTATGCTCCTTAACGAAGCGCAACATATTTCACCCGTTACACCGTGTGTAACATGTCTTTCGTCAAAGCCTGTGTCAAGTACATTAGTGTAGACACTTATAGACACTGCGGCTTATAGACAGGTGCGGCTTATTAATAGTCCGGAAATCACGGTAATTATTATTGCAGTAAATAATGCTAATTCATCACTTTTTCCTGATACCTGTGTGAGCGTGGAGTGAGAGTGAAGACCTCTGAGACCGAGGCATGTCTAATTCATGGCTGCTCTTATATCAGAGGTGCACTGATCCTCAGTTCAGCACATCAGAGCTTTCAGGAATTACGCTGTTTCTCAGCTCTATCGCTCCTATCTTTAGCCTGAGCTGCCCAGAACAACACGCCTTTAACAGATCCTTTTGATTAAAATGGACGGAAGAGAAAAGCGACGCTATCGTAGAGCTGCCCCCCCACACCACCACCCCTTTCGCTTTTATCTAAAAAGCCTACAAACATCTTCTAACCGAGTGGCATCATTTATGTAATCTTTTTATAGCTGTGAGGTTTGAGAATGTAAGCTGATGGAGGCTGAGGAAACTTTGAAGAAAACAGAGGGTAAGAGACGATCAGGAGACATTCTGCATTCATATGTAGGCAGGTTTTGTCTTTTTTTTTTGTCCATGTAAAGTTTTTTTTTCTTTTCAAGGAATAACGCTAATTTGGCATGATGTGAATTGTGGGAAAATAATCAACACAAGGAAGAATCCACTCAAAATACAGAAATTGGCAGACATTTACATTTACATTTGTACTATTTATTGAAGGAAGTGGACTTTTTATTCAATGATAGATGCAATGATAAGCACCCTAATTACTGCGAATCCTTCCGTCCTGACTTTCCCATCGAAGAAAACAGATACAGATTAATGCTTACTCCTAAATCCTTACACACAAATAAATATCTCTTTATTCACAATGTTCATAAAAGGAAATTGTTCCCACCAAGCACTATGAGCCCTCAGATTCGAACCAACATCTTCTGACCAATGAAATTCAAGAATTCATAGGTAATGTTATATAAATCGAGTTATTACCAGGTATTTTTTGGATGTAAAATGGCTTCTCTGTCTGCCAATAAACAAAAAAGCGAAGCAACCAAATCTGCTTTCCTTATTTCGATTCACTGGGAATCGGTTTGATGGAAAATCCCAGAAGGACAGCGCTGCAGTTCACTTTTCTTTTTAGAATTCTGCATATGTTCCACATCTCTCTCTCTCTCTCTCTCTCTCTCACTTTCATTTCCTTTCTCCTCCTTTTTTACCCCTCCTTTCCAGTCCTACAGCATCATGTCAGCTTAATTATCTGTAGTTTCGTCTGGCTAATAGAATCCCGTGCCCAATTTCTGAGGAAGCAATGAGGCTGAACTAATCTGGATTTGATCAAATATGTGGATGTGCAGTCCACTCGAGTGACACAGTTTACATATCTGAAGCCTCTCTCTTTCTACAGTAAAGGTAAAAATAATAAGAATAAAAGGATGAGTCATTGGTAAAGAGGATAAAATAATTTCCGAGGACATCGACTGGGAAATTGGTGCACCACAGTGCGATTATTAAGACGGAAAAATGACCAGAGAGGCAGCCAGGAGACGTACAACAACAGTAAAGAGGGTGTAGGTATATCTGACAAGTACTGATTGACAGCAATCACTGCCCATGTTCCTCATATATGAGTTTGAGCAAATGAACAGAAGCATTTTCTTACACAACCACCCTCCCCTCCTCAAATTTCTGTACTTTTTCACCCCATGTGCAAAATGTATTACAGTCTGATTAGGCGAATTCTGAAAGTAAGTGTGGTGAAAAACGTTGCCACATCACTGAAAAAGGCAACATACTGTACCCACAGTGCAGCTTGATGGCGGCAGCTTCGTGCTTTCTTGTGGATTTTTTCAGCCAGAGCTGTTGCTTTGATCAAAGATTTAATCAAAGATATCATGAATAAATCCAAATACCAGTCAAAGCCTTCAGGTGTCTGCTAGTTATCTGAGGATAAAAAGGAATTTCACCATTCAGTATGACGGTGACTTAAAGCATACATTCACATTAACAAAGGACCGGCTTAACCAAAAGTAGCTGAATGTTTTTGAATGACTTACAAAGAGCCCAGACTTTAATCCTTCTAAAACATAAACCTGAAATGCTCTGTGCACAGGAGACGCTGTTTACAGACAGTGGTATTGGGTAAAAGACAGGAGGTGGAACTGGAGGTAGCAGAGCTGAAGATGTTGAGGTTTTCGTTGGGAATGACGAGGATGGACAGGATTAGAAATATGTTTATTAGAGGAACAGCGCATGTAGGACATTTTGGGGACAAGGTGAGGGAGGTGAGATTGAGAAGGTTTGGACATGTGCAGAGGAGGGACATGGGGTATATCTGTAGGAGAATGCTGAGAATGGAGCTACCATGAAGGAGGAAAAGAGGAAGGCCAAGGAGGATGTTCATGGATGTGGTAAAGGAAGACATGCAGGTAGTTGGTGTGACAGAGGCGGATGTAGAGGACAGGGGGTTGTGGAGACGGATGATCCACTGTAGCGACCCCTAATGGGAGAAGCCGAAAGAAGAAGATTTACTTCTTCCCCAAAACTGCTACCAATAAGTTAAAGGCACACACTTGTACATTATTGGGTGTCTTTGGATGTGGAAACATGAAATATTCTCTTAACTTGAACTAGGAGACAAAAACCTTTTCTAACATGACAATGCTCTTGTCTACAAAGCCAGGACCATGAACATATGGTTAACATGGGTTGGAGTGGAAGATCTCCTGCTTTAGAGATCTAATATTATATTAGAACTCTATATTATATTAGAATATTATATTATAATACCAATAGGGAATGAATGTGAAAAGGGATGTTCAAAAAGCACTTATAGTCAGGTATCAATGAATGATTGTCCATATAGTGTAGTTTAGTGCAAATCGTTTCCCTAAAAAATAACATTCTGACTATATTTCCTTTCTTTTAACAATTATAGAAAAATCGTCTGAACTGATCGTATTTTCAAGGTTTTGTCCAAGCTGATTGTATATTGGTATATTTTGAATCAGTAGCAAGACTGCATTTACTCTAATAATGCTGTTCAATTATTGTCTGATGTAGAAGAACATACTGGAAGTTAAATGAAATTGGTAAAGAAACTAAATTTGTATATAAATACAAATAAAGTGTTATTATTATTATTATTATTATTAATACCATCAGTTTTAGGAAGGACGTTAAATAAAGATAATAATCTCTAGCTTTGTCCCACTAATATCTGAGGCTGATTTTCTACAACACAGATCAGAGTGGTTTGTCGAACTTGAATAAAACGTTTGGCTTTTTTTTTTTTTTTTTTATCATTGTTTCAATGTATCTCCTTCAGCTTTGTGCAGTGCCGCTTAGCTGCATTATTGTAACCGCATAATGCGTTTGCATTTCCTTTTGGATTGATCGAGTAGACCGAGGGGTGAGAGGGTGGGAAATGCAGTGATGGATGGTCATTATATCGAATATCATGTAGGAAGATTTATGTGTTCCTGCACGATCGTACACTTCTGCTATGCCCAGTGACATTCATTCTGATTATATTCTATTATACAATGGTTAATTCCGGTCTACTGGTTTGATTGGTCAAGTGCTTATATTTCCTACTGCCACACAGTAGTGATCCGAGCAGTATACATGTAAACTAATGACACGAAGCAGCAGTACTGCATGGCTTTAGTTTTTGATATTTAACATGTCTTATTTTTTTTAATCTGTTCCAGATGATTAAATCGTTTTAATGGTAAATCGCTACCAGTTAAAAATCAATATTCCTTGCATAAAGTATGACACTTCAAGGTTTGAGCCTTATAGCCTCACTCACTATGCATTGCACACTAATGATTAAGAGAAGTTATTACATGTTGTTATTACAAGTATTTGAAACAAAAAAAAAAATTAGGTTAATTTAACTGCTTGTGTACGTTTATTGGAAATATTTGTTCATGTATTAAGGGATGTGTAACGTGTGTACTGCCCCACCAAGAGTAGTTTAGATCATGTGTGTCTTTTATCAATAGCATTGTTGCTTGAAGTTTGAACTATTGTGGTATGTGAAAGCTGTCTTTTCATGGTCCACAGTATGAAATTTAATTCCAGTCTAAATCAATGTGCCTAGAGTAATTCAAACTCGAGACGGGTTCAAACTCAGGACGTTGCTAAGAAACACTTAGAATGAGCTTTATTTTCTTCTTTTTTTTCCCCCTTTCCTTTCCTTTCCTTTCCTTTCCTTTATGGTTAAGTAGAAAATAACAAGAAAGGTTATGTTATTCCCTTCTGTACCCTACTTTTCCCTACCTTACCCTTTTTCCACCTTTCTCTTCATTAACTTTCTCTTCCATATTCTACCCTTCCTATCTTTCCTTACCTACCCTACCATTATCCTTGCTTTTTCTTTTTTTTGGTTTACTACAATATACAGTACTACTCCCAGTGTAAGCTGTGTAAGTGTGTGTACCTAGTTTACATCTTCACATAAATGGTTAAGTGTGTGTATTCTTTGTATATTTAATGTGAAAGCAACAGTGAGCGTAAATAATTGACTTTGCTTACCAGGAGAATGAACATTAATTCGGCTAAGGGAAGTGAACATGGAAGTCTGTGTCTGTGACGCTTTATTACCAGCAATTTGATTGAACATGTGTTTCACATGTAGCACATGGCTGAAGATCAGAATGTTGATTTGATGTCGCATTAGATAGTGTACACTAATGGTTTGTGTCTGGCTAGCACCTTGATTTTCTGTGTGTGCTTAAACCTGGGAAAGTTCTAGCTCAGTGCTGAAGGCTCTGGGTTACGGATCGTAAAGTCAGGGTTCAAGCACTGAACCTTAAGCAAGGCCCTTTGTGCTCCAGGGGTGCTGTATCATGGCATTATTATCCCAGCCTCCTAACTTTGCAGAGATATGTAAATAAAGAATTTCTGTGCTGTAACGTATATGTGAGAAGAAAAAAACTCTTTGTTTCTGCCTGAAATGAGTGTTAATAGAGGTTCAACTTTATTGACATTGCACAAGTTATGGTAGAGGCAACGTAGGCTGTTTCCTCCTGTTTTCATCTAGATGAACATAAACACAGTCACACCATGTTCAACAACCATAAAGAAGAAAAACTATTTTTTTAAACTTCGAAATATTCATTGTAGAGTATATTATTCAATAAGTATGATGAATTATTATAGCTACATGGTTAGCAGAGTGAGGAATCCGAAACCTTCTAATGGAAAAGTTCAAGGCTCTACATTTATCAAACTGGATCTGAATGGATTTGTTCGTAAATCGTTGATGGGAGAATTTCAAACAAGGAACTTGGTATTTGTGCAAATACCACAATAATAATAATAAAAAAAAAGTGTGTCTAAATAGCATAATCGTTGAAAGATCAAATTCAGATCATGCCATTTGTATGTACTACTGCATATTTATATACAGATTATTTCAACCGTCCTGATTTGTTTCTTTTCATTTACCGTATCCATATCGGATACACAAAAGTCTGTATCCAAGAAATAATGACATATGTTATACACTACATGGACAAAAGTATTGGGACACGTGACTTTTCCAGCCATATGTGCTTCTTCCCCAAACTGTTACCACAAAGTTGAAGGTACACAATTATATAGGACTATATCTGTAAACTCAAACCTGCTCCAGCATGACAATGCCTTTGTACACAAAGCCAGCACCATGAAGATAGGATTTAAATGGGTAGGAGTGTAAGATCTTGAGTGTCCTGTCTTAAACCTATTGACCACCTCTGGGATGAATTGGAACGCAAACTGCACCCCAGGCCTCCTCATCCGACACATCATCCTAGTACCTGATTTTACTAATACCCTTCTGGCTGAATGAGCAGAAATCTCCACAATCCATATCTTCTCAGAAAAAAGGTTATTATTACAGCAAATGGGGATCAAATGTGGAATGAGGTAATTTAAAAAGCACATATGAACCTTATGGTCAGGTGTCCACAAATGTTGTCCAAATACTGTATATTGAATATGGTCAAATATATAGTATTTATTATTAATATATAATCAGATAATAGGATTCAGAATAAGATTCAAAAATAGGGTTCATTATATTAGATTGGGCTTTATTGCCTTATTAATAGTTCTAATGTATAAAATAGTTTTTGTTTTTCACACTTAGCTTTTCTCAGGGTGATCAGTGAGTCACACTTGTTGGTGTACCATATCCCTGTTGGGTGTGAGAGCTGTGGTGGCTAACAGATCTCCATGATGCAATGTGGCTTTTTATATGAAAGGGTACATGTAGGTTGTGAAGAAAGAAAGGTGAAGACAGTGGAGAAGAGAGAGAGAGAGAGAGAGAGAGAGAGAGAGAGAGAGAGAGAGAGCAGAAGAATGTGCAGTGGGTGACAGTCCTTCTCTGTCCTTAAATCTCTCAGACAGAATGAGAAAAATAAACAGGCAGGACCCAGCAAGCTCCTCTCACAGCAATACGGTGGCACAGTTAGAGTCAGAGTTTGCTGCAGCAAAAAAGACCGTCAGCACACAAGAGTGTGTGTGTGTGTGCGCGCAGATGAAACAGGAGACAGTGTTCACGTCAGTCTCAATCTTGCCTGAGACTAAAGCAGGTCGGGCCGAAATCGCCTCATGATTTGTCTCGAGGATTCACACTGTTTCTTTTGCAGTTATTTAGGTCATATGGTGTGTGTGTGTGTATGTCTGTGTGTCTGTGTGTTTATGGAAATAATAGATTCGTAAGCTTTACCAACAATCTGTTGCACAGGTTTTTTTTTCTTTGTCCGTAGCGTGATTGTGTGAGAAAAAGAAAGAGTGACTTGATTAGAGGTTGTTGAGGCACAACTGTCTTGCTCCGTGTCTCGTGCTTCTAAAATTACCTCGGTTGACATTTGGAATAGGGCACACTTCAAGACCTCGAACAATAGAAACAGTCAAATTGACAGTCTGCAGGGAGTCTTGACTGAACACATTAGCAGCATGGCAGCCCATTAGATGGGCGTGTGTCTGTGTTTGGGGTTGTAGGTTTGGGTGTGTGTGTGTGTGTGAGAGGTTCTGGATGTTTATTTGAATTGCAGGTTTGGTGATAGCGGGAGGTAGTGGCCACGGTGTATCTTGTTGTCAGTGCGTTACGACTGAGAGCGTAAATGTGTTCATTTATCATTAAAATCTCTGCAGAAACGCTGCCGTCACTTCCAGTCACTCGCGACTCCTAACTCTGAAGCAAAGCATATGTTATTCATGTAATGTTCAACAAAACCTGTTCTTTTTATTTCATACAACCATTCATATCAACAGGAGTTAAGGGCCTTGCTCAGGGGCCTGCAAGCGGCAGCTTGGTGTGGCTGGGATTTGAACTCATGATCTCTTAATGTTTAATTATTAAGTGTGGAACCCTTTGGTGAATGTTCATTAATGTGGGTAGGAAGTGGGAAAAAAAATACTTTAATTCCTGTATATGGTATATATATATGGTATATTTACATCAGAATACTTTATTGATCCTCAACAATTTCCCTAAGGATTCTGATTCTGATTAATCTATTCAACTGCATCCATGGCAATTGAATATCTGAGGTTTAAGTGTACTGCTTTAGCAGCTTGGTGGGGCTGGTATCAAAACTCAAGAATTTCTGAGCCAACATCTTAGCCACTAAGGTTTTTTTATTTACTTGTCTGTGGTACCTGACCAGGCAGCTACTAAAGATGGACAAATAAAATACAATATTTACAATTATGGCATTTGGCAGACGGCATTTAACAGCTGAGAAATTTAAAGGGGCCTCGCCTAAGGGTCTAGCAGTGGCACCTTGTTGGTGCTGGGATTTGAACCCATGACCTCCTAATTAATATATATAACAACAACATAACAGAAGCAGTAGTTGGCACAATAGGCAAGATCAGCCAGGATTGGTCCGAATTCCTTTAGGATTAAATAGGATTATTTAGGGTTGTCCACGTTCACAATCATAAAGAACGAGCTTGAAAATGACATCTGGTATGTGCTACATATTGTATATATTAAGTGAAAATGTAGACGTGAGAATTCAGGGTGGAATTTTTCCCTTTTCAGTTTTGAAAAACTTGCAAATATTCTTCTTTTGCAATGTCAGCCAAGGGCAAAAATAATCCCACATAAAATCCGTCGTCATAGTTCACAGTCGTGCCACCGACACACAGAGTGACTCATAAACCTGCATTAATACCAGCTATCCTAGCCGACTGCATCCCCGCTTCATTGATGAGAAATCTGATTTGCTTCTTGCACTTCTGGAGCATGTGTGTGTGTGTGTGTGTGTGTGTGTGTGTGTGTGTGTTGGGACAGCGTAGGGAGGGCAGGTTGGGTTGGTTGGATAGAGGGAGGCATGTTTACGTAGCAAGCAATCAGATTAATCCTCCTCGAAGACAGCAAGCCCAAATATGTGTGTTGGTGTCATTGCGATTTAAAATGGAAATTACAGAAACAACTTCCAGCTGTTAAACTGTGAAATGGGTTTATCTAGTAACTTATTCATGCTCATTTGCATTTCCTCTCTCTCTCTCTCTCTCTCTCTCACTCGCACTCTCTCGATCTCCAAATTAATTTATTGCAGCAAACAAGGGCAATTAAAGCAAGTGCAAAAGTATTTCACCATCTTTCCCCCTCGCTATCAGCAGAGCGCATACAAGTCAAATAGTTCTTTTTTTTTGGCCTTGCTGCCGAGATGCAACGTTTATTCTTTTACCTCGCAGGACTCTGCTGCGGTAGCGCATGCATGTCGTGGTCAAACGTGCGCATACACTCGGGTACACAGTGATTTGTGGTGTGCGGCTCTGGCTGCAGGAGTGTGCCGAGGGCCGGACGAGCTGATTCAACACGGTGTCACTTCCCGTAAATGATGTGGTCCGCTGGCAGATGTCTGGCGCCGCAGCAGTGTGTATGTGGGTCCCTGTGTGTGCACCATCGTTAACACGTGCCACGCTAAAATTTCATCATCAAAATGGTATTTTATATGGGTAAGAAATTCTCTAGAGTATCTGCTCTGCATCTCAAGTAGGAAAGTGAACTTGTGGAAATAATTCTATCTACTTTATCCTATAGCCATACACCATGACATAAGGGGGATATTCACATTGTGAAACTGTTGTGCTTCAGCAGAAACCTATGGTGGCTATGAGTGTGTGTGTGTGTGTGTGTGTGTGTGTGTGTGTGTGTGTGTGTGTGTGTGTGTATATATATATATACACACAATATATATAATGTTCTTTGGGACCCCTCTGCTTTTATTTTAAGTTTGTCAGCATGATCACCACATAAATTAAAATCTTCGTCTGTCCTCATGTTCTTCCACACACCCGCTCGGTCTCTCTCTCAAGGACCTGCAGCTCCACTTCCCCCTCCTTGTTTCCAAGGGAACTGTTTCTAAGGTTACAAGTTTACATATTTTCTTCCTCTTCTCAGCAGTTGAAGGTGATCCCCCTTCCAGCAAAGAAAAAAAAAAAATCCTGATAGCATGTAGGTCTACGCCTGCGTGTCCTGTATATCCGCACAAAAAGGTCTTTTGATATCTGAAGGACCTTAGAGGACACATCATTTAATATGGACGCAGTGTGACAGATCCTAGCGCCGTCCCCGAGTCTTCACAACTCCGGAACGAGCTTCGCCCTCATCCCAGATTGAAGGCTTTCAGCCATTTTATGTGCCTCTTTGAAAATGTGATTCTAATAGCCTTCTACATGTGTCAGGTTTGTTTAGTCCTTCATCTTGTAAGAAAGACTGATCATCATCACCAGTGTCCTCTCTGGATTGACCCACTGAGCGGCGCGAGCTGTTTACACCATTACGCTTTAAAAATAGAGCCTCTCAGAGGATGTTGTGCGAATAGGGAAGGCAAAGGGTATCGCAGCGTATCTTTTTTTCAGATAAATTTTGTGGTTAAATGGCCAGGGCCTTGACCGATGCACCTCACCCCAGCAGATTTGTCACTGATCGGATTTTGGCTTGCTTTTAGTTAAAGAGTGTTGTGAGCTCCAAACAAAGCCGGAGGGGAAACAACATTTGTCCTGGAGGCTGATTAATTGCACATGGAGTTAATGGAAAACTCCTGTCAGTGCAGATGAATGGCCGGCTGTGTATGCGCAAAGTATGGCAGTGTGCACTTCCTCCATATTTACTCACATGTACAGTAGATCTCAGGAGAAACCAGCACGTGATTTTTTTTTGTCAGGTTTTTCTCTTTTTCTTTGTATTTGAAACGAGGCGTTTCAACTCGAAGTCTGAGAGCAGTAAAAATGCTTTTGCGTTCTTTAACCAAGCAATTTACGTTACAAATTATATTGATAACATACTCAGCGAAAAGTAAAATCTTAACAATGTTGATTTGAATTTGAAAAGTTTTTTTTTATTTATTTTTTTTTTTACATGACCTCATTTCGCTTTAATGGCAGTGCCCTTGAGCTGCCTCGGGCGTTTCACGTTTGTGCAAAACCTTATGATCCATTTTAGATCAAATCCACCAGAGTGTCCTCTGAACACATGCTTCAGTGAAAGAGATTAGACATGAGGAACAAAATTAGACCTTTGTACAAAGTAGTTACCATGGACAATATTAAAGTATATGCTTACATTTAAATAGAAACCTAACATAGTACATCACTTTAAATATTAAATATTAATATTTAGAAGTCAAAAGTAGCGAAGTACAAATCTATAGCAGATTTTTCTGGTATCAGTACTCTAAGGATAGTCAGATCTCTTCATGAGGTCAGACCCTGAGAACTGCCATGTAACTTCATGAGGCAAGACCCCGAGTACTGACATGCAACAAAACAATAAACCTTTGAAACTGAGGAGAAGATCTCTTTAGTCTGAGGAGAGAAAGTCATTTGTTCAGCTGCCCTCTCACCCATCCTTGAGCCCCCTTTTTCCCTCATGGGATATAGCTGGGTCATGGAAAGGTGACTTAGAAGTTCCTGAAATTTAAGCTACTCTACTTGCATATTATAATAATTCCATTTTAGCAATGTATGAATTTTACCTTTACAGGTTTGGTATCATTTTAAAGGTCTCAGTGTGATTGGAAAAATTATCTTAGTCCCATATCAGTAAAACAGACCAAAAATAAAGATGTCAGGTTTCAGTAGAATTCTGTCCTACTAATGTGAGGGTTGTACCGAGAAGATTTTTACCAGGTGGTAAAGGGTTTTACTTTCGGTGGTTATTTGGTTTTTAGGTCACCTCCTGTCCCCAAAAAGGGTTTGCAAAGCTTTTATTACTTTGAATATACAAGTGTTTATGATGGTTTGGGTTTTTAAGGACATTTAGCGAAACACTCTGGGAAGCATTCTGTAGTCAGAACTTCCCACAAAGCCTCCGTGTGTCTCTATTGCCAGGTACAGTAACTCTTTAACAATTCTTTTGTAAACTGCATTGCTAAACTATTTGGTTTTATGCTAATCATGTTGTGTAAATTTCTTCTATTATTTGTTTTAGATGTGACATTTGTTTATTGATTATTGCCTGGCAAAATAAATGTAAAGTTCTTGATTAACTTTCCTGAAATTATTTATATCTAGTTGATTATGTAGCCTGATGTTTACGGTTATATCCTCTGACTAAGATTTAGACTCGCCAATTAGCCTCCGTGAGCAGGTATCGTTAGCCGAGCACAAGGCTCTAAGTGACTCCGGGTCCAAAATAAATGATTAATTGAGAAGATGGAATGCTTAGAATAATCTATTGAAATTAGAGATAAAATGCACCCAGTAAAACAATCAGCTTGAATTATATATATTCAAGATAAATCTTTATTAAAATTTTTTGTCAGATTAGAGGTTAAAAACACGCAGCATACCCTCACCCACGCCAGTGGATTCCATCGTTGGGCCATTGGGTGGGTAAACCTACAGTACCTTACTATTTTTTTGTACTTTTACACAAAAATATTTTTTTTTCACACAAATATCTGTACTTTCTACATCTTACATTCCCAAACCAGACTCGTTACTTTAGTTTTAATCTATTTGGTGACATGATCAATATTGTTTCTTCTCATTGCGCCGCTTTCAGCCCATCAACATATTTCCTGTCTTCGCTCTGCTTTTTCAACCGACCACTGGTGTATCATTTCCTGGCTCTCTCACACCACAGATGTAGGCTAGTTTACGAAGCAAACAATAAGCACGGCAGAAGGCAACAAGAAGTCTGGGAGTAATGTGGATGAGACAGAGGGAGTGAGCGATGTAAACAGAACAGAGAACAGAGATTTTTTCTCAGCTTGTGTTCTATATGGTTGTTATTATTTTATATTTATATATAGACTGGTGAATACCTCTATATGCTGTTCCTGCTATAAATTAAAAGACATAAGTGATCGACAATTATTGTATTTAAACACCTGAGCAGTTGAGGGGTTAAGGGCCTTGCCAAAAGGCTGATCAGGGGAAGCTTGATTTTTGTGGAATTTGAACTAATGACCTACCACTATCCCTCTTCAACATTTATGAATTTTTTACAAATCTGTGCTTTGCTCTGTTTTCAGCTAAAGCAGCATCAGACTACACACTAATAATATCTGCCTGGTAGAAATGCAAATTCAGTGTTGCAGAAAGGACATTAGCTCTCAGTGCTTAACTTGTACGCTCAAGCGGTTTGTTTGTGCATGGTTAAGGGCCTTGCTCATGGGCCAAGCAGAGGTAGCTTGGCAAGGCTGGACAATTGAACACATGAGTTAATCAAGATTCAGTGTTGAAACTACTGATCCACCACTTCCCCGAACCATTTTCCTAAAAAAAAGGTTTGAGACAATCTAGCTAGCTAATGTTAGTCTTGCATTCTTTTCTTTTTGCTGAACCAGTAAGATTTGTATTTGAACTATAGTAAATATTTGTTCCTTTATTTTATTTATGATCGACAATCGAGAGTTCAGTCAAACTGTTTAGGTTTGTACAGAATCAGTGCTGCTTTCATTTAAGTATTGTTCAATAAGTGGTGTGCTCCAACCAATCCTATGCTCCTAAACAGTCCCATTCAGACGTAAATGAGAAAAATGTATTCGTTTAAAAGATTTGTTCAGAAGCATGGATTTTCAAACAAAATTCATAATGTCATTCTATGTGCTACTAAATCTCAGTCAGGAAAAAACAGGAAGTGTTACAGAAAGGGTTAACGTCATATGCAGATCGCTCTTTCGGTGATAAAAGCGTAGACTGGAATGCATTTCACACTGTTGCATTTCTGCTGTTATGCAGACATATATTGCCCATTTTGTGTTATTGTTTCTCGGACAATTTGTTTGACACTTTCCTTTAGGTGTTGATTTATTTATTCATTTAACTTCCTTGTTATTTTGGTCATATAAACAGCATTTTGTTTTTTTACTGTTCTGATGTTCGTATTTGCAAAGAATCTACAAAATAAGTTCCTTTATCAGCAATGTATTTCTTACGCAGCAGTCGTAGCCACTTTATTGCTGTATTTAACATTATGGGTGTGCACTTATGTTCATTTTGTAGCATAATAAATATTATATTCTCATCTGCTTAACTGTAAATGTGAGCTTAATTTTCCAGATTGCATTTAAATATCAGCTGCAGAATGATTTTTTATTTGTTTTCTTTTAAATGTGGCTTTTTTTCACATTTAACGGTATGGAGTAGCGATTTTTCCTATAAAAAGGTTAAGAAGCAATTATCAGATATAATATATAAAACATTATACAAAGAAAAGGATTTAAAATCAGAGTCATTACTAACAGTGAAAAGCTTCAAATGGAAAGTTTTATATATCCAAACTTTGGAATCATAATCATATACTTAGCTTTCCGACTCTTAACTACATGAGCTTTGCTGTAATCGTTCTGTCATGCTTTTCTCTCTGATGCTGGTTTCTATTACCTTGGAAAAAATAGTCTAAACTTCAAACCCCAAAGAAATCTTTTTGTTCCCGCTAGGCCTTTGCACCTTTTTTTCTGCACCATGGCCAGTTTTCTTTTCTTGTCTTTTTTTATTATTACACATCAGGAATCTAATTGAAGGGTCTTTTCATGCTCAAACGCTTGTTTGCGTAGTCGTCCTCGTTTGGGAAAAAAATGAACATTTTCATTTGTAACAGTCAAAAGGAAAGATTATTCCAGCCTTTGGTGCAGAAAGCCATGGCACCTCTCTAATTCCACACATACATTTCTATTTAAGAACAGAGACAAAAGAATGCTGCAAAGGTAAAATGTGATCTTTTTTTTTTTTTTGTATCAAAGGATATGGTGGTCGTCTGTGGAGGGGCTCAGGGTCTTTTGTTAGCCTTTGCAAGGTTCAACATTTTTTAATAAAAATGCCTATTGAACTTTGATGAGATTAGAGATCGCTTCAGCGTTTCACATCTTATACCATCTCCCTTTCTTTTCTTTTTTATCAATAGTCATACTATTGCAGTGATTTTTCTTTTTTACTCTTTCACGCTGCAGCATTACACTAAACATTGTTCGGGGCACTATTCCCCAATATGTGTATTTGTGTGTGGTCTGCCTTTTGTTTGGTTAAACATTGTTTATATATACAGTGGAACCCGGTTATCTCGCCCTCGGTTACCTCGACAACCCTATTAAGTCGACGTTTTTGAAGTGGAACGGGGGGAAATGGGGGAAAAAATTTGAAATTTCTGAATTTGCGGAAAAATCAAACCTTACAGATACTACAGGTGTTTGTATTGTATACTGGTGAATCTCTGCTGTTAGTAAGTGCACATATGCATTTTTTTGTTAAATGTTATGCAATAAACGGGAGCGCGGCGCTCCCGGCTTCAACTCCTTTCCGAGCGCGCGAGCAGGGTAAAGAGCACGGCTCTCTCGGTAAGGAGCGACGCCCGCGCGCGTTTGGTAAGAAGCACGGCTCTTTTGGTAAGGAGTTGAAGCCGGGAGCTTCAGAGAAAGCACCTGCCACGCCCCCTTTGGGCGTTCACGTTTTAGACTTTTCTGTCCCTCGTTTTTGGTTTCGGATCTTCCAGGGTTTTTTTTACGGTTTCGCGCTGTGCCGCCGGTCGCGGTTTTTTTTTATTTCCATATTTTTTTCATTCACAAACTCTCTCTCTCGCTCTCGCTCTCTCTCTCTCTCTCTCTCTCCCCCTCGGCATCCTGGATGTAAGTTTCTTCGGACACTTTGCTTTGTGTGTTTGTGTGGATTACTTCAGCCTGATGGTCATAAGTTTTCAGAAACTTAGTTACTGTTTATTTTTATTTTTTTTTCACATGTGGACGAAATGTGAGACGCCACTGTGCAGCCGCTGTTTTTTTTTTTTTTTTTGAGTGATCTGTGTGTTTATAATGTTGGAGAATATAATAAAGGTTTGTATGGAGAATGGACGGTGGTTTGTATTGTATACTGGTGAATCTCTGCTGTTAGTAGGTGCACTTATGCCTTTTGTTGTTAACAAACGTATGAACATTTTTATAGCATGCCTTCATCAAACAAATCACGGCAACGCTGTTGTGTAAAAACCCTCCAAAAACAAGTGCATGCACATTCTCATTTATTAACGCACATCATGTACATAAAGAAATTTCAAGCACGTTAATATACTGCAGCCATTTTGATTTTCGTTTATCTCGATCATCGGTTACCTCGATGCTTTTTGGCATCAACATAACCGGGTTCCACTGTATATATATATCCTATTTAAACTGAGCAAATGTGGATACGTTATTTATTTATATAGTTTATTATTTGGGGTTTGAGAGTTTTTACTCTTTACTACATACAAATATTTTTTTTATATATTTTTTTTTACATTTAATTTGTTAATTAAACTATTGTATGAAACAGCATATGCTAATGTCACCAGCTGCACTCTTACTATTACCATCAAAATCTTAACTACGTATCAAGACAATCATGCTTTCTTGTGTACAAATCAATAGAAGATCATATGTTTTATAGGGTGAGATTCGTTAGTTTATTTATATATTAATCCTTTTTTTTTTTGGCCCCCATCTTGCTTATCATTTTAGACCAAACCGGCTCACATTGTTTGTCCTAATCATATTTTCCCTTCGCATGTGTCATGTTTAGACAGCTTCTTCGACTGGCCACGCCACTCTAAAACACCATGCTGCCAAGCCGCTTTTTATTTATCCCATTCCCAACGTCAACATTTGTGTAGTTCCGTGTCATCCAGATTCGGACTAAAATAAAACAGCAAAAAACAAAAGAAAAAGTCATGATTCCACCACTTCTACACGGCTGTCAGTACATTGGCTTTTCTCTAATCATAGTCGCTCTTCTTCATGTCCGATTTTATCCCCCCAACCAGCCTCGCTGGTTCAAAAATTAAAAAACAAAAAAAACGCTTTATACACACCATTAATAAAAGCTCTGACTGATGTGAAATCTCCTCCTTTTTGTTCTCTGTTCATTTGAATTAACTGGTGTTGCTGAAAATTCTATTAGACCTTCAGAGGAAAGAAGAAAAAAAAAAGTCTATTGAAAGATACGCAGCGGATTGAGGATCTGCGTATTCTCAGATCGGATCTGTACAAGACTAATTTCATTACCATTGTCAGTACATGATGATTGTGTGGCTGGATAGAGTGCAGAGACAGTGTTTTTTTTTTCTTGCTAATCAGGCTTCGAAATAATAAGCAGGTGATGAAGACAATCGGACGAGATTAGAAAGATTTAAAAAATGACCACGAGAGCGAGAGAGTCACCCCGAACCTGACACGTGTCCTCATACTTCCACCGATGCTCACAAGCTTGTTTTTTCTGTGCTCTTGGTTTTTTTGAAGGCCGTAGTGATTGCTGCCTGGCTGCGTGCAGATTATGTCCTGTCTCGAGCTCTATAAAAGTGAGTGGATGAAATAAAAAGGTGTGAGCGATGGTGGGAAAATGAAATGAAAGGAGCAGAGTGGATCAGCGGCAGCTGGATTGCATTCTCACCTCTCTCATCTCTCAAGGTGCCATTAACTAACTCGCCAATTACTTTTAACAATTATGTAATCAACCATGCTTCATGTGCACAAGGCAAAAATTAACTTATTAATTAGTTCAATAATTTGACTTTTTTTTGTCTCTTTTTCTGGTGCCTGAGTCACCCTTTTATCTAACAAAATGGAAGTGTAATTAAGTTGTTAGTTGGGAGATGCTTTTTTTTTTTCAAACGAGGAAAAGAACTCAGATGCAGCTGTCCTGGAAAACAGCTGCAGGTTAAAACGAGCATTAAAAAGTGTACAGTTTTCAGTGTTATATATTATAATATGCTATCCCTTCTATTTCACAGCGTGAAGAGAATCATGTTTGTGTACATGACCATAAGATTCGTATTTGTCTATAATAACCTCCACTCTTCTGGGAAAATATTGTAGTATTTTCTTTTGAAAGATTTGGTGTCAGGTACTGATGCAGTGTGAGGAGGTCTGGGGTGTGGTCAGCATTCCAATTCACTTCAATGGTTTTTGGAAGGTTAGAGCTCGATAGCAGGCCACACAAGATCATCTACTCTAAACCATGTAAACAATATCTTCATGGAGATGCATTTGTGCACAGGGGCATTGTCATGCTGTAACAGGTTTTAGTCGGCTAGTTCATGTGAAGAGAACATTTAATTCTACATCATCTGGCAACATTTTAAGTACAGTTTGAAGAAGAACTTAGAATCTTTGGATCTATTGACTTGTACAAATGGAAAATCCTTCACAAGCAAATATGATTTGTACTAAACAATGACTTGCACTGATAGTTTTGGTTTTATGTCATTTGAGACTAATAATACAGATACTGAAAATCTTTATTGGAACATTTAACTTTACCGAAAATTCCTCTCCTCCCCCTTTCCAGTTTACCTCGCCGCTGGCTGCGGCATCAATGGATTTGAATGCGCATGACCTTTTTTTATTTTAATTGTTAAATCATTTAGTTTTCATAACTCTTACATTTAAACAAAATAATTTTCAACACAAAATATTGGCTAAACCATTCTTTTAGAAAGGTGTGAACCCATATCAAGCAGCAGTATCTCGTTCCGCAAAGGGTTCTTTGCCGACAATGGCAACGCATCATGTATTTCATTAGATTTGTCAACGTTTCCAGCTCTTTATCGTGGCACAATGAAGGAGGATAATAATTAGGGCAAAAGTGCTTTGTGCTCTCTGTGCTTTTGCCATTTCAGTGTGTGTTTTAGCATATCGCTGTTAAAATATCACATGTGGTCAGTGAACACATTGAAATGTCCCGTGTTTCCACAGGCAAATGGCTCCATGCTGAGTGTGTTTCGTGCCGTGGAGCTGGCCGTGTCCAGTGTGTCATTAAGGAGAGTTAATGAAGCTGAGAGTGTGACTTTAAAGGTCAAACCTCCAGATTGCGAAGCTCAGAAGGTCAGGTGAAGCAGGCTTACAGAGTCATTACAGCTCCAGTCTTGCCTCATTTGTCAGATTTCTTCTATTTTTTTTATTTTTTTTTGCATCTAAGTACAATCAGTAGGTAGGACGCAGTGGAGTACTTTAGCAGTCTTCACGTCTAATTTTCCACGCTTCGATGCGTTCGTCTTTTTCATCATTATTGTCATTAAGCGAGGAGGTGCGACTGCGTGATCAGCTGAAAAAAATCAACATTGCATATTTGCACAGGTACGAACAGTGGCGATGACGCTTGTTCCAGCTTATTAGCGCCGCTGTGTGTCAGCGAGTGGATGATGGTTTCTAAACAGTTTGTAAGCTCCTGGGCTCTTGGCGAGGATCGCTTTTATTGTGCTTGGGCTCTGTGGTGAGGATTTCACTAGGCTCTTTAGCAATAGGGTTCCTGACGGACTGTTTGAGCTTGGTTGCAGTGTCAGTGCCATGTTGTGTGCTCTGGTTTGGAAGCAGACCTCCTAGGCCTTTGTTTACACAGCAAGAGCCACTTTCTGGCCCCCTACGCTTTGTTTCAACACCCAGAAGGCCGTGGGAAATCAGTGGGGCTTCACTTGACTCCAAGCACATAGACACTTGGGCTTAGTGCCTACAGTATGTGCTGCTTGGATTGGAGTAAAGGGTTGCATTACATCGTGCCATTTATCATTCCTCTGTTTAATTGGCTAGGACAAGTAACTTCTCCTTTATCCTGCCTGGAAGCTGTGTTGCTGTTGGAGGGGACAAAATACTAAATACTCCCCATCATTGTATGGCTAACTATGGGAGGTTTGTTGTGTTATTGTAGTCTCTGGTTTGCTCCTTAGAGATCTAATCTACATCTTGATTTCTGCAAAGTTGTTTTGATGCTGTTTAAATCGAAAAACAATTTGAGTGGAATTGGTAATAAACATGGGGAATGGCAATACTGAATGTAGGCCTGGGAATGCTTCTAATTTGCAGTTTTCACAGACTTCTTCCTTTTATTATTTGTCGTATCAATCAATTTGTTATTGATAAAAATAGGATTTTATTTTTCATTTTCTTGGCCAACTATAGTCTTTAAAACAATATATATATAAACAAATCTCATGATTCATCTTCACAAATCGAAATGTTGATATTCTAGGTATCAATTTCCATAGCAAAATGATTGCCTAATGAAGAAAATAACATGCATTCTTATGAAACAAAATAATTTTATGCCATATTTTAGCATAATACCAAATACAAACCCAGTAAGATTGGTGTAAGTAGGGGTGAGAATTAGGATAAATGAGAAAATAGAGTGAAAATGCCAAACAACAAAAACAGATTGCTAATAGTGAGTGTAGGTTATATGACTTTTAATGGTTATTTTGACTCAAATGTGACATGCATATCAGAAACACACTTTTACATAAGTTTTTTTTATATTCTGAGTGGGTGGAGCTTAAGTTGTGAGAGGACAAAATCAACATTAATATGTACACAATAAGCACAAAAAAATATATATTTTTTGTATTTATTGTTAATTTAGTGTTAAGTATAGGCTACTACAGGCAGGACCAATTGATTGACAGACAGACAGACAGACAGACAGACAGACAGACAGACAGACAGTTCTTCTCAAGGAACCATATTCAGTGGCCTCAAGTTTATGAGCTCAGTGCTTCATACTTTCTTTTAAAACAATTTACTGTTCAGTCATCATGTGATCATATCATATCTGCCCAAGTCACACCTTCCCCTAACGGGGTCAGTGCAAACCCGAAAACTCTGAATGTCAGCACTCTGCCTGCAATACTTTGAGTGCACATGCTGTTCAGAGGCCAGGACAGGATCTTTCTCCAGATCAAGCTCCCAGCATGCAGTGCTGTGTGAAGGGAGGGGCTAATGTGACGGTACCTCATGTGGCTCAGCGAGCATGTGGTGGTGTTGCCGAGAATGGGGATGTGCAGGGAGTGAGAGTGGAGATTATAGGGGAGAAGAGATCAAGAGGCATTACTTACAACACTTATCTGTTCTCCAGCCCTGTGGTTGGCCACTGAGCTAAACCCCTACCTGCAGAGGTGAATCACCATGGACCACTGCCTGCTGTCACTCAACTTGGATTTATTGTATCATACAGCTTTTTCAGGCAGATTACAGGGAGATTTTATAGCTAGAGGTTTAGTTGTTTGTTATAATGCTCAGATCATGAGAAACTGTGTTGAAATCATAGTGATGTCATGAATCATGGTAAAATAAATGGACCAGATGCTTAGGACAAGTAGGTTTTGCAAAAAGTTTAATTTGTATTGTTTATTTTATGTTTTCCCTAACAATGTTTAATTAATTGTTGTTCTTGTTATTACACCATTGTGACTTTTTTAGCAGTTATACCTCTTATTATGTGTAAGGAGCGTAAGTATTTGAGTGAGTTTGACAAGGGTCAAATTGTGATTGCTGGACGACTGGGTCGGAGCATCTAAAAATACTGCAGCTCTTGTGGGGTTTTCCCAGTCTGCAGTGCTCCGTATCTATCAAAAGTGGTCAAAGGAAGGAACAGTGGTGAACCAGCCATTGGCTTACTGATGGGTTGAAGGCTGGTCTGTGTTTTCGGATCCAACGAGCTCTTGTATCTGAAATTGCTGAACAAGTTAATACTGTTAATGTTCGATGAGCCAGGACTGTTTTGTCAGCGAAAGGGGGAGCAACATAATATTAGGCAGGTGGTCACAATGTAATGCCGATTAGTGTATACTGTATGTATATACATAATTAGAGCTTGCAGATCAGATATTGCTTGTAAATCCATACTCTTGAGAATCGTAGTCCATTAACATAAAAGCAGTGTGCTTGTACACTTTATTCTTCTTTCTGCCTCAGACAGATTGTTTGAGGTCTTTTTTTCCCGTTGTCGTGCGTGACAGCAGGCACGAGAACAAATGTAAAGCCAGAGACAGGTAATTGCAAAGCTTCCTGCTGTTTGAAAATTGTGTGCTAGCCAAGTGAAAGTGATGTACTGTCCTGAAGGCTGAAAGGTGGCGTATGCACTTGGCTACAATGGACACAACGAGAGCACCCTCTGTCTTCCTCCAGAGAAAGAGAAAGAGAGTCTATCTACAAACGATCATGTTCGTTTATAGTTAAAGATCGATATTCTAAAACAATGTTACTAATAAAATAGGAATGCATGTAAGTAAACGTTACACAGTTGATTCGTGCTTACTCTTGGTTTATTCAAAATGCACTCAAGCTTCAGTTTTAAATCCTTTCTACTTCCTGGATCTTGTAATTTATTGGCTGGGAAGAAATGCCATTTGTCTGAAAGCGTTTTATGACGTTAAGGCCTTGTTATACCACAGCGCCATCCACTTTGCACCACGTGGCCCTATCTCTTGCATTATTTATGCATTGGCATTTCTAAGATGCAGCACTTTGTCTGTGATTCATTATCCCAAGATAGAGGGAATATTGACACAGTTTGTGTCATACTAGCGAGGTAATAAAAAATATCATATCCCCTTCCAAATGGATTTCCATATTCATCCCTCTCCAAATTCAATAGCAGAGGGCTTCTGTTATTGAGATGAAGCATCTGTTTCAGTGAATATGATGTGCTCAGCTAGGTCTTCCTCTGTGATGGATGGCAGCGTGGTCACGGTGTGCCGGTGAATTATATTGTGATGTTTAAACACTTAGCCTTCGCAGTGAGGGTAAGAAATAAAGGAAAATAAGATTTGCCATTTACCTGGACCAGTAATGAAGCTTTTCCAGTATTTTAGAAGCAAGGGGGAGATCTAAAGGAGTCAGCTATGTTATTGTTTTTTTTTTTATTAAATGTATCATACGCCTCTTTTACCCATAGGAGCTTTTTGCTAGCAACTACAGACAAAAGTATGTGGGCACCTGACCATTAAATCTGTATGTGCTTTTTTGAACATCCCATTGCACATTTAGTCCCCATTTGCTGTTTTAATAACCTCTATTCTTCAGGGAAGATGTTCCACTAAAATTTGAAGTGTGATTGTAGAGATTTGTGCTCATTCAATGACAAGAATTTTAGTAAAGTCAAGTACCGATGTAAGTCTGGGGGGCAGTCAGTGTTCCAATTCATACCAATGGTGTTCAGTAGGGTTGAGCTGAGAGCTCTATAGCAGGCCACTCAAGATCTTCCACTCCAATCCATGTAAACCATATCTTCATGGAGTTGGCTTTGTGTACAGGGGCTCTGTCATGCTGGAACAGGTTTGGTTCTCCTTGTTTAAGTGAATGGGTGATGTTTTTGCTAAGGCATCCAAAGACATTCTATACAACTTTCTGTAAGGAAATTATTAAGTGGTATTCAAAATACACAATTTCTGTATTTGAGTAAAAGTACAAATACTACAAATTCCCTTCAGTAAGCTCCATTATCCCCGAATTTATATAACCAAAGTAAAGGAACTTTTTTCATATTTTACCCTGAATAAAAGTACAAAGCTACTTGTTTTTCAATGTGCTTAAGTAACAAAAGTAAAAGTTCTGCTGTATGAGAAATATGTTAATGAAATAATTAGTGCAATTCAATGTTTCGTTCTCCTGCCTGTACTTAGAAGAGTGTTTTCCTTAGTTACAGACACACAGTAAGACCCTTACTCCTGATAACTTGATCGAGGGGCAAAAGCCGGAAGAAAATGTTGCAAAGAAGTAGATGTTTTTAATTAATGCCATACTTTTAGTTATGTTTCATAATGATGACAAATATTGTGTCAAATAACCATTTCCTCCTGCTAGTGTGCCATAATTGGCTGTTCGTTGAAGTGCACTTGTGCATTGTTTAAAAAAAAAAATAATAATAATTTAGATTAATTACATTTTTATTTACATTTGTGTAGCTTAAAATCAAATACAAAAAAATTAATGTTTAATATTGGATTAAATTAAATGTTTAACTAGAAATAAAAAATTTGTGTCAATGGCATCGCCCTCCCCTTTTTCAACTCATATATGTCATGGTACACCAAATAAAAAAGTCACTAGTACCTAGTTTGGGCATCTCTCCTCTACACAAACTCTCACCATAACTGTTATGCACACCAACAATTGGCAACATAATGTATTGGACACACCGTCTTATAGAGGGATAGAGAATAATGAAGTGCAGCATCAGATGACCTGGCTGCCACAATCACCTGATTTAAATTGAGATGGTTTGGGAGTGAGTGTGGAATGAAACGCAGCCAACAAACACTCAACACCTCTGAAAACACAAAGTTTGAGCTCCCTCCAAAGATTCTCTATTGGGTTTAGGTCTGGAGACTGGCTAGGCCACGCCAGAACATTGATATGCTTCTTACAGGGCCACTCCTTGGTTATCCTGGCTGTGTGCTTCAGGTCATTGTCATGTTGGAAGACCCAGCCTCGACCCATTTTCAATGCTCTAACTGAGGGAAGAAGGTTGTTTCCCTAAATCTCGCAATAAATGGCCCCGGTCATCCTCTCCTTAATACAGTGCAGTCGCCCTGTCCCATGTGCAGAAAAACACCCCCAAAGCATGATGCTACCATCCTCATGCTTCACAGTAGGGATGGTGTTCTTGGAATGTTACTCATCATTTTACCTCCTCCAAACACGTTTAGTGGAATTACGACCAAAAGTTCTATTTTGGTTTCATCTGACCACATCACTTTCTCCCATGACTCCTCTGGATCATCGAAATGGTCATTGGCAAACTTAAGACGTGCCTGGACATGTGCTGGTTTAAGCAGGGGAACCTTTCGTGCCATGCATGATATCAAACCATGACGTCTTAGTGTATTACCAACAGTAACCTTAGAAACGGTGGTCCCAGCTCTTTTCAGGTCATTGACCAGCTCCTCCCGTGTAGTTCTGGTCTGATTTCTCACCTTCCTTAGGATCATTGAAACCCCACGAGGTGAGATCTTGCATGAAGCCCCAGTCCGAGTGAGATTGACAGTCATGTTTAGCTTCTTCCATTTTCTAATGATTGCTCCAACAGTGGACCTTTTTTCACCAAGCTGCTTGGCAATTTCCCCGTAGCCCTTTCCAGCCTTGTGGAGGTGTACAATTTTGTCTCTAGTGTCTTTGGACAGCTCTTTGGTCTTGGCCATGTTAGTAGTTAGATTCTTACTGATTGTATG
>MU558159.1:2307036-2370022 GCA_024362625.1 Silurus asotus | reverse complement strand
ATTTGCCATTTAACGTCGGTTATCTCGGTGCAGCCGCAGAAGAACTCGTGAAAGTGGCGGAAAAATCAAACCTTACAGATACTACAGGTGTTTGTATTGTATACTGGTGAATCTCTGCTGTTAGTAAGTGCACATATGCCTTTTGTGGTTAAATGTTATGCGATAAACGGGAGGCAAAAGCCAGGCTTGGTAGGAAGGTGGGATGACCAGCAAAATCATAGAATAAACACCGTCAGGATCGGGGGGAATCCGCGATGCGCTTTGGGAAGAAAAGAAAACACCTGACACGCTAAAGGGGGCCGAAGGGGGCGTGGGAGGTGGATTCCTGACAGATAAACATGTACTGTATGTATTTTTATAGCATGACTTCATCAAACAAATTGCGGCAACGCTGTTGTGAAAAAAACCTTCAAAAACACGTGCATGCACATTCTCATTTCGTTTATCTCGATCATCGGTTACCTCGATGCTTTTTGCCGACCACCTAGGACATCGACATAACCAGGTTCCACTGTATATATATATATATATATATATATATATATATGGGGCACTTGCTCTTGCCCCGTGTACTAAATTGTATGCATCAGCAAATCATCTCTGCCCCAAACACATGCATGTAAAAGTTCCCAGCCCTGCAGGGAAGTGGTGTTAAATGCCAGAGTGCCCTTGCATCAGAGATAGAGATAGAGAGAGAGAGACAGAGAGAGAGAGAGAGAGAGAGAGAGAGAGAGAGAGCGAGAGAGAGAGAGAGCAATTGAACATTTACAGCTGTCCTGCAAATCTCATTGCTATGGCCCCATTGCTGTGCTATGATTTTATTGTGTCCCTCACCAGCGTGGAGATGGAGGTGATAACCCCATCTCTACAGCCCAAGAGCTGAGCTGCAAACGTCCTGATTCCTGCTATAAATTGCATTTGGACCCTGTGTGTGTCTGTGTGTGTATGCATGAGTGAGAGAAAGAGAGCTCAGGAGGGGACCCGGGGGGAAAGACAGAGTTTCTAACTCTTCTGCCACCCACTCTGCCTAAGACAGGCGAGTTCAGAATCTTGTTTGTTGAGTGTAATGATAAGCTTTGTATGCAGTCCAAATGTTAATTACATAATGTGTAACCCATGTATGTGTTTTGTTACTAGAAGACACCAGATCATAGAATATTTATAATCTAGTCGAATCTTCGGTCATGGCACAACACACTATTTATGTTTTTGCCAGACAAGTGATATATTTTCCATCAAGAACTCAGACAAATCAAAGCAATGGTTGTTAGTAGTTGGAAAGTACACCTGAAGAAAACAGGCTGTGTATGCAGTGACAGTTTTATTGTAAATATCGTCGTAGTACAAAGAAATGTGTGGGTGGTGATTAATGATTGTTCATTGGGAACAGCAGTAAGATCAGTGATTGATTATTGGACACAATGGTGAGGTCAGTGGTTGGTAGTTAGAAGCAATAGTGTGATAAGTAACTTGTTATTGAAAACATTGGTGAGATCTTTGGTTATTGGGAACAATGGTAAGATTAGTGATTTGTTATTACACACAATAGTGAGATATTTGGTTATTAAGAACAATTGTGATATCACTGATCATTGGTTGTTCAAAACTAAAAATTCCTAGATTAACGATTGGTCATTGGGAACAATAGTGAGACGAGTAACTGGTTCTTGGAAACAATGGTGAGATCATAGATTGGTCATTAGGAACAATTGTGAGATGAGTTAATAGAATTTAGTGATTGGTCACTGTGAAAATTGGTCATCAGTGATTGTTTTTATTATTGGTAAGACTCACAAGTTGGGAGCACTAATGTGGAAGCATGTACATTACAGTTGAAGATTTTTTTTTTGTGTGTCAGCAATAAACAAATTAAACACTTCAGTCAGTCAGAAAACGACATTTTTGTATGACTACTAAGGAAATAAAAAGATTTTTACTTTACATACATTTGAGGTTTAATGCTATTTTTATTCAGTGATTGTCCTGATGAATTACATCTTAGTTACTATTAAGAATATTATTAGGGCATATTTGATATACTTAAATTTTCTGGTAAAGTTTGAAAGTTTATGAACTATAAGTTGTACATATAAGTTGTAAATATATTTATACAAACAAACTGTAGAATTATTACACACAATGTTTTATTATTATTATTATTATTATTATTATTATTATTATTATCATTACACAATCATTTAAAAATGAAAAAAAAACATTATTAAAATAAGCAAAAGATACTGAGTGAAATCACAGATCTTTGGCTTGGAGAATATCCGGTTCGTTTGTTAGACATGCAGAATTATTACACACAATGTTTTATTATTATTATTATTATTATTATTATTATTATTATTATTATTATTATTATCATTACACAATCATTTAAAAAAGAAAAAAAACATTATTAAAATAAGCAAAAGATACTGAGTGAAATCACAGATCTTTGGCTTGGAGAATGTCCGGTTCGTTTGTTAGACATGCAAACCCATGTAGAAGCTACTAAGCAATAAGCCAAAAGACAATTAAAATTCAAAACGCATCGACTGGGAAAGAGTCACCATATGGATCAGCACATCAGTAAAATGCAGGTGAGCTTTTCCACCAGTTTGTTAGTTTTTAGGCACATGAAGCCACTTTGCCTGCCAGTTACATTTTGTCCTTCAATGTCTTTTTAGCTGGTTGCCACCTGCCACCTCTCAGTCACCTTCTGCTGTTTTGGTCTGGTTTAACTGGGATATAATAGCCTTAGCTGGAGCAGGAGGTTTGTATCCACTGCCCAGTTAATACTGTCCCTTGGCCACACTCTTTATCATTGCATATCAATGCAGGTAGGGGTTTTCGGACAGATTGCATTTTTGTTTTTTGAAATTCTCTTCAGGGTTCTGCTTTTTATCTGTATTCCAAGAAGCAATGCTAAGATTTCCTTTTCGTGCTGGCCAATATATGGCTTCTAATTAGGGTTGGCATTGGGGTGGCACTTTGCAGAATTTCTGCAAACCTCCCTTCCACCAAGGTTCCAGTAAAAATAAAAAAAGCTCTACTGTATGTGGAAATATAAATTAACTGTGGATGGGTACAGCATGATGTATCTATTTTCTTTGATCATGGAGTGCTAGGAGCTTTGCAGGAAGAAAGAGAAGAGGAAGAAAGCAGATTAGCTTTCACACACTGTGAAGTGTCTTCTTAATGTATTGGCACTAGTAGCTGCATCATTTTCCATCTGAGGGCTTGAACTGTGGGATCCATTTTGGCTGCTTAGACGAGATGATTATTGTGATTATGAATTGAAGGCAAGGGACTTGGGTTGCAAGTCCAAGAACTGTGGAAACATATTAGCGCCAGGGACAGATTTCCAAACAAGGCTATTTGCATGTACCCTGGCTACTAGTAGCCTTGGATTAGAATAATTTTGTCAATGAAGAGAAAACCTAAAAAGAAAAGAAAAGCCAAAGAACATCATCACCTCCCCCATCCCCCCCCATGTGTTTTCAGTTGGAACAAAAAAAAAAATTGTCCACCAAATTGTCAAAGTCCGGTGCTTTATATACTTCTAACAGGCATAACTTTATAGCCACCGATCTAGCATTACATTATGACCCTGCTGACCTACTTTAGCTATTTGAGCTACAGAAGCTCATCTGTTTGATCGGACCACACAGGACAGCCATTACTCCCCATTTGCGTTAATGAGCCTTGATCGCCCATGGCCCTGTCACTGGTTTAACACTGTTCCTTGATAGATACTGACCACTGCTGACTGGGAACACCTCAGAAGCCTTCCAGTTTTGTATGCTATGACCTGATGCTTTAGCCCTTGTCAAGTCCTTACACTTGCCTATTTCTCCTACTTCTAACACTTCAATTTTAAAGACAAATGTATTTATTTTTTTTGCTTGACTAGAATCTCCCATATATTCCTCAGTATTTTATTTTGTTGCCTGGGTAATTTCTCAGCCCTCAAAGAGTGTCAAAGCAAATTTTGTCTAGACCTTCTGAAGTTGAGCTGTTAATTGTTTAATCCTTCAGCATATTTTCCTGCTGCTAAATTGCATCGCACCGAGTGTGCTGGAAGCAGTGTGAATATTAGTCCCATTCTGACAGCAGGTCTGTTTTGTATTTGCCAGCCCACCAGTAGCTTAAGCTTAAGCCAATGCTCAGAGGAGCAGTCACATTGAGGCTACGCTTTACACCACCACCGCCTCAGTAGAGATCGAGCCCCCAGCACAGTTCGAGGCAATCCTAGAAAGAAATCAATAGACACGAGGTTCGCTCAGGTCTGTGGAGATGGTATTGTGAACAAGGTCAGAGATGTTATCTTAGCAGGGAGTGACAGTGCAGTGGATTTGACAAACTGCCTCCAGTCCTGTACAAAAATGTATGTACTGTACAAAATACAGCTTTTATATACGCAATAATATGTATGAAAACCGTTTTGTAATGAAACGCCATTCATTGTACAGTAAAAGAAAATAACTACTTTTTTGGTACAGCTTACTAAATAAATGCAATGTATGGATGTCATGTTTTTACAGTGTGTATATATCAATAGACTTGTTGTGGAGTTTTGCATGTTCTCCACATTTCTTTGTCTGTTTTCTCCAAGATATCTGATTTCTTTCCATCACTCAAAAACATACCATGAAATAAACTGATGAATTAAATGTAGTGCCTGAAAGTGCACATCTGGTGCACATGAAACATCAAGTACCATCAAAGGTTTATCCCTCCCATGGTTATGCTACACAGTCCTGACAAGGAAAACACTGGATACCGAATAAATCAGTAAAAATAAGTGAATGAATGAATTCAGTGTCAACTATTTGGCACAATGGATCAATTTTGCAAGTGATTCCCTAAAACCATCTCTAATACAACAACTATATTGTTAAATTTTTTTAAGGCCACAATGAAACATATCTCCCTATCTGTTATCTAAATCTACTGTCATCCAGAGACCAAGAATGGTTTTGTTTTTCTACCAAGGGTCCTCGATTACTTGTTTTTATCTTTCTTTTACGTGGATAACTAAAATAAATTGCATGGATTTTCTCTTCGCTTCTATTCCGAAAAGATGCCCTTTGCAAATCTCAGGCCAGGGTGCATGGCTAGCAGGAGACAAGAGTGATTTTCCACAAGTGCTGCTGATGGTTATTGCCATAGAAAGAATGCCCTGCTTCATTACAGGTCTATTAGCAATCAGTGAGGTCCATTGGCACTTCATGGGCTTAGCCTGCACTAGTGTCTGACTTGCTGCTCCTCAAAATTGCACCACACACATTTGCCGAGCACTGAGTGGTGTCACAGGTATGAAATTGGAGAGGGAAATTTTTCAAAATTTTAAGTGTGTAGTTAAAATTACATGCTGACATGCAATTATAGCTCTTCATCACTTTGTCAGCTCTTCAAAGATGGATGGTAGTAGGTTTTTTTTTTGTACCTACTACTTCCCACATTTGATATGTACTGTAGATATTCTGTCATATTTGACCTTTTCCCAAAAAGATTGGCCATTCCTTACCTAACTCAATTCAATAAAATTTTATTTGCCAGTTTCCATTGTCACTAAGCACCACAGGTCACGTTATCAGGATCATCATATTTATTATTGAGATCTTAAAGTTATTAGCCCATTCTGACTGGCCGTTTGCATCAAATGGGTTTAATCCAAACTTCAATAACCAGCAATGGCCAATTACATTAATACTTGGTCGGAATAAAGTTCAGTGATGCAGAGCGCTATGATGCCAATAAATAGGTAACATATTTAAATTTCTGTTTAAATAATAGGCCTTTTTGGGAGTCCCTAATTGCAGAAACATTCAAATAATTGCCTTAAGGGTTCTACTGCAGTGCTTTCCAGTCAGGAGAGCATCCATGTAGAACTCTTTTTTTTTTTAAGCCAAAAAAAGCCTTAATTAGCTAATATACTCTTGAAGAAGCCTTGAGAAAACTTTTTATGTCAGTTTTTCGTTTCCACCCCATCTGAAAGTGTTCATATTTTTCCAAAGCGTACTTCTTTCGGGTGCTTTTGCATTATGTTATCAAGGACAGAGGCAGCTTGATGAAAGTGCCGATGTGTGGCTTCACGCTAAACCAGGCTCAAGCCTAATCAGTTGATTGGGACATGGCTGTGAAAGGCGATGCCAGCTTGCTGAAAGCTGTTAGGCCGAGGAGCTCAGGGTTAATAGACAGCAAATATCATGAGTGAATGGTAAAAGTGGAGTCTGATCCTACAACAGATAGAAAATCAATAGTCTATTAGAGTCGACAGGGCAAGGAAAGTAGAGAAAGAGGAAGAGGAGGAACGCAGCTTGGGGCAGACCTAGCCAAACTCTCTCACTCTTTTACATTTTCACGCTCTGTCTTTTTTCCTCCTCTTTTCCACTTTATTCTCTATATAGTCGTGAAGTAGCTGCCTG
Source organism: Silurus asotus (assembly GCA_024362625.1). Lineage (NCBI taxonomy): Eukaryota > Metazoa > Chordata > Actinopteri > Siluriformes > Siluridae > Silurus > Silurus asotus. The sequence goes on along the minus strand of MU558159.1, from coordinate 2,363,600 downwards.
GAGAGCGGTGCAGACTGCAGAACTGGACAGTTATAATGAGAAAAAGATAGGGAGCGAGAGCGAAGGCCAGCCATGCATGATGCAGCCACACCACAGGGCATGCTGACATACAATTATAGGCCTTCATCATGGCATGACCCCCTCCCCCCCTCTCAAGAGCAAGCAGAAAGAAGACTGAACAAGCTAAGAAATTGGAAAGAATAACTATGCTTTCCATTTTTTTCACCTGAATTGTTTTGCACAACCTGGATAAAGCTGGGGACTCCGAGGTTATTTAGTAAACTTGGCTCCTCAAGACAAAATATGATCAGTGTATTACGTATAAAGATGTTGCGTAGGGACCATAGACTACAGCGATGGCAGAGTTGTGACAATTTATTAGCAGCTATGCTTTTCGGAACTTTAAGCTTTCTCTTATTTGGGAGCCAGGAATATTAGCTCAGACTATGAGCCTCTAATGATGGAACATCTGCCATGTGTTCAGGCGGAAGTGTTGTCACTCAGTGGGAGATGTGCAGGAATCAGGTTATGCAGTCCATATTATATGGGACCATCTGGGTGCCATAAGGACCTTTTTCTGGTGGAATACAAATAAAGGAAGCAGCGTCGACTTGTATGATAAAGTCATCAATTTAAAAGAGTGATGTCTCTTGACATTGTCGCCGCTACCAGTTATCCCTCAAAAATACCCTAAAGCAGCATCACTGTCCCCCACACCCCCAGTCTTCATCTAACTGTTTTTTCGTTTTATTAAAACATACTTTTAACCATTTTAAATAAAACTGTTTGCATAAAAATCTTCTCAGAATCTGCATGCAGAAATAATGGCACCCCAGTCTTGTTCAGATCCCAGTTGAAGCTTAAAGGCTTAACTATGAGCATGCAAGATGGCTGCCACACATCCTGCACTCGTCTGGAGCATCACTTGTGCACAATGGAAGTGAACGCTTCATGTCTGCACAGTCCTTTACTGGTGTAAATAGAGGAGTCCACAATGAGTCTACATCTGCAACTATTTATTGTTTGTGTCAATAGGTCTTAAACAGATGTACTTTCTTTTCCAGCAATTAATGTATTATGTAACATTTGAATAAGTAAAAAAACTTATTTAAGGGGGGGGGGATCAGAGACAGAGCTAATGACAATCACAATGAAACATTTGCAGGTCGAACTGGATTCCTGATGAACAGTTGTGGAATGTTTAAGTTGCCATTACTTCTGCACACATAAAAAAGTTACATTAAGTGCCCTCAAATGACCATGCATGCTGCTCAATAGACTTTCAAACTTTCTACACACATCCAAGTTCGTACAGTACAGCAAGCAGGCTTCCGACCTTGCATGGCATTGCACACAGACCTCAGGCAGTGTGATCGCTCTTTATAGTCGAAATGGAAAAGAAAAAAAAAACAGAAATATGCAGCAGATGGGGCTGTGACCAGAATTTCTTTTTTTTTAAGAAGTAACTATTGACTCAAAATAAAGTCTAGTAGATTATTCATAGTCAGGCCATGTTTATGGTACACAAAACTATTTAGAACTCACAAGTATCTGTGTTATGCAACCATGGCTTTCAGGGTTTAACATAACCTCTTCAATAGTGTGGTCAGTCAAAAGACAAAAACCTCCCACACATGCTTATTAAATCATCTCACCGTATAGATGGCATTTATGTAAATGCAGTTACATATAAATTTTTTTTTTAACTATAAAGAGCAGCATTTGAAATAATTAACTGAATAATTAGTAAAAAAAATGAGGTAAAGAAGCAAGGATGTAAATGAATAAATAAATAAATATATGAAGTGAGTATTAAAATAGTACCAAAATTACTCTGCAAGTGTCCTAATTGTCCAGGTGGGTAAAGGTCCAGATGGAAAATCGTGGCGATGGCATCATCCATTAAATAGTTTGGACGATACAACAAAGTGCATGGGGTCCAGTGATGGTGGCAGCTGGGATTTGTTGTACCTGGTAGCTGTGTCCTGATGAGATTCTCATTACGATGGGTGTGAGTACAATGGGATGATAGTCATTGAGGAAGGACACCGTAGACTTATTTTGAACAGGGACAATGTTCATTGTCTTGGGGCACGTAGGAACAACTGAGCTGTTTAGGGCAATGTTGAAGATGTCAGTGAAGACATCCGCTAGCTGTTCTGCACATTCTCTGAGCACTTTGCCAGGAATGTTGTCTGGTCCCCAAACGTCCGTGGGTTAACTCTGCATAGGATTTTAGTCACTTGAGCTGGGTTAGACAGAGCACCTGGTCGTTGGGAGGAGGGGTGGTCTGTGGTTGTTCTGCACCTCAAACCGGGTGTAGATGGTCACAAGCAGGTGAAATTGTCTTGTAGTCTGTGATTACTTGGATGCTCTGCCACAGTGTCCTGGAAGTGGCCATGGATTATCTTGGTGTGCACGCACTTTGCCTATCTGATCCTTAAAGCCATCTTGTCCCCTGTTTTGAAGGCTGATTTTCTAGACTTTAGTAGCCTATGCACCTTTGCAGTCAGCCATGGCTTCTGGTTGGAGTTTCTGGTGATGTTCTTGGAGATGGTCACGTCATCAATGCACTTGCTGATGTAGCTGGTCACTGATGATGTGTACTCGCTACTGAAGTCACCGTTGGTTGCAGCTTTCCTAAACATGTCCCCGTCAGTGCATTCAAAGCAGTCTTGAAGAGCAAACATGGATCCTGCTGGCCAGATTCTAACCTGCTTTTGATCTGGTCTTGAACGCCTATTGAGAGGTCTGTATGCTCGGATTAGCATAACAGAGATGTGGTCTGAGTAGCCAAGGTGGGGGCAGGGCTTTGCCTAGTATGCACCTGAGATGTTTGTGTAAACAACATTTAGCGTGTTTTCCCCCCGGGTTGCAAAGTCCACGATATAATTTAGGGAGCACAGTCCTGAGATTTGCCTTATTGAAATCCCTGGCGACAATAAACAATCTGTCAGGGTGTGTTTGTTCTGCAGTTCTACATCTCACAACCAGCAACACCACAGGGTGTGAGCAATAGGTGGAAATGAAGACAGAGTTCTTACACCATTCCGTGTTGACTTAAACACACAGTCCGCTGCCACGAGTCTTACTGCACAGAGCTGTATTTCTGTCGGCACTAAACGCGGCTAGCCCGTCCAGCTAAATGTCGGGGTCCGGAGCTCTTTCACTTTGCCATGTCTTTGTGAAAACAAAGATGCAGCAGTGTCTGTACTCACAACGAATAGCTTGCTGGATTCTGATGAAGTCCAATTTATTGTCCAAAGAGCAGACAGCAGGATGGACGGTAGAGCAGGCTGGAAAGGGTTAGCCTTTAGCCTAGCACTTGCCCCCACTCCCTTTTTTTGCTTCTGCTCCCTTGCACACCGCTTTGGATGGCCCGTCCTCCAGCCGTCTTCCACAGGTGACACCAAGGTCTGGAGGCCTGGTCCTCAAAGCAAGCCGAGGTCACATAGCTTTTCCAGCAGATCACCATTGATTATGTTAATTCGGCTACATAATGAAAGTAGCACCATTTTGGATCTGGAGCAGCCGCTGCAAGCTACTGCTGTGCCACCATCTTGGATCAACTTGCAATAAATATAAGATCAGTGTGAGGTATTTGTACTGGTGCTGTGAATTATAAAATATTAGTGTAAAATACTAGTATTGGTACTGGTGCTGTGGATTATATAAGATATAAGATGTAAGTTACTAGTAGTTGGCCCACCCCTTAAAACAATTTAATGCTAAATTGAGCATAACTGGGCATATCTATAAGAACTAGGTTAGCCTATTATTATTAAAAATACATCTTATTGCACCTTGGATTTGAAGTGCCATGTGTAAATGCTTGTCTGTCCTTACCTTCAAACCTCCAGGAAATGTCCTTGACCTTGATGATGAATAGGTTATAAACCAAGCGTGCAGTTCTTAAAAATGCTTCTCTATCGCAATCCTCTTGAGTCTGCAGCCAATCAAAAGACAGGTTGATATTTGCAATGTGAATGCTTTCTGTTCCCTGGAGAGAGGCCTCATTTTTAACAAATACCAGGAGCTGCAAAAGGTGACATTTATGCTATGAAATGCATGTCCCTTCTCCCTAGGCGGTGTCCTTCTCTTAATACATGTTTAATAGCTGCAGTAAAAACTTATAGCGCTCAGCCCATTCTCAATCCGCTATCATTATTGAAAGAGCACATAGTCAGACTATTCTTTACTATTTCATTTATTTTTCGGTAAAAAGACTCATCTCTCTTACTCTATCCATCTCTCTCTGAGTCGCGCTCTGCCTACGTATTTTGAATACCTATGTCTGGCTGAGCTCCTTTTTTCTTGTGTATGTGTGTGAATACAACTCTTCTGGCAATGCCGCCAACACCTGCTCCTCTACCTGTCAGACCAGCGCAGTAAGGCTCATGTTGAAATATTTAAAGCTGCCCCCTGGCTACAGCATGCGTCTCCGGGATCCTTTCTGAGGCAAGGATGTGCAAATATTTGAGACAGCGATACACAGCGGGCTGTTTACCAATGGAATCACAATTGCTCAAATGAGGGGCAGAATGAAGTGAAAGAGAATCGTGTTTATTCCAACATGTTTATCGTGTGATGCAAAGTAAATTCTATTCGCAATTGACAAATAATATATTTTACCTGCAGTTCCCTAATGACATGGAATAAAATAATGACGGTATAATGGTGTAACACAATAGCAATCTGTATCTGTATTTGGTTACTGCTCTAGAAGTCTGGAAAATTGGATAAAAAAAAAAAAGCCTAAAAAAGTCTCCAAAAACCTAAAATAGATGTTGCCTACATTAGATTTCTGTTTTATTCCAAATGTAAAAATGTCATTAAAAGAATATACATTTTATGTAAATCTTATCAGTATGCAAAAAGCACTGAAAAAAGTTTATAATTGGTGTGAACTAGTGTAGCTGCTATAACTTTCTGTCCTTGTATATTGTTTGCACCTACGGTTCCTTTAAAATTTTGAACAAATTCACTTCTATTACAAATAACAATTGAGCCAACTAACAGCCTAAAGTTATGCCATCATATCCTTGACCAGGTGCTTACAAAGGATGAAAGGATGAACACTAAAAATACAGTATTGTAACATTTTAAAGATTTTAAATAGTATTTCATTCCTTTATTTCCACCTGATTTTATTATTGCAACTCCCTCTATATCGGTTTTAACCATTGGTCTCTTTCATGACTACAAATGGTTCAGAACCTACAGGTATCATGTTTCTATTACATTACACACATTTTAAAGGCTCTTCATTGGCTTTCAGTCCACTATGGAATTAGAACCCTTATCCAGAAAGACATACAAAAGTGTTTTGAGTCTCTGTCAATAAATAAATCAACACTGGTTCACTTGATTACAAAATTAAGTTTTAAACTGAATGGGGATCAAGCTTTCTCAGTAGCTACACTACTGTTGATTTGTGTAAAGCTGCTTTGAGACAATGTCTGTTGTGAAAAGCGCTATACAAATAAACTTGACTTGACTTGACTACACTAAAACTGTAAACTGTAAAACTGTAAAACTGTAACACTGCTGTTTTTTTTTTTTGGTTTGAAGTGCCCGAACACTTTTTGATTTAAAATCGGAGCTAAAAACTCATGATTCCTTTGTCTTTTAATGTATCGTAGCGATAAGCAAAATCTCCAAAATCTTGTTGTTTTACATTGTGCTCAAAAATAAATCTAAATTAAATTATTCATTTTATGAAAAACTTGCAATCTCAGTGTAAAAATAAACTAAACAAAATTAAAAACACATGATCTGTTCTTAATTAATTATTACTTGGACATTTCTGTAGCTGAGAGCTAAAGTTATGATCATTTTTGTTAATAAAAAAATTGTGCCCCATTTCGCTTCAGTTTTGTAGAAGCAGTTTTTTTTTTTCATTTTTAACCAATTACACATTGCTGTGCAGGCAATTGACTTTTAGGTCAAGAAGCTACTGTTCTGTCACCTATTAGCCCCAGATGCAGTGAACAAATCTCCTGTTATCCTTTTATCTATGACTTAAGTTCAGCCGTGTTTATCTCCATTGCACGGTAGTTTTTTTTTTTTTTTTAAGAGCAAAAAAACCCAAAAAACAACATAAATTGGGGCGGCTTCTTCTATGGTGAATCTTGCAGTATGTTATATCAGCCTTATTGGGTACAAACATAGTACACTTGCTGCTTTTTTTCATCCCCAGGCTAGTAAACACACTACGGACCATCACTCAGCACTATGAAGCCCAGCTCACAAAACACAGATTCACTTTTCTTTTGGCAAATCACTCTTCTTTCTGCAAATCTTCCATACCCCACTGTCCTCTATAACTGCATCTTTTAAACCAACTATCTGCATGTCTTTCCTCACCACATCCATAAACCTCATCCTTGGCCTCCCTCTTTTCCTCCTTCCTGGGGGCTCCATACTTAGCATTCTCCTACCGATATACCCCATGTCCCTCCTCTGCACATGTCCAAACCATCTCAATCGCACCTCCCTAACCTTGTCTCCAAAATGTTCCACATGTGCTGCCCCTCTAATAAACTTGTTTATCTTTAACTGTTAATCTTTGTCCTTCCCAATGAACATCTCAGCATCTTCAGCTCTGCTACCTCCAGCTCCACCTCCTGTTTTTTGGTCAATGCCACTGTCTCTAAACCATACAACATCGCAAGTCTCACCACAGTCCTATAACAGTTTTCTTTCACTCTTTGCAGATACCCTTCTATCACAAATCACTCCTTCCACTCTTCTCCACCCACTTCACCCTGCCTGCATTTTTTTTTTCACTTCTCTAACACACTCTCCATTACTTTGCACTGTTGACCCCAGGTACCTGAACTCCTCCACCTTCTCCACCTCTTCTCCCTGCAACCACACCACTCCATTGCCCTCGCTCTCATTCCCACACATGTAGTCTGACTTACTCCTACTGACTTTCATACCCTTGCTCTCAAGTGTACCTCCACCTCTCCAGGCTCGTCTCTACCTGCTCCCTACTCTTACCACAAATCACAATATCATTTGCAAACATTATATTCCATGAAGACTAATGTCTGACCTCGTCCGTCAACCTGTCCATCACAACAACAAACAAAAAAAGGGCTTAGAGCCGATCCTTGATGCAATCCAACCTTCACCTTTCTGTCCGTTCTACTGCACACTTCACTGCTGTCATACTGTTCTCATACATTTCATGCACCACCCTCACATACTTCTCTGACACACCTGACTTCCTCGAACTATACTACAACTCTTCTGTCTTCACCCTGTTCTATGCCTTCTCTTAATCTACAAACAACTTTAGTCTACAGACTGTACTTAACATTTTTCCCAGCGAGGGCACGTGCACTGCAATGTTCTCGTCGGAGCATAATATGCAGCGTTCTGCACTGAGTAACAATACTCTGTTGTGTGACACTTGTGACACTATAATAGAGCTGTTTTAGAATATAGCACAATTTTATATGGATCTGATATCTTCTAGATTAAAGCATTTATTCACATAGATTCCAAGTTATAGCACATCCTCCAGGAAGGCATAAGTAAACGCAAATGTCTCTTACACTACAAGATTTGTACAGTCCTAACAGATGCTGGAGATATAATATACCATCTAGAGTGCTAGATTGTACAGATTTCTTGCTTTGTACTTTTGTAAACTTTGTAACTTTGGATCTTTCTATTATTCTTTTATGTGGGGGGAGGATTTATTTTGAAGATAAAGTTGAAGATTTAATTAAATAGTGGTATCATATTTATGTATTTGGTGGCATGGTGGCCATCCATAGTTATTGGATTTAAATCCCACCTCTGCCCAGCATGTGTGGAGCTTTTATGTTCTTGCTGTGCTTCAGGGTTTTTTCCCGGGTTTTCTTCCAGTATTTTTTCAGTTTCCTCCATCATTTCAAAGATTTGTGTATAGGCTTATTTAAAACCAGTTACCTGTGGTGTGTGTGTGTTTGTATGTGTAAGACATTGTGTCATCTGACCCTAACTCCTAAAACATGAATTTCTCTACTCCTAATGTAGAAAGTAAAACAGTATACTCAATTAGAATGGTATTAACAATGAAGGCTAAAACCACACTCATACACAGAAAGAAGGGGGAGGATACAGTAGTGAAATGATTCATGTTTAGAGAGCACAGTGACCTCTTTTAACAATTTATTATAAATTTAGGTATACATTTATGGTAGTAAAAGATGAATAATACACACTGTATGCATTTGTAAAGTACTAAACGTTGCACACTCATGAATAGCCCAATTACTGCAGATTAAACCCGTGAATTTAGAAGGCTGGCTGTATTGTGTTTTTGTTTATCTGTCAGACAGCGGTGCAGGACTTAATACTGCTGATAGCATCATGCAAAACAGTCGGCTTAAGCTCAGGGTAAACGTGACCGATTTTCAGGACAAGATTGAAAGCTTTCCAGCAGTGTCTGGATAGCACTCCTAGTCCTTAATTACATATGAGGTCTTGACTTGCGCAATTTTAAACTACACACACGTAACTAGAAGAACAAAACAATACACACTCTCAGGATTATGGTCTATAATTCCTGATCAAGAATACTGACTCCTGAACCTGGGAACTTAGCCATGAACAAACTCGACAGCATAATGTGTAATGTAACAAGATGACGGTTAAGCACATCGATTATCATGAGGAGTTAATGCCGTTTTCCGTCAAAACCCCTTATAAAAGGAGCTAAGATGGGATTTTTTATGCTACACACTACTATATGATTTGGGAAGATTATAAAGAATTTGTTTAAGATCAGCATGAAATCTAAAATAAGATAGCATTTTTTTTTTATTATTTCTACCCACATTTATGGCATTTAGCAAACGCACATATCCACATAACTGAGCAGTTGAGAGTTAAGGGCCTTATTCATGGGACAAGGAGTTGCAGCTGGGTCATGCTGGGATTTGAAGTCATGACCTTTTGATCAGAAGTCTAAAATCTTAACCACTAATTGAGTGACCTTTTGGGCAGGTTGGCCTCCACACCCTCAATAGCAAAATAGGCTAAATAATCAAAACCGATATTATTTAGCCAAAATAGGCTGATTTGGCAGTGCCATAGGTGCTACAGCAAGAGGAATTGAAACACAAATTTTATAAGTGGTCCTTCCATTAAGATCTACCTAGGTTCAATTCACAAGTATATCTCTAGTTGAGTTAAGCTGACCATTTTCTTATCATTTCTCTTTAATGTTCAATTTGTCTCTTATATGTACAGTAGGTGGTGTTGGTATATTAGCATTGCAAAACCATGAAGCATGTAGCTAAGTGGATGAACATTATGTAATTACAAGACACTAAGTTCACTTGAGTTTTTACTTTACACATAACTTTACATACTCTGACTGGTTTTTATCTTTTAGGTAATTTCCCAATAAAAACCTTTGCACACGTGATAAGTAGCATCATACATACTCCACTCCAAGTTCCAATTGTTTCTACTTTGGCAGTGTTGCCTCAGTTCTCTGCTTTCCACTGGTTTTCTTACTGAATTTGAGATGTTTTAGATGTTTTATTTTTGCTAGTATTCACGAGGAGAATAATTGCAAATAGAAGAAAATGCTGGTAACCGGAGAGACTCTAATCTATTTAGTCCCACAGCGCCTCGTTTGGATGGGAGTGAAACTATAGTATATTACTAGCTCTTAATTCTCTATGGATCACAGTGGCAATAAAAATAAAAGAATCACACACTGCCTGGGAATTTACTGAAGTAAATTCACACATATTGTTTAGGAAGCATTGGCTAGTTTGGAGAGAACAGAATAAAGCACAGAGTTTCTGGCAACATTTGCTTTAAACAACGCAGGGATAAGAGACAAATGCGAAGAAAAAAAAATGTGTTGTCTGGACTCTTTTATAATCATCTCAACCAAAGGAAAAAAAAGCAACCATATACAGACCACTTGTTTGTTTCTTTCTTTCAAATCCTTGTTGCTTGGCTGCTGCTGTTTGGTGCCTTGAGAAGATGACATACTGTACATGCTGAGTTTCTACAGATAAAACGTAAGATTTGATGTATTTCTTTCGTTTTATTGTTTTTTAGCTAAAACTGACCCAATCTGAGGCACTGTAGAGGGATGGAAAGTTTAGTATCTTCTTCTGGTGGTGTTTTTAGGTTATATATAGCTAGTTCTTTTTGCCTGAGTACTTATCTGTTTACGTCAGATCAATGCATTCAGCTGTGTGACATTGCTTTTGTCCATATTTCTGCAAATTAGATTTAAAATGACGCTACCGCCATGTTTGCTGTATTATGTTAAAGCTGCTTGGGTCGATATTTTGCAGTAGACCAGGATTTGGGCAGTCAGTCACATTCAGCCATTTCTTCTCCAAATTTTTACTATTAATATTCAATGGGGACCTTCTCAGTTTTTGACATTATTCACTATTCTGAAAGGATATTATCTGACATTATTGAGTGTTAGTGCTGAACACTAACACATAAGCTGAAATTCCAATGATTAGTCTTATGGTAATCAATGAGTAAGAAGGTCTTTGGGTGCAAATGAAGAGAAAAATCCAAAACCTGGTCGCTACGGGTCAATAAAAATGCTTAGTGGAGAGTTTTCATGTCTACAAGCATACCTGGAGACTATGATGTCAGTAATATTTAATATATATATAATATATTTCAGAAATAACACTACTTAATTAGTGCTGAGGTGGTGGTGATGAAGTTTCTACTGAATGACTCGAAATTCTGACAAAGTTTCACACAACATAACTAATTGTCCCCCAACAGCAGTACAGAGCAATACATTTTCCTTTAATCTGTAAGCCTTTTATAGATTTTAGATGGGCCACAGATGAGTTTCTGCTGTTTATTTTGTTTTCCATTTATTTGCCATGGTCATTCAACTCCATTCAAAATGCAGTATGCACTTGTTTCTCTTCATTTTTAATTAAGATTTGCTCCTGCGCTGTCCTCTGGTCTACAATCATCACGATTAGTGGAGAAGAAATGTCATTAAAAAGAGAGCGGGAGCGGAAAAAAAGGAAGGGAGGTCTGTACGGTCATGATGTGAAGCTGGTCAAATGGAGTCTGCTAGACCTTGTATATGTGTGTGTGTTATATATATATATGTGTGTGTGTGTGTGTGTATGTGTGTGTGTGTGTGTGCGTGTGTGTGTGTGCTTAAGCAGTTGCCTGAGAAAGCTAGGCAGGCAGCTGTAATGAATCTGTGGCTGGTGCCAGTGCAGCACTGCGGAGACCGAAATTGCATTGGCCTTTCTGGATTCTGAGTTAATTGGCTGATTGTGAAGATCTCCCTTTGCCCATAATTTATTACTTGCCTTGCATGCAAGTGGGACGAAGGAGCTGCACTTGACCTTCCAGTATAAAAGAGGGCTGATGTTTGGATGGGTGCAGGTGAAACCCAAAGAAGAGAGGCGCTTGTCCCTCCATTAATCTGAGGGTCAACAGAACTAAAGAAGAGGAAAAGCATGGGGTGAAAGAGTTGCTCAAACAGGACAGTTCTCAGACAGAATTAATTTTCTGAAATTACATTTCCCTACATTACCCAGACTGCCTTTTGACCATAATGGTGACAATGGCACAACTGGGAATCTCTACATAAAGAGAAGAAAGCTTAAACTTTTGCTTAAATAGATTGGGTTCTAATGCTTCATCTTTAATGCTAATAGCTCATTTATTATTGTGCTCTCCATTTTATAGATCACCAAATGGCCATCTTTTCATTCATTTGATATGAACCTTGCTAAAAATCTTGTTCTTGTTTTTAGGATCTAACAGTAAAATCTGACCATTATCACTTCTGCTTGAACAGCGGACAAATTAGCAGCAGAATTGTTATGTACATCACAAATATTTCATAATAACCATATTTCATGTGGTGCAGGGTGGAGTTAAGCATTTGTCATGCTTGGCCTGTGTTATATGGTGGGATCCACTCAATTATCTATGGATCCATGCTCACCGGCCACATTTTCATCTCATAGTCCTCCCTCGGCAGCCACTCACAATTCCTAGGAGTTTGAATAAGACTGATTTTACTGCGCTTCATGAATGAAGCTGTAGGACAGAGGGCTAGTTATACTTCTGATGTGTAAATTCATTTTAATTTGCAATCACGACACCGTGTTGTCCTGTTTGCTACAAACCCAGCATCCTCCCTTCTTCCTGCAGTGGAGAGATGCAGTCCTTCGCAGTATGCCAGGGCTAATCACAGCACTCAGGGATGGAGATCAGACATTACTGGCCCCCGAGCAGCTGCCAGCACTCCTCCTCTGCCTTCTCATTCTCTCCTCCACACTCTATCTCACACCCACCCCTCTCTCGGCTGCACCACCTATATTCCCCCATCTTGTGCTCAAATGCAATGTATTCTGGAAAAATAATGGTCTGTTTTTTTTTCTCTCCTGCTCTTTTTCACTCTTCCCCACACCGTACTGATGTCTCGCGCCCCACTCGGTTGAAAAAGACACAAATGTCACTTCTATTTGAAATCGTCTGTAATGCATGACTCACAGTGACTCTCCGCCTCCCAATTAACCTTTCTGAGAAGGAAGTATCAAGATTGCAGGGAAGCTGGCAAAGATTAGCTACTAATTTGTTAGCATTCTCTGCCAAAATGATTTATAAAGACTAACTGCCCATTACTTATTTTTCGCCAGTCTATGTGTGGGTTTTTGTTGCCAGATTTCATCATATTCCATGAATTATGATTTTGATTTTCATAGTGTTAAATGTACAGAACTGTACTACCTCTTCTTGCTAGGATGGTCAAGAAGCTTTAATGTGTATATTTTACCTGCATGTGTTGTAGCTTTAATTAGCTTTTAGATTGCATCTTTCAGTAAAGCCCAGTGCTACTTAAGGTCCAATTATGCAAATGATATTAAAGGTATACTATTCTCTCTTAGTGTATGGTAGTTTTCCCAGCAGAACCAACACTGTTCTGATTTGCTCTGAGGTAATTCTGTGGGCATTTGTTTGTAAGGCCATTTGCCTTCCTGTTCTGAAGCTGGTTGATTATCCTAATGTGGTCACCTGTTCTGTTTGGGTCATTTATTTGGTTTGCCTACATATACCCTGGTTTTCCTTTTCATGTCTAAAAAGCCTTGCCATATATTCATGTTGTTAAGCCCCGAATTCCTATTTGTTATATTATTTTTTTGTTCTGGACCCTTGCTTGTCATTGTGTGAACTAAATCAAAGATTGATGTTTCAAGGTTAAGGGAAAGTATTGTCCAGTATCTTTGTTTTTCAGTGTTACAGAGCAAAACAGAAATGTCTTATTTACTCAAGAGCTTAAAGCTGCTGTATGTAATGTAAGCTGACTTGGAGTCAATGAAGGAGCCAACACCGCCCCTCCCGCTTTTTTTTGCCTCTTAAAGTGCTCGCTAACAGATAGAAATCGCAGGTGTGCCTGCCCAGACTACGATTTTATAGCTAACATTAGTATTCTGTATGTGTACAAAATGTGCAGGAGAAATTAAATAGAAATGGCTCTCATGCAGAAACAAAGGAATTTTTGTATTAGTTCTTAAGCACTACAAAATTTTTCACATGCCCAATGCTTAAAAACACACACGTGTTATATTGCTTGATTCCATTAAAAATGTCTGGTTTGTAGTGATTTTTTGTAAAAGTAAAGATGGAACTTTGTCAAATGTCAGTCTTCCTTACTATCGCTTCAACAAGATATATCAACTATAATGGCAATAATCACCTTATTTCATGCTTTTGTTAAGGTCACGCTTCCTTTCCAGCTAATTTAGGGTCTACAATTGCATAGACTGCCCATGGATATGGGAAAAATTGATAGAAAGAAAAGGACCAGTTTTGTGGGGACAATTGTGCATGACTGGCATAATTCAGCAGGACCATAATGACTGTTTTAGTTATTAGAATTTGCCAGAAAGTCCTTTGCAACAAGCCACTTGAGTCCCTACTTTTTTTTAATCTTCTTCAGTGATAAGCTAGTCATCTAGCTCAGCCTCCAGGCTGTAAATGTAAAGGTTTTTTTTTTTTTCTCCCAACATACTCATAGTGAACACTCTTTAGGTTATATGTTTTCACAGCCGTCACTCTTCCAGTGTGGATAACAGAAGGGTCATACATTTATCTATCCTTTCATCTATACATCAACCCATTAATCTAGATAAATAGGTCATGGTGGGGCTAGATTTAGGGAATTCTGGGAATGAAGCAGGAATGCATACTGGATGGGGTGACATGCACACACACATTCATATGGAGGGACAATTAGACATAGGCAACCTTCATACCACATATTTTTGAAATGAGGCAGAAAACCAGTAAAGAAACAAAGTTGGAAAAAGAAAATCTAAACAGGGACCCTCAAGCTATAATGCAGCAATGCATAACCCAATAGTAATAGTTGCTTTTATTGCAAAAAAACAAAAAAAAACTTTTCTCATGTATGAAGTGGAAGCTTGCTTGTCCTTTATCCAAGATGATAATGTCAAATGGATGATGCATGCTGCTGATTGGTTGTCAGAGGGTTTAAGGTTCTGGCTTGCTGTCTATTTCCGGTATTGCTTTGTTGTTTGTCTCTGTAGACAGAGCTCTAACGTTTACATGGCAAAGAACCCTGTTTAAACAGTTGGGCCCCCCCCTCAGCTGAGAACCTCCCTAACGCATGCTGTGGAGCCAAAGCTTCCTGTTTAAACTTCCATCAGTAACACACCCTGTCTTGTTGCCAATGAATGCAAATTTATGGAGAACATTGCAAGGTAGAGTTTCAGCACTTTCGGCTGTGCCATGCGAAAGACTGAAGCTGAGGGAGGAGCCGAATATGGAGAACGCTTTATCTCTTGCCAACAAGCTTGCTGCACTTGTTAAAGCCGAGTGCTTTGTTGCTTGCTCTCATATCATTTGATGCCCAGCACTGATTTTGCAACTGTTGTGATTATTTGTCTAACTCGGAATACCTGCAGTAGAAAGTATTTATCCAATTTATCACATGTAAGCGCAAAAGGGTCAGTGTTAATTCTAGTCATGCAAGCACGAGTGGCGTTCCTCTTCCATCAGCCAAGCCTTGTTTAAACCTGACTATCAGCTCACTCATATCATAAGAGCACTGAGAGTCAATCAGGTATAATGGCTCAAGCAGCCTCTGACTCAGCATGTCTTTTGGCATGCTTTATGTCTCTGTTTTGTTTATTTTGATTAAAGGGAAGCAACCAGATATCCTCGACGTAGACCTAAAGCAGTCACTCTTGGGGACTGCACTGCATATGGCTGCTGAGAATGGATTGCGTTCCCAGCAGAGAGATGTCTTTCTAGGGAAAGATTCCGATGTGCTAATGCTACCTGAGCTATTGGAATTGGTTAATTTAAATACAATGCTCACAGTGCAGGCTGATAGCTTATGTCTATAAACAATGACATTATGGATTAGGGACTTGCCCCCATGGCCATCGAATGTACAATGCATTATATATATATATAGGGGGAGGTGGTAGCTGGTAGCTCAGTGGTTAAGGCATTGGGCTTTGGATCAGAAGATCACAGGTTCAAATCCCACCACCACCAAGCTGCCACTGCTGGGCCCTTGAGCAAAGCCCTAAAACCCTCCCCTGCTCAGTTGTAAGTCGCTCTGGATAAGGGCGTCTGCCAAATGCCGTAAATATAAATTTGCATTTGGCATATATATATTTATTTTATGCTCGTTTTGTGCTTGCAGTAAAATATTCATATTACGTAACTACACTCTTCTGTTCTGTTCATTTCTATTTCACAGGCAGAGCCTATATTAATTTATGTCAATTAAATGGGTACTTCTATGGAATAACAATAATTATAGCACATACAATGCAGCGTGATTTCTAGTCCTAATTGTACAACATGTGCAAGTGTGCATCACATCATCCATATTGAGTCATGTTCAGATTGACTGCTGATCCTCACAATAGTCTAATTCAACCTTTTCATCCTAATTCAAATGCTCAGCAGGACAGTGACAGAGCTGCTTTGTGCATTGTTAAATGTGGTCATGTCAGAAATGTGAAACACATTGGTGAAAAAGTGCCTCAGAATAAGAGAGTGGGATTTAGGTTTATACTGGGCAGCCCTGAACTTAATGATTTAAACATTCCTCTAGGATTACTTTTCAAAGTGAAATAAGAAATTGCAGAACCAAAGGAGTGTAGGGATGTATGAGCACTAATACTTTGTATTGTGTATCATTGAAAGACTGTATTTGTTAATTTGTACATTGCTCCATTACCAATCTCAGATGACACAAAACCATAGTTATCTAAAGGTATTTCACAAACAATGATGAGGAAAACCTGGGGCAAACTGGTTTCCGTTTTGAAAAGGAGATTCTACAGTAATACAATACAATAGACAATATGACAACGTATTTTTTTGTCAATAATAATGAACACAACCTGATTAAAACTTAAGCACACTTAAACATCCATCTGGTTGAATAAATTGGGACCTTTTTTTTTCAGATTAATATCCTTCAGGAAACTAAAAACCCTTTACTATCCAAAGAACACTTACATTAATTTCCCCCTTTGAAAGCATAGAAAATGTAAACCGTATCGAATCACTTTACGGTAATAGATCGTTTTAAGTACATTTGCAAGGATACAGATACCAATTACATTCAGTTTTCAAATTATATTAATTTTCCTAAGCAACCTTATAATCTTAAAACCCCAAATCTAGGGCATTTCTTCTTTTTTTTTTTTTTGCGTTTCATTGATAGGACCGCATGGACATAGTGTTCCTACTTTGATATTTAATAAAGACATGCTGTTGCAGACAAGACAGTCACCATGAAAGCTTCCCGTCTCAAAAGACATTTTTTTTTTTCTGTAATTATCTCTAAAGTTATTTCTCTCACTCCCAATGCCCTGTTCAGGAACATGTCATTTAACAATAACGATTTTGCAGATAATAAAATCAGAATGTTCTCTCAATGTTCTTTTAATTTTCAGATTAATCACTAGTCATTGCTACCAAGAGGAGCAAAGGGAGCACTCCTGTTCCCAAACCTGATTCGTATGAATGCAAATTGCACCTTTTTTTCTCAATAACACCATAACATTGCCGTAGAGAGTCTGCTGAAGAGGAGGCTTATCTTGGCTCTGATTACTACAGTACATTGTACCGCTGGCAAATGTTGTTGGGAAGCTTTTCTCGATGTTTTGGGCGGGGTGTTAATTGGAGGTGGTTCGGGCTTCTTCCCAGGCGAGCATGGATAATCACAGCATGGGGCACACTTGGCCTGTTCCCTGCCTGGCACCCAGAGTGTGTTCTTACCGGGCATATCAAACTCAATAAGCTTGTCTGGGCAGCCCAGAAAGTGTCAGTTTGTTTTCAGCATCCCCAGATTGAAAAAGAGACTGGCTTATTCAACTGTCTTTGTGACTGGGGGGAATCATTGCTCAGTCAGTGTGCCTCATACATCAGTGTACATCCAGAGAAGGCCAAGTTAAGGACTCAGATCTGTTGGCACTACGCAGGCCTGACAGTGCTCATTGGCTTGCTGCTTGCTCTGTGTGTGGGAACATTAAGCAGTTGTTGTGTGTGAGCCATTTTGGAGGAAACAACCATGGGGATAATGCGCCTCCTGTGCAGCAAGTCATGTTCAACCCTGTCACGGTAAAACAGTTATGGTACTTCTCTATTCTTTGTTTTATTGATTCGGCTAGTTTTTCCGGGACACTAGGGTGGGGTGAGGTGTTATACGTGTAAGGGTATCCCTCATGCATTGCTTTGAGCTTGCTCTGGTTTGACATAATTCCTGAAATTTCTACAGCCTGGATCGTGCAGTCATTATGTTACAGGTGCATGGCCAATGAAAACTCTCCAGTTGACACGGTGGTGAAGAGCCCCCCAGGAACACTTGAATTTAGTGCATTGGTGTAAAATGCCAGGCCCTGAGCCACACAGACTGGATTGGCATTCTGTCTCTTAATACTTATGCTCAGTGAGAGCCATGAGGTACACTGGAAAGCCAAGGGGTCCCTTATGAGTTACCCCAGCAATGGCTGTCTACACAGAACATACCCTGTTTATTCTTTTTTTGTGTGGCCCTTTCTTTTACATTATGATTACTGCATTTTGGTGGTTCTACAGTAAAGTCTCCAGTTTCTTTTTCCTACTTACACTGCAATAGTTATATTTAGTGTCCACTACTATATATGCTGTTTGCTTTTTATATAAAGTTCATAGACAAAATATTTGATATTACCAGTCATGTTTGTGTCCTTGTTTTTTTTTTATTTCCTATTTGCTAACCTAATCTGTTATGTCTTTATAATTTTTTAAGTCAAATTCCTTGTACACTTTGGTGTACTTGGCCAATTAAACTTGCCTCTAACACCATTTGTGTAAGTTGTTGAAAGACAGATTTTATGACAGATCACGTCATCTCAGTTGTCATATTATACTGTGCTATTAACACCACGCTAATTAATACTATTAACACTGCTAATATTCCTGTTGGGTGACATGATTGCATTATTCCACCTCACAGCCCCGGGGGGCTTTGGTTCAAACCTAATCTTATAGACATAGAGAAAGAATGTGACACTGTATACAGATATTACTCTGTATAGAGAGTTATATAGAGTTTTCTCTATGTCTTTGTGGGTTTCAGATGAGTTTTTTTGTTTGTTTGTTTGTTTTGTCTCACTTCCCAAAAATGGACCTGTAAGTGTGCTTGTGCTCTGTAATAATAAAAAAAAGTATATTTCAGTCTACAACCCTGGTGGACCAGAATAAAATGTTTGCTAAAGATGTAAAAAAAAAATGCTGAATAAATAATACTACTAGGTATACATCTGTTAAACAACACCTGATAATGCCACGGCTTATTATTCCGTTTTCTATATGTGAGATTAGAAGTGTCAAAAGTTGAGATTATACTTGACATATAATTCATGAACTGTAATGCAACCTCAAAAGTAATCTTTTTAGATTCTGACACTTTTAAAAACAAGAACGTGAAGGGAAAATATATGCCTTTGACTAGAGTAAAGATGTGTTTTTCAGTGCAGACAGTAAATTCTGTGTGTGCATAGTTACTTCAAGAGGCGTAATAAAGCAGGGACCTGCTGTTCTCCGGCTTTGAGAGCCAAGTCTCCACCATGTGCCACGGCACTGGCTGTTTGTGCATATCATATATTAAGACAGGTTTGACAGGCAGTCCCGAAAGAAGGTCTCCATCTCTGTTAAAATTTTCAACAGACTCTTAGATGTGAGCGTTTTCAAGCTTACCTCGAGTCTTTGAGATGGGCTCTTTGATGGAGCAGAATCTATCAGGATTTTCGCAATGCTAATACTGTCAAACAGGACCGGCTGACTTAGGATTCATTCATAATGCAGGAGCTCCACAAATATGAATAAATGATACACTCCTAAAAGGCAAGCAAGAAGAAACATGCCTAATTAATATCAGTTTACAATGCTGGCTTTTCCTTTCAGATGCAAATCTTCTGCATGTTTCATTTTTTAGATGTTTGATCGGAAATGTATTCAATGTACTTTTAAAATTGTCTCTAGTGACCTCCTTCTTCTTTTAAAAATGCTTGATGTTTTACTGATCACATTATAGTTACAGTAATAGATTTATATTTTCAGCATTTGGCAAATATTCAGAAATGATTCTTATCAAATCTATACATATATGCTGGTACAAATGTATGCACATCAATACAACCTTGTTAGAAAAGTGTTAGAAGGACTTAGAAGTCAGCGGGTTTGAGGGCTCATGTATGTATCTGAAATATCTTTTTTATTCTTCATATTTCACAACCTATAATAGCAAAGCGAACATGTTTCAGATTGTCTTTTTTTTTTTTCGCTACTGCCACTATAGCTAGAAATATATTGTATATCAAATGCAATCGTAAATATTTTGTAGTATAGTAACTCACCAATGTGTGTAGACCCCTCATATTTCAGCAACCATTGTAGTATATCTTCTTAAGGAACAATACTGTAGAAATGAAACTTTGATATATTTTAGAGTTATCAATGTGCAAGTTGTACAGCAGTATAGATTTACTGTCTTCTGAAAATAACTCAAAATACAGCCATTACTGTTAAAATAGCTTGCAAGAAAAGTGATTACAACCTTAGTGATAACAGATGTACGTCTTTTAACTATGCAAAGATACGTCTTTTTCATCGTGTTCTTGTTTTTGTTTGCTTGACAGGACTATACAAATTTGTTCTGGTTTTGACTTTTGCCTGTACTTGGACCCTGAGATTGGTTTTCCCTTTTGGACTCGTTAACTTCTGTATATATCTAACACTCAACATAGTCACTTAGTTCACTGGCAGAAGGGGTGTGGCTGCTATTGGAGCGGTGTTTTTTTTGTTTTTTTTCATAGTAGGGAGTTAGGGAAATCGTATTGTATTTTTGTCGCATTTCTTTCAGTGGAAGAAGCTGCCAAATCAGATTATTTAGTTTATTGTTTTAGCCTTGGCCCAACCTGAAGACATGCCATTGTCTGGTTTTGTGTTTGTTATAAAGATATCAATTCCCTTGAATTGTGAGTTTGTTACTCTATGAGGCCCAACCCTAGACTGGGTCATAACAATTGTATTTGAGCAGTAAAGATTTTGTGCTTTGAGTACAATTCTCTCTTATTGCCCACTGGATTGTCAACAAAGCAAATCATGGCAAGAACTCTCTAAGGATTTGAGAATTAGAATTGTTGCTCTCCACAAAGATACCTAGGCTATAAGAAGACCAGTAAAACCCCGGAACTAAGTAACAGTACAGTGGCCAAGGTCATACAGAGGTTTTCCACATAGAACAGGCCTTGCAAGGGTCGATCAAAGAACTTGAGTTTCATGCTGTGCATCAGCTGCAGAAGCTGGCTTTCAAAAAAACAGACGAATGAGTGCTGCCAGTATTGCTTTAGAGGGTGCAGAAGCGGAAGGACCGCTTGTCAGTGCTCAGACCAAACACACTTCAACAAGTTGGTTTGCATGGCCATCGTCAAAGAAGAAAGCCTCTTCTAAAGCTGTCTCATAAGAAAGCCTGCAAAGCTGATTGCTAAAGACACCCTGTACAGGAGCATGAATTACTGGAACCATGTCATGTGGTCTGATGAGACTAAGACTAAGTTGTTTGGCGTCCTAAGGTTGAGTGGTGATGCCCCGGTAAAGAGTACCAAGAAAATTGTGTCTTGCCTACACTTAAGCATGGTGGTGGTAGCATCATGGTCTGCGGCTGCATGAGTGTTGCTGGTACTGTAGAGCTGAGGCTTCATTGAGGGAACTGTGGATTCCAACAAGTACTGTGACATTCTGAAGCAAAACATGATGCCCTCCCTTCAGAAACTCGGGCAAGCGGCTGTTTTACCAAATAAAAACAACTCCTAACACACCACCAAGATGACAACTGAAGCTGAAGGTCTGGAATGGAGTGGCCAAGTATGTATCCAGACCTAAACCCTATTGAGCACCCGTGGGGCATCCTCAAGGCGAAAGTGCAGAAGCACCATGTGTCTAACATCCAGCAGCTTTGTGATGTCATTATGGAGGAATGGAAGAGGATCCCAGCAACAACCTGTGCAGCTCTGGTGAATTCCATTCCCAGGAGGATTAAAGCAGTGCTAGATAACAATGGTGATCTCACAAAATATTGACACTTTGGACACAGTTTTGACATTCACTTAGGGTGTTCTCACTTTTTGACAATTATGGTTGTATCTTTAGTTATTTTTAGACTACAGTAAATCTGAACTGCTATACAAACTGCTCATTGACTACTCTAAAAAAAATATAAAATTTCATAACTTTAGTCCTAAAACTAATACCAACTAAAATGGTTGCTGAAATGTGAGGGGTGTACTTATTTTTTTGAGATGGTACGGTATCTGCTTTTATGAGGTGAGATTTATGCCTAGCGTTTGCTGTATTAATGGATTTTATTTTTCTTTTTTGAGTGGAGCTGTCAAAGTATTTTATTTCCTACGTCTATCAACGTTATTAATATGGCACGATCAGTTGATGCTAAATCGTGCTTCTAGTACCGTCTGGCAACCACCCAAAATGGATGATCATGTTTCTTACTGCACTTGTAATTGTACACATCACACAATGATTTTATTTAGCATATTTCTTGAAACCACTTCTCCCTCTCATGTTTGTGAATTAAATATTGTTTTAAAACATCAGAAAAAGGTCATTTTTTGTAGGCTGTATTGTCATTTGAACAGAAATTGACAATATTTTAATAGAGCTTTAAATGCTTAATTTCTAAACTCCATGTGTAATACATGAAGTGAACTGTGCTAAATTATTTACAGCTAATGGGTCTAGGTCAGCAGTGGTTCAAATCTATACATAGACCATCATAACCTATAAAACAATGCTTCATTGAAATGTAAAGAAACATAAAGATTTTCCATATTAATGAAAGTCTCAGAACGCCCCCCTCCCCACCCACAGGCAGAAGAGCACTGAATAATGATAATTATGAGCTAGCTTTAGGAGTCTGCGCATGAATCAATAGCTGTGTCTAACCCCTGGCCCAGGGTAGGTGAATGGTGTGAGGAGCCCATGACATTTCATTTGGGTGGCTGTCAGAGTGCACTAACAGGGAATTTTTGGCGCTTCATCAGCTGCCGGTTTGAAACCTGGTGCTCCATTGGGCATGAGCAGCTCTGTTGATAGCTCCAGCAACCATGGCTGTCAAACACGGTTAACCGCCTCGACCCCTGAGATACCATTCAATACTGTTCCATTAGCATCGTCCATGCCTTCAATGACATCTCATATCTTGTTTTTCCACCAAATGCGTCACACACTTTTCTCACTTCAGCAGGCAGGTGATAAAAGACCCATTTTTTTCATTTTTTTAAAAAAAGAAGCAAAAACAAAAACAATGTCATGATTTTGCATAAAGAACATGATTACATAGTGATCTACATTTGCAGGTCTTTCTGAGGTCAGATATATTAAATCAAGCAACTCATTAAAGTATCAGTAAACAGTGATATCCTTCCTACAAAGTCTGATTTGCGCTATAGATTGTCTTGGTTTAAAAGAGAACTTTATTGTAGCTGGTCAGGCTGACGATCAGCAGGAGTTGTGATTTAGGCTGGAACTTGTAAAAGAAAGGACTGACAGTTCCCCTTATTCTTGTCTTGACTGTCCTGTTGTCACTATCAGTCTGACAACAGCTGGAGATGAAAGGTCCTTTGGTCTTTGGGAGGAAATGAGCTGAGGACAAATTTGTGTCACACATTATGTATTGTTTAATTGCGAAAAAGTTGTATAATTGCACAGTTCAGACTGAACTTCTAATGATTGCTTAAGATCAGGACTTGGATCCTACTTAAAAAGGTTGCACAAGACGTTAGGTTGGTGGGGGGTTACTTTAATGCGAACACAAGCAAGCAAACAGATACAGTATGATGAAAGACCATGTCGATGTTGCACTGCACAGCATTCTTACAAACTTCCTGGTCAGGATTGTGTTGAATTAAATCAGGCTGTTAGGTGGTTTACTAGTAACTAGTTAAAATATGTTAATATGGAAAAAAGGAACTGCATTGACCAAAATACAGGAGGCGCAATTGCAGGTGGCAAAGTTGCTGGTTGCTGAGATGTTGAGAGTTGACAGAATTGAAAATGAGTTTATTAGAGGGACGGCGCATGTAGGACGATTTGGAGACAAGGTGAGAAAGGCGCGATTAAAATCGGTCATGTGCATAGGAGGGACATAGTTGCTGAGGATGCTGAGAATGGAGCCACCAGGCAGGAGGAAAAGAGGAAGGCAAGGAGGAGGGTTATGGATGTGGTAAAGGAAGACGGTTGGTTTGAAAGAAGCAAATGTAGCTGACAGAGTGACATGGAGACAGATGATCAACTGTGGTGACTCCTAATGGGAGCAGCTGAAAGAAGAAGCAACCAGCAACTTTCAATGGAATATATGACAGGGTCGTCGGGCATGGATTCTTAAAAACCTTTCAGTTTAGGTTACAGCAAATTTGGGTTTAAATCGGCAATATACAGAAAATAACAGAAAGAAATGTGGATCATTTAACTCAAAACATACAAGATGGTGGACAATGATATATGGCAATTGTTGTGCCTGGTATCCAGGTTTTTATCATTTCTCTATTTGTAAAAACTTCAGATTATAATTTTTTTTAACGGGGATGTAATGTTCACTCTGAACATCTTCACCATTTAAAATAATAATAATAATAATAATAATAATAATAATAATAATAATAATAATAAAAGAATTCAAGGAATTAAGTATACATGAAAATGCAGGCAGTTTCATGTGATGGATGTTCGAGATATGAAAATTGGTCCCGCCTCTTCTCCAAATTACCATTTAAAAAAAAAGAAGAAAAAAAACAAAACATACTTTGTTACTGGAGGGTGCATCGACGATGGGGTCTTGTCTTGTCTCCCTATTTCTTGCATCGTCTGGGCTCATTAGTGACACCTTGCCTGCAGGTTCCTTGCAGGTTTCTGGAGTCATTTCAGCTCGGTGCTAAGGGAAGGCCTGAGCACTTCTTGTTCCCTAGATGGTCCTTGGATCATTATCAGCACTGTATCTGTAATATGTGGGTGTCCTCCATTAGCCGAGGTTA
Organism: Silurus asotus; assembly: GCA_024362625.1. Classification (NCBI taxonomy): domain Eukaryota; kingdom Metazoa; phylum Chordata; class Actinopteri; order Siluriformes; family Siluridae; genus Silurus; species Silurus asotus. The sequence goes on along the minus strand of MU558159.1, from coordinate 2,338,989 downwards.
GTTTTTCGGGTCAGTGTTTCTGCAGCGTTTGGGCCAACGGCACTCTGCAGTTTCTCACTCACAGGCTGTGGAGAAATTTCAGCACGGACACTAGGGGCTATTTTTAGACTTTAGTTTTTTATAAAATGGTTTTCTACAAATGACTTTCTCTGTATACTCCTTATTTTCTTCTGATTACTCAGTGCTTCTCTTAGGAAATTTGTTAGGATGGTTACAAGGTATATCTTTTTGTGTGTTTGCCTTTGTGTTTGGCACGTGTAAGAGAATGAGAGTACTGTCTGTATTCAGGAAAGCATGGTATCTATGCTAATGTGGTGATTTTGTAAGAAAAGAAAGCTGGTTAACAATTCAGAGCAGATTTCATAACACTGCAGCTACACAGGAGTTTTACCTTGAAGAGAAAACAGCTGCACAGTTTTGGTGAAATCTATGCTTGCTGTTGTTTTGCGAGGAATCATGCTGGTAATGATCGGGATTATCAATGCTTGCACTAGAAAATGTTATAAATCTTTAATTTTCTTGTTTTGTTGGTCTGTAGAATGCTATTTGGAGCTGATATGTGTACAAATTTGGAGCTGTCTTTCGAGTATGTCATGAATTGATGTAGGAAAAACTTTCAAATTAGACTCGACTCCTCATGGATTGATTGATTGATTGTTTGATTGATTGATTGATTCATATATTTATTTATTTATTTATTTTATTATATATTTTTTTTTTTCTCCATAATTTGCCATTATTGGTCATTCTGAAAATATTTCAATAACCTAATCTAACCGTAATTGTGATTATTTATATTATTATTTTATTATTTGACTTAAACATTATACATTCCCCCCCTTAAGCAGTTCAACAACATCGATTTCTGATCCTAATGCACCTTTTATAGTCAGTTATGATCTAATCACATAAATGAATCAATCTGGACATGTAAGAACAACTCGCGCCCCTGTAATGTTGTTAGAACACCGCTCGAGCCTGTGGCGTCTCCACGGGGTGACTAGAGGACCTTCACTTTTCTAGTCGTGTCATTAGATTCAGTGCATCAATTAAGTCCAGGCACCCGAGTGGAAGAAACGCTGTGCAACGTGTTTGCATTAGCCTTCATTAATCCCCTCAGTGCTGTTCAGCCAGGGGCAAAGGGTAATTAACGCCTCACCTTTTTTTGCAGACCTCAACACAAGAAACTACACATACAGCCCTGCTCAACAACTAGAACATGAATATTCATGCTATTTTATTTAAGCCTACAGGCTCTGACAGAAAAATATCAACTTTGTTTTTTTACCCAATCATTGCCTAGACACAACCTTACATAATCACTGTGGTGTTATATAATATTTATTTTATTATATTTACTTGAACTTTTTTTAAACATTTTTACTTTGTATTATTGCCATAATATTTCAGGGATGTTTGTCATCTTACGTTTTAATTTAAATATCCAAATGACATATATTTTACCTTATATTTATTAATCTGTTTTTATATTTTTATCAAGAACACTACAAATAACATCTTATCAAAAGAATTAGCATGTTGCTAAATATTTCATTATATCCTGGATGAAAAGTGGAAAATGTTTTCAAGGTATTTGCTGTTAGTTTTTCTATCCAAAACCAGGTAGAGTGTTCATACAGTACATTAGGACAGAAGTTGTATCACTTGTATGGGCTTTTTGAACATCAAATTCCAATTTGTTGAAACAAGAACCTCCACTGTTCTGGCAAGATGTTCCATTAGATTTTGGAGTGTCTATATTGAGATATTTGCTCATACAACCACAAAGGTTTTAGTAAAGTCAAAGGTCTGAGTTCTACTGCAGGCCAAGATTCTTCACTCCAACCAATGGAGAGCATATCTTCATGGAACTGGGACATGCATGCTGGGACATGTTTGGATCGCCTAGTTCAAGTGAAGGGATTGTGTACCTCCATATTTGTGGCAACAGTTTGGGAAAAAACTATATATGGCTGAAAAAAGTAATGTGTCCCAACACTTTTGTCTATATAAAAGGTATGGTCATGTGACTTATGAATACTAAAGCCCCAATTTCCAGGCCAATACAATATAAAAACTTTATTTCGGCTTCTACCATTAGGGGTCGCCACAGCGGATCATCCATATTCATGATCTGCATGTTCGATTTGCCACATGTTTTTACACTGGATGCCCTTCCTAACGCAACCCTACGCATTTATCCGGGCTTGGGACCGGCACTAAGAGTATGGCTTGTGCAACCCTAATGGCTGGGGTTGGTTCCCGGACTGGGGATCGAGGCCAATACAATATAATATGTAAAATAATATAATATAATATCTTATATCATTTAAGACATGAAGTGTATGTAATGCAGAACACATCTTAATTTTTACAGATGTTCTTCTGATGTGTGTTTGCACATCTTATCCTGTCCAAATATTTTTTTGAATAGGATAAGAAGCTGATTAAGAGCAAATGATTATCTTGGTGAGGAAACTGGCGGTCTTCGTGGAAATAGATGATGGGAACGGTTACATCGAGATACAGATCAGACAGAGGGTAATGTATGCAAAACGATGCAGCGTTCTGACCGGAGGTTTAACTCTATGATCTGTTTCATCATAATAAAGTACATTGAGCTTTCATCAGCTGGGTTTGCCTCTGGGAGGAGAACTCTTTTGGCATATGCATTTGATTAAAACATTATAAGGTCTGTAAGGATTCTTAATACATTGCTGTTTATTCTTCCAGGGTTCCAAAGGAGTTTGACCTGTCTCAGAATCTGGTTAGTGAAGGATGTCAGCTTGTTTATTGGTGGTATTTTAGTAAAGGGTACTTCGATTGAAGAGAGATGGTTGTGGTGATTTAAAAAGAATAATTATGTACAGTATATTGCCTCCAATCAAGGACTTATACATACAACTTAATGGCAGCTCTAAACATTTTCTGACATAATGAGTAATAAAATCACAATGCACTATGTCTATGACAACTTCGAAATCCTTAGACACCCCCCTCCACAGTCAGTTTCATTTTTCTTTCAGAAGCCTATGGTATAATGTTGCCAGCCTAACTATTGAGAACAGATGCTTCCTGCCTCACTCATGGGGTCTTCGGAGATAGATGATGGCCGTGTAATGTAGCGGGGGAAAAAACATATGAAGGTGTTGCCACACTGAATATTTTTAGGGACACAACGCGTGGTGAAGGGTGCTATTTGCTTCTCCCCAGCGTGCAAGAACAGGAAGAATGAGCAAATAAAGCAGCGTCGGCTGTGGCGCCCGGCTTTGGAAACTGAGAAGTGGCGAGCACTACAATTGAATGACTCGTCTGCTTTTTCGGCTGCTCTGTTCTGTCTGCTAACCTTGAAAAGAGGAGAGAATAATACTTCTCACATTACGTTAAGAGGGATCCCAATTAGATTTTCCGCTACCCTGTCCCCTCTTTTCCTTCAGCAAAAAATGGATGGTAATTCGACATGTCAGACGTATTGGCATTCGGCAGGAAAATGATTAAAGAACATGATTCATGGAGCCAAATCCCATCCGAATATCGTTCGGTTTCATTGTACGTCACATGCACCGGCTTCAGAGATGCCATTTGATCTACTTTAGTCATCTCCTCGTGGGCAACACGACACCGGATTTGCACATTTTGTTTCAAATGTTGTTCACATTCCTTCCATTTATAATCATGACCAAACAAGATTATGGCACAGTGTACGACGAAATAATAATAAACGGATTACACAAGCATTTTGTAAACAAATATTTGAGGAGGAGTTGTGTACATGGTAGACTTTTATTTAATGAGTACTTGTGGAACAAAGACTTGTATGCAGTGTGCAGAGGAGAGCTCAGAATCTGCCTGCATTTAAAATTTTTGGTCTCATTTACTATGAAAGAAAGGGTGAAAAGAGATGGCTTTTTTTTTTGTCTATTGTTGCTATGCTTAAAGTGATCATAGGTAATCATTTGTCTGATGGATGTTCCACAACATTAAATGTAATGATGTCATTCAGATGAGGATAGCTTTTCTTTTTCAGTCTGGTTCCTCTAAAGGTTTCTTCCTCATGCCATCTCAGGGAGTTTATCCTTGTCACAGTCGCCACTGGTTTGCTTATTAGGCATAAACGTATAATTATAATGAACAAACGTATATGCACTAAGCTGTATTCTTTTATACAACTTTAAAACCTCCAATGTCCATTGTTCAAAGAGCTAAATGAATAAAATGAATTCCAATGAGAATGTTACAAAGTTATAAAGTACATGTCCCTTATTAATTCCTTTAATGTTGTAACTGCAAAAAATTACAAAAAAAAAGTAACACAGCACAATTGTGTGTTATTTTTATAATCCTTACCCTATTTAAATACAATTTTATTCACAAAACATAGTAGCATTGCAATCATTAAAGATCCTGTTAAAAAAAGATGAATTACTATTAATAGACCAGATGCTAGGCCATGCAAACATCTGGATGGAGGCTGAGTAGGCATGATCATATTAAACCTCAGCACTGTTGAATGTTTGATTGGGATTGATCTGGGAAGTGTTGATTCATTTTTTTTATAACATCAGCTCTAACTGTGACTCTAGATATACAATTAGCATGCTCTTATTAGTAAATTTGATGGTATCTTAAAAAAAAAATCGAATTAGCTGTTGAACTAGATGAATTAGATTTAGTTATTGATGTGGTGACTACTTCTGTGAAGAATTTATATGATTCCTAGTTATATGACATGCATTTCTAACTTCAAGAGAGAGAGAGAGAGAGAGAGAGAGAGAGAAAGAAAGAAAAAAAGAGAGCGGCTGCTCAGGGATGGATTATTTAAAGCTGCTGTAATGTATTTTTATTGCTGTACCCATGCAAGTGAGAACATTACTGATTAACCACATAAATGGATAAAACTAAGTATGCAATGTCATTATTTCATGAACAAATGATTGTAATTGTGGTATGTAAGGAACGTAATGTAATGCTATTTAAAAAAAAAGGAAATTGCTCTTCTTCCACACACTGATATTTCACACTCCTGATACTTTCTGATATTCCTACGTCAAACCTCATCGTGTTCAAACCATTAAAACACTTTCCAGAACGCTCTGTGCATCATTTATTTACAGAATGAGTTATCAGGCCACAGTGCTGTATGAGATCTCACCTGCTCCGTCCTCAGTCGGAGTGATACTCATTCCGGATGAAATGAGTTGGAAGGAAAAAAATTACACCAAACCCGAGAGTACGCCGTCCAAAAATTGCCATGGCAACAGTATTTTTTAAGGCGTACAATCAGAAACGATTCAGAGATTCACTCTGGATGTGGCATTTGTGAATTTGGAAGTCCTGTTCTGTATCGGTGTTCTAGTGTGGCATTGCTGGCCATTTCAGATGTTTTTTCAGATAGTATCAGCAGCTAAGAACACGCCTGCTCGCCAGCTAATCACTTTCAAGCCCGCGGCTGGGCCTCTTGATTTGTGCTGCAGGCGACTTTGGCTAAATGGAATCAATTAAACGCATGCTTGTAGATGACGGTCCGCTTCCAGGAGTTTGGGCCTTTGATGTAGCAACAAAACCAGATTAATTGAATTGAATCAATTTAAAATGCATGCTGGATTTAAAATAGCCAGTGTTCTAAAGGTAATCAGAGTATGCTTGCGTGTGTGTGTGTGTGTGTGTGTGTGTGTGTGTGTGTGTGTCTGTTTGTGTGTTGTTCCACTTCCACTTCCTTTTCTGTTTTTATTGTTTCCCAGAATCACTGTGTTCTTTTAACAACGTTGCTTTATTGCTTTTAAATTAGTGCACCTGTTAAGATTAGATCTAAACCATTTATTTCTCCTCCTGGTTAAACAAGTGCATTTGAATGTAGAAAGGTTAAGTGGAAATGGGGGGAAAAAAAGCACAATTAATTGTGTAAGAATGCAACATCGTTTAACTTTAATGATTGTTGAACTAAAGATCCTTATCTTACCCCTATTGGGCTAACATTTATTGATATTATCAAGCAGCATTATTTTGCAACAACACTTAGAAATTAGCTCTGGTGCCTCTTATTTCTCTCGATCATTGCTGAGATCTTTTTACACCTTGATTAAAGTCTAACTGTGGAAAAGATTATTGATTGGATATGATTTGGAACGGCACAAACCACTCTATAGAGGGCCTCACAGCTGACAATCCATATCTGATCAAAACCACGAGGTTGAAAGGCACATATCTGGGTAAGGCTACAAGAATTGCTGCTGTAATTCTCAAAGACAGTATATACAGGTGGTCCCTAAGTAAGGGTGGTTCAACTTATGATTGTTTGATCTTGCGATGATGGAGCTCCGCCCTCCACTCGTGAACCAGTGCTTGTCTAGGCAGTCTCTGCCACATACAAATATACTGTATCGTTTATTTATAGAATGTAAATTGCTCTGTTTTGCTAAATTATGTAAAGTAAACTACACCTTACTGCTCAGATTTCCTTAAGACTCCTGGGTAGGCCAGACCATGTCTTGACTTTTTTATAGCCTTCCCCTAGCTCCAGCTCCAGCTTGAATATTGTAGGACAATTTCTACTCCTATTGTTACTATAGGAACAGCAACAGCTTATTCAGCTGGACTCGTACGGTGGGCGAGTTATATAATCTAATAATGAACACTTTCAACTAAGTGTTATATGAAATTTCATGTTAGTGGACATTTATGGGTGGCGCCTCTTGTGTCAGTAAGTCTTAAGGACTTGGACAGGATTAAGGACTTGTGTTTGGGGTTTTACAATAATTGAGAATTGTTTTGTCTTATTAATGTTGAGAGAATTCATAATTGAATGACTGATTTCTGCAGCTGGACACATTGTATCTTTTCACACAGCTTGTACGAATAGTTAGAGGGTTAGTATTATGCTGTACTATATTGACAAAAGTATTGGGACCCCTGATCTTTTTAGCAATATGTAGCATAGGATCTCTTTGAATGTAGTAGCATAAAATGTTTTTCACTTGAACTAACAGATGCAAACCTGTTCCTGCATGACAATACCACTGTACACAAAGTCAGCTCCATGAATATATGCTTTATATGGGTTGAAATGGAACGTTTTGAGTGACCTGCTATAGAGCTTTCCTCAACCCTATTAAAAACCTTTGGGATAATTCAGAAATGTCACTGCATCCCAGACCTCCTTGCCACACCTACATCAGTACCTGACTTTATTGACACTCTTGTGTCTGGATTTTCAAAATCTACACAAGCACACTACAAAATGTGGTGGAACATCTTACCAGAAGAGAGGAGGTTATTACAACAGCAAATGGGGACTACATGTCAAAATAACACATGAATCTTGTGATCAAGTGTCCACAATGTCTATACTGTCCATAGCGTTTGAGCTAAAGCTATTGTTAGTTCAACTTTGCTAATATTTCTAACATGCTCCTGAGTTGCTGAGTTAAAAGGGCACAAATAGAGCAATCAAAAATCATCTCTATGTTACGTATGGATCCCTAGTTCCCTGATGGAACGGGACGTTGCGTCAAAATGCTTGGAAACGTTCCCAAAGCGTTTCAACGCAGCTCGAGTTCCTGAAAAGGAACAGTGTGTACTATGAGTATTTCGTTTGTATTTTTTATACCTAAAGTAAATTTGAGTTTCTGCCCTGAAAAATCTATTCTGGGAACAACATTATTTAGTAAATGGTAAATTAACTTATCTGAGCTCGAACTTGTGTCTGAAATTTGAATTGTATGTGTTTGCTTTCTGTGTTCTGAAGTCATGGTAGTGCTATTTGCCTAAAACATTTTACATGAGCTGTATGTTCTTTTAAATATTATTCTCCACCTCTGGGTACTAGTAGAAGTCATAGTAACTTGACAACTTGGTAACCACATGCTCTGCACAAATCAAAAAACTTTCACTATATTCGCATCTTTCACAAATGCTTCATTGAGTGTTCAAAGGCATTTTATTCCAAAAACAATTCCAGTAACACACACGAAAAAAATTGCCTTATGAAGTTCAATTAGATTTAAGTAAGAGCTACACACTCACGCACATACCCGGAATCCTCAACCAATATATAACCAAAAGTCCAGCGTAAACAAACCCATCTCCTGGTTAATAATGGTTAATGATCTATTTTTTTTTTTCTGTCAAGGAGGTCAGGCAATCATGAGCTCCATGAAATAAACAACCATTAAGAGATAGTTACTTAAGATCTCCAGAGGTGGCCAGCTGTCATAACAACAATTAATGGATGTTAAGAGGGGGCGAGTCCGCTCCACATCATCTCGCTTCCGTACACAAGCCCGAACAGCGCAGAGCAAAAAAATGGCAGGAGGATGAATACAAGAATCTTTTTAACTCCCTCTGATGTCATTAGCACACAGCTCATTTGCATTACCGCTTTTGCTTTGTGTTAAACGAACATTAAATCATGCTGTGTTTTTCTTTCCTTTCTTTTCACAGGTTTTTTGAGCACAGGAGACCAGGCGGCCAAAGGCAACTATGGGCTCTTAGATCAAATCCAAGCCCTGCGATGGACCAGTGAAAACATCGCCTTTTTCGGTGGTGACCCTTTACGCATTACAGTTTTCGGCTCTGGGGCCGGGGCATCGTGCGTGAACCTGCTCACGCTGTCCCATTACTCTGAAGGCAACCGCTGGAGCAATTCAACCAAAGGTACAGTGCTGAGCTCGCAACTTTAGATCCTTTTTGATGCTTGCATGCTGGCGTTTTTTTTTTTCCGATGTTTTTGCATGGACTTTTGTGTGTATTTTTTTTTTTTTCTTCCTTTCTTTTCGAAAACAACATACTTGCTATATGCATCATATGCTTTCGAAACCTCCCAGAGGAAAATTCCCGCAGGGCTTTTTCATTCATCTTTCTCTTTTCATCCAAATAACCTGCTGACTAGAATCTGCAGAATCTGCTGCGGTCCTCAATGACTAGGCCTCACACCAACACCAACACCCATCCATACCTTCTGTTGTTCTGTTTCCAGCAAAAGCATTGCATACTGATACATCCTTGTGAGTGTGTGTGTGTGTGTGTGTGTGTGTGTGTGTGTGTGTGTGTATGTTGTTTCTGCAATAATACATCCATTTATCACCTGCCTCTACTACTCTACTTATGGTTTTCTATAGAGAAATACTTACCGCTAGTGCACTTCCAAATTATAGTCCAGCAAAAGCATTGCATACTGATACATCCTTGTGAGTGTGTGTGTGTGTGTGTGTGTGTGTGTGTGTGTGTGGGTGTGTGTGTTGATTCTACAATAATACATCCATTTATCACCTGCCTCTACTACTCTACTTATGGTTTTCCATAGAGAAATACTTACCGCTAGTGCACTTCCAAATTATAGGCACCCTCTTTGAAATAATGCACATGCAATGAGTAGAATATTGAGTTTGTATATACACATATAGGGACAGCCAGCTATAGATTTATCTTTGCAAACTGCTATTGGTGCCCCCAAATTAAATAATGGTTAATGTCATATACACATTATAATAATTCAATTTTGAATACAACATTAGAGCCCTGCTGTATTTCCAGTGACAACAACTTTTTGTTTATAATGCAATTTTCTTTATTTAATGACCCAAATTCTGCTTCATTGCAAGTTAAGGCATTTCCTGCCACTGTATCTGAGGATGACTTTATAAATAGTTCTCTTTTATACCCCATCATGGTCATAGCCTCTCCATGCCCCAGCATTAGATCGAATTGTTTAGCGTTTATCAGTTCTTGATCATTTTTTTTTTTTTTTAGAAGAGTAACCTGTAAGCTCAGTTCTATGGAAAAATTTTATTTACATCGTTTCATTTTTACTCAAAAATCAGCTTAGAAGCATTATTTTCACAAGTTCTGGCCTTTATAAATTATTTCTTTCAATATATCTCTTGCTCACACCTTCCAGAGCAAAGTAATACTCCGACCTATTAGCCGCTGGATTCTCCCTTTTACTTTTTCCTATCTTATCCTATCCTCTCCTCTGCTTTTCTCTTTTATTTTCTTCCTTATCCTCCTCTCCCCTCCTCCCCCTCCCCTCCCCTCTTCTCTTCTCTTCTCTTCTCTTCTCTTCTCTTCTCTTCTCTTCTCCTCTCTATTCTCCAATTATCTGCCATTTCCTCTCAGCTTCTCTCTTCTCCTCTTTTCTTTTCTTCTCCTTTTTCTCCTCTCCTCTCCTCTCCTTTTCTCTTTTCTTCTCTTCTCTTTTTTCTCCCCTCTCTCCTCTCATTTTTTCTTTCATTCTCTTTTTTTTCTCCTCTCCTTGCCTATCATCTTTTATCCTCTCCTCTTTTCTTCTCTTCCTTATCCTCCCCTTTCCTCCACCCCCCTTCTCTCTTTTTCTCTTTTCTTTTCTTCTCTTCCTTCTCCTCCTCTATCCTCTCCCTCCCTTCCCTCTCATTTTCTCTTTTCTTTTCTTTTCTTTTCTTTTCTTTTCTTTTCTATCTTCCTTCTTCTCTACTCTTCTCTGCTCTTTTCTTTTCTTTTTTATAAAATGCAGCACAGTCATCAAATGTAGTCAGGGGAGCTGAGGAAAAGGCAAGAGTGGTTAAACAGAAAAATGCATATTTAAATATTCATGTCCTCATGATAAGCATGATGCAATGCTGAATTTGTGAGGTGTTGTATGATTTTATTTGCAAATATTTGCTAAATACAGTTTTTTTTTTGGCAGGTGTTAAACACACTGTGCCGCTCTCTCCTTCAGCACACTCTTGGCATTAATTGATTTGCATGGCGTTTCCATGACAACCATTTATTTTGTTTACGCCTCATCATTTCTACTAAAAGCTATCATTTATATTAACAATGTCATAACAAATCTGTTGTTTGCACAATTCATTGAAACGATAAAGCGTGGAATGTCCCTGCCTATGAGTTTCATTTCATCTCTCTGCATAATGTTTTTTGTTTGTTAACAGTGTTTTTCAGTGTTATTAATTTATAATCTTTGTCTCCCAGGGTTGTTTCAGAGAGCCATAGCTCAGAGCGGGACAGCTCTGTCCAGTTGGGCAGTGAGCTTTCAACCAGCTAAATATGCTCGCATGCTGGCACGGAAGGTGGGATGCGACTATCATGACACAATGGAACTGGTCGAGTGCCTGCAAAAGAAGGATTACAAGGAACTGGTGGAGCAGGACATCCAGCCAGCACGGTACCACATTGCCTTCGGGCCGGTCATCGACGGCGACGTGATCCCGGATGACCCGCAAATTCTCATGGAGCAGGGCGAGTTCCTTAACTACGACATTATGTTAGGTGTAAACCAGGGTGAGGGTCTTAAGTTTGTCGAGCTGGTGGTGGACGGAGATAGTGGTGTGCAGGCAAATGACTTTGACTATGCGGTGTCCAGCTTTGTGGACGACCTGTACGGCTACCCTGAGGGCAAGGATGTGCTGCGCGAGACCATCAAGTTCATGTACACAGACTGGGCTGACCGGCACAATCCGGAGACCCGCAGGAAAACACTGCTGGCGCTCTTCACTGACCACCAGTGGGTAGCGCCTGCTGTGGCCACGGCCGACTTGCATTCCAGCTTCGGCTCGCCCACTTACTTTTACGCTTTCTACCACCACTGCCAGACGGAGCAGGTCCCCGCGTGGGCGGATGCAGCTCATGGAGACGAGATTCCTTATGTCTTCGGCCTGCCTATGATTGGACCCACCGAACTCTTTCCCTGCAACTTCTCCAAGAATGACGTGATGCTCAGTGCGGTGGTCATGACATACTGGACCAACTTTGCTAAGACTGGGTGTGTAAGAAGTTTGAAAAGTCATTTTTGAAATGAAATTTAAGCAGATGCACAGTATAAAATGTATTTAAAGTTAAAAGCATTATTGATATAATTTAAATAAATATTATAGAATTTGACTCTAATCTGATTCATTGTCCACGAATATAATAAATTATTAGATTTTTTTTTTTTATAATTTACATGTGATCATATCCAATGATGGTAAAGCTGGCAACAGGGTGATTTTAGTGTGAGTTTGGCTTTGCCACACTAGATGTCATCACAAGTGAGGATGGAAAATCTATTTGTGTAACTGGCAAATGTGCAATTTCTGTTCTCTGCCTCCTTCCTCTTAATTAAAACACAGGGGCAGATGTCAGCAGACAGCCATATTCACTGAGAACGCATAAACACTCTTCCCCGTTGCCTTTAAGCATGTCTCCATGTCAGCAAATGTTTTTTCAAGCAATAAAGGGTCAGCGTAGCCTTTTCCCAGCCACACCACACAAGCCCAGAGGGACTCTATGACCGATAACGACTTTTATATAGAATAGAACATAGCACTGCCATATCACACAGGATCGCAATAAATTGCTGTCATATTTTATAGCGCAGGCAGATGACTGTGTGCACTCACATCGTCCATATGTCTGTATGCCAGGCTTTAGTGAAAAGATGTGTTTATTGCAATGTAAAGAGTGCACATAATGTTATATTCATTGTTTGTGGCCTCAAATTTTGCAGGGACCCCAACCAACCGGTGCCACAGGACACCAAGTTCATTCACACCAAACCCAACCGCTTTGAGGAGGTGGCATGGACGAGGTACAACCAGAAGGAGCAGCTGTATCTGCACATCGGCTTGAAACCCCGCGTCAAGGAACACTACAGGGCCAACAAGGTCAACCTGTGGCTCGAGCTTGTTCCGCACTTGCACACCCTCAACGAGGTCACACAGGGAGTCTCATCCACCAGCACCACCACCAAGGTGCCTGCGCCAGACGAGACCCCACGGACTCCCAAAAAGATGCCGGCCAACACCAAGAGGCCCTTCCCTACCCCGTTCCCCACCGAGACACAGGACGGAAACCCAAACCAGAACCACAACCAGCCGTTCCTGGTGGAGCAGCGTGACTACTCTACTGAGCTGAGTGTCACCATCGCCGTTGGAGCTTCTCTGCTCTTTCTCAACATCTTAGCCTTTGCTGCACTCTACTACAAAAAGGATAAGCGGCGGCATGATGGGCACAGGCGCGGAAGCCCTCAGCGCACCAATGCCACCAGTCAGCTTGCACCCGTCCCTGACGAGGAGCTCATGTCTCTGCAGATGAAGCGCGGCGAGCTGGAGCGTGAGTGTCCGCTCGTCCTGAGGAGCAGCTGTCCACCTGACTACACCTTAGCCATGCGTCGGTCACCTGACGATGTACCACTCATGAGCGCCAACACCATCACCGTCTTGCCCAGCACCATCCCGAGCGCCCTCGGACCACTGCATCCGTTCAACAGCTACGCAGGAGTGCAGCACAACAACACACTGCCCCACCCACACCCCCATTCGCACTCCACGACCAGAGTATAGCCACACACATGCACACACACATATTCGCAAAGGATTTGGGTACTGGTGAAGCATATCAGTGCTAACACATTTTTGCAGAACATGGAATAAACCATGGAATTTCTTTTGTCTCCATTCGGAGGAAAACTAACGTTTTATATTAGAAATATGAAATGAAGAGAACATCGTGGAACAATTTCAGATTTATTGAAAAACAACAAACACAGATTTTTTTTTTTATCCTGGTAAAAGGGACAAAGGAAGCCAGGCCTATTTCTTGACCTAGAAATTTCACTACAGGTTGGCTTGAAAGAGTTAAAGAGGCTGTGGCTAGAGGGCGTGTGGGAGGGCCTGTGTAAATCAAAGAAAATTGGATGTTTCTAGAGGCACTCGATTGTTGAGTACTCTCTGGAGCAAACAGGAGATGCTGCTTACTTACTTTAGGCATGTGCTCTCCTTTAGATGGAATTATTGTAAGATATGGAATAGAACATAATTGGAAAAAGATGGTTGGAACTTCTCAAGAATATGCACAATGTCTTGAAATCTTTTTTTTTTTTTTTTTGGTCAATTTTTTTTGGGGAACACTTTTATTGTATAGAATCTATTTACATATCTAGATATGTACGCAAAGCTGTTTAAGCTCTGACTCTGGGGCATCAGTACTGGAGAATCTGCCAGCAGTTCATTATAGCGGGGTGGGAGTGTCACCGGTTTTCTGGCAGATATAGCTTCATCACACAAGTGCTGTCTGGATGGAGGACAAAAAAGGGGAAGCTGGATATTTTTTAGCACGAAGCGCATGACATTTTATCTGCTTGGTGGCTGTTCTGCTGATTAAGTCTTTATTAAAAAAAAAATTCTCCCACTGGATCTGTTTGAGGATATACTGCTCCGATTGGCTCACAGTTCCAACAAAATCGGAAATACGTTGGCGCCGGACAAAGGCGACAGTTCCCAAAAGAAGGTGGGGAAATTTAAAAGGGGTGGGCAGGGATATGCTACATAGAGTGCATTCACAAATAGCTTGAGTGAACGTGGTTATAAGGACTAGTTTTGTACAATGTGTCTTGGTAAAACTTTTTAATAGTGGTGAGTCAGTTGCTGTTTGAGATCCCATTTGTGGGATAATCATAGTGTTTTTTTATTTTCTTTTATTTCTTCTTCTTTAATTTGCTTGTTTGGGCTTGCTGTATTCCATTCCTTTTATTTATTTATTTTATTTTTATAAACTTTTCCCACTTTTATCCACTTTTACCTTAGAAAATAATCCTCATCATGTAGCACATTTCTCTGCCACACTTATCAGGAATTCTCCATAAACAGAAGCCCCAATAAATTAAGTTGCCAGAAATCGTTCTACATAATTTTTTATATTGAATGAGATTGACTGCATTTAGATTTTTGTTTTGTTTTGTTTGTTTTTGCTCATCCCCATTTATCGAGATGGACCCCCATAGCCCTACAATGAATGTTTCTAAATTTCTCCCTGTTACTGAGAGGCTTTGCTGACAGTGTAGATTTGAAGGCCCTCTCATCTTCTTTTCTCCTGCGTCTGATCACAGCAGGTGGCGAGATGGCATCGGGAAAAAAAACAGATGAATAAATAAGTACATTAATAAATAAATAAATAAATATGATGGCAAAAAAATCAACTGAGCTTTACGAGTAGAGGATCAGTTTCCATAGTATATCACTCGATCATTAGGAACACCTTTAAAAGTCATTTCTCATATTGATTAGCATGTCTGTCACTTTCATTTCTGCACTTTGATAGATCATTGCTCTCATTCCTAGATAGGTGTTAGATTTATTTTATATCTTTTTTTGATAGTCGTACTGTTCATCCATTGCTGCAACAACGCATTCTGTCTTCATCAGCATTCAGTGTTCAGTTTGCCCCTATTCAACTTCTCCACTTAAACGTGTTCTAGCACTGTTGAGAAGTTACCTGTCAAATGCTGATAATGTTTGGATTTGTTTGAGAGCCTTTTATATATAAAAAAATTATAATAATCCTCCATGCATTTGTGAGGGTAGAAAAAGCTGCTGCAGGAATAGCTGACTTTTTCCTAATCTTGTCGATTACTAGTCTTGGGCGGTATGACAGCTGATCCCAAATATCAGTTGTAGGTCTTATAAAAGTACAGGTTTTGAAAGCCTTTTGCGTAACAACACAACAA
This sequence comes from Silurus asotus, assembly GCA_024362625.1. Classification (NCBI taxonomy): domain Eukaryota; kingdom Metazoa; phylum Chordata; class Actinopteri; order Siluriformes; family Siluridae; genus Silurus; species Silurus asotus. The sequence continues at coordinate 2,323,529 of MU558159.1, read as the reverse complement.
GTTGCTTTCCATCCCTCCGGTGAGCGGCAAAGCAGCAAGCGACAGATCGTTCTCTGTGTGCCTGTGCGACACGAAGCTACGGTTTCTGTTGTATTTATCCAAACATATTGTCTCCAGTGAAGTCGCCAGCCGTCGTGTGGTCTGACATTTCTTTAGTTCCCTTTAGTTCCAACGATCAGTTTGTTCCCATTTCAAAAAGAAACAAGAACAACTGTTCACCATTGTTTCATGTTGTCATGTCATATACATCTCATTAAATGTCTATAAAGATATTGTTTAGAAATATATTATTTGAAAAAAGCTTGGAAAGAAGTTTGCACAGTTATTTAACAATGCTAGTGAGCAATCAAATTCTTGATGAGATTATTTATAGAGACACAAATACTGTCAGATTGTTTTGCATTGATGGGAAAAGGTAACAACTGTGCCGTCCTGCATTACGGCTGTAAGAAAGGCCACTGATAAAAAAAAAAAGACAAAGACTTTTAATGATGGTAAAGGGGTTTCCTAGAACATTGGAATGTCTATATACAGACATCGTGACAGGTAAATCTATGGATGTAATATACATAGTGCGGCTAGCATAGAAATAAATTAGAAAGAAAACCTTACAGCATTGGACCTGCCTGCTGTGCTTGGATCGGCTCTCGCGTTTGTTTCAGATGACCAGATATCTGAAAAAAAGAGGGTGGTTTATTTTTATAGCCAATATACTGTCTAAATGGCAAACGTAAATTTCATTCAACACGAACTTGGTTTCAGTTTATAATTCGTGCAACAAGGAAGCCAAAGATCACCAAACATACTGCTTCATAACTTAAAGCCGTGACTTCTACCCTGATAAATATTGATATCATAATCATTATACATCAGACCATGTTTTTCTTTTCTTTTTTTTTTTTTTGCCCATGCATACTGCCCACTCCTTCTCCCCAACACACACTTTCCAATTGACCTTAATGTATTTGAATCGGAGAGCCCTATGACTAATGCTGTGCTGTCGAGGAGTGATTAATTAAAGCGCTTGTGACTTCAGAGAGATATGGGTTATTTAGAAAAGTCACAGTGACACACAGGCACACTGCCAGTGAAAAGAGACAGAGTGAGAGATAGTATAAGACAAAGGAAAAAACTTCAAAATAAAATAAATAAATAAAAAAGGAGAAAATGATGCTGTTATCCCAGGACCCAGGTGACCTGTGTTACAGTGCAAATCCCAAACATGATGTTCCCTTCTAGAACATGGCCTCCACTGAGCTTCTGCGTTCCTGTTTCGCTCAGTTCCCACAGAGCAGTGCAGTAAATACAGCGCAGGAGAAGCTGGAGCATTAAGTAAAGCCCATCCTCGCTCGCTCAATCAATGCAGGTATGTATATGCAAAGCAGCCCTGCCCCGAGTTCCTTTCCAAACGAGACTCCTTTTGAGCAGCGCTCACATTTAATGAGCCGTTCATACCAGGGCTCCTTTGAGGATTTGTTCCATAAATTTGCATGTAGGACCAAGGTGAGAGCTGGGAAACATCAGTAACCGCGGAGAGCCCGCAAGGCTCAATCTCACACACCATCAACAGGATGAGCCTCACGACTGAATGTATTACAACATCGAGTGCCATTTACTATTTGTTTTTATTTTTGTTTTTCTTTGTTTAGTTTTATTTCTTTTGTTCTATCTAAGCTTCAAAGGGACGATCAGAATGCCTGTTAATGGGAACCATATCAAAGGGCGGTTGTAATGTAGATTATTTGTCATTATGTCTTTATTTCTGGTTAAATAGGACTTACTCTTCTGGAGCACAATAAATGATTTTATTAAGCTGAATTTCTATCATTTCTTGATTACTCTTTGTTTTGTATGAACATCGTTTATATTCTGTCTTGTCTTTTCTGGTTTTTTGGTCTTTCTGCCTTTTTCTTGACTTTCTCTTTCTATCAAACACACACACACACACACACACACACACACACACACACACACACACACACACACACACACACACACACACATAAAATACATGTTAAAAATCAAATTAATCAAAATTAGAGGAAAAAAATATCTGGAATGAATAAAAATTGACTGCTATTAAAACTCAATCTAGAACATTCCGGACACTTGGTATAACATTCTTGGAGCACTTATATTGAATGAAATTGGAGATCATGTGAAATGTTTTGGTGATAGCACCTTAAAGTAAACAACATCAAATTAAAACAAATATAAAGCATACTTTCCCTGCCTACAGGTCTATACCTTTTAGACATTTGACCCTGATTGACCTTTTTTGGATCAATTCCAAAAACTTATTTACACTGATTATTGGATTTATAGTAGATGGTGTTAATCCTACAATCATTCAACCATTCATTCCTCAGATATCACACAGATTAGAAGACATATACACATCACCTTACATCATTAATTCATTTCAAGACTTACTACTTTAATTAAACAAACCCTTTAAAAAATAGACACTCCATAAAATAAAATACCCCCACTCAAGTCGTTTGGTACACATTTTTTACACTATTATTTATGCTAGTTTAAAGAAAAAAATTGATGACGTCAAATGTGCTCGATGGACCAAAAGTGAATGGTACCCATATCAATATCCATAATGTTGTCCAATTAAAGCCAATAGCATAAGCTATGGCAGCGATCTTTTTTACCCTTTTCATGGCATGATATGAGGGTTACCCTATCTTCCACTGAAATATCATGTCCCTTAGTAGCACAGGCAACAGCACCAGCAGTAAAAACTTTCCCCATCACCATTGAGACAAATCATAAAGTTACAAATATATATATATATATGTGTGTTTTGCTGGCCGACAAAGTTATATAAACATGGTCACATTTAATTTTTCCCTATTAATTCTAACAGAACCCACCGTGGATGGATGGGTGGGTGGTGGATAAGTGGTTGGATGGATGTATATATAAATGGATAAATGGATGGATGGATGGATGGATGGACGGACAGACGGACAGACGGACCACATTTAAAACCCTCACCACCTATTGGAAGAGGCATCTGTATTCATTCAGACGCTTTTTTAAAATAATTAGACGTTATCGTCTTGAACATTTAAAGGTTATTACTGAATAACAGTTCCGTAGAGATTTGCTGTAACTACAACTTGTGAATTAATTCTCATTTTGTCTTACAGCTGCACTCACTGGGCCGTGTTTAGAGTTGCTGAATCAAGTAAAAAAGTTCTACTTATATTTGCAAGGGTGTATTGTAAATTACGTGTATTCAGAATTTGGTTATGCAAGTGCTTTAGTAGATTAACGGAATGTGCCATTCAGATTGCACAAATGTTGTTTTATCTGCCAAGGATGCCATATTTTCTTTAGTAGGAGCATTTTAAAAAAGGTTTATCAATGCCATTTTCTCCAATGCCTAAATGATGCAAGAAAATGCAGACCAGTCTGGGGAGAAGAAGCAATTCAAATCAGAAAAAAATGCTGTAATATATACATTTGTAGACAACAAGTAAATGACCAACTAATAGGAGTCTAGTATTTATCCAAAGCTATCGCTGCATAAATCGTGCAAGTTTTATTATAATAATAATATATTAATAATAATTTGGCATCCAAACTCATTATTTAAAAGCATAGGAAATAGATAATTTTGCTTTTTCTTCTTTCAAGGTTATGAAATGGCAACATTTGCTGTGGAGGTTATCTACTTTTAAAGCTTTTTATTCACTCTTTAGATTTGTTACATTTCTAATTTTAACATTGTTAAGCTCACAAAACACGAGTAACATTAAAATTAATTTTAAAATATCTCCATTAAACATGTCTGTCCTCAGTTTTAGTCAAATTCTGTCAATTAAGATGCAAATAAATGGCACAATAGTATTCATTACTTAACTCTAATTGGATGGATTTTTTTAAATTTTTTATATGGGTGAATAATGATGTGCAAGAAAAATTCTCTCAGGTTTAAAGTAGGATGTAACTGGGACACCCCTTTATACTAGTCCCCCTACTGTACACCTAGTAGCCACGTTTACTGAAAGTTGTTTCACAATCTGTTGTTTCATCTGAATCTGCTATCATAGTTTTATTTAAACACCGCTGGCTATAATTTGATAAAAATGTGAAAAGAATAGTCCAAAAATACTAATTTTTAATTGCTCATGTGAAAAATATAATCATGGATCATCCTTTTATCCACTTTGTAGTCGTCTAGATTACCAGATCATCCCGCATGGTATCGCAGTGCTCGTGTTCATGTATTATTTATTTTGACTAATAATAAGAATAATGATGCTTTTGTAGTTAATATATTATTGTGCCTAATATACAAATTATCATACCTATAATCATTATACACTATATAGACAAATGTTTGTGGACACCTAATCAAGTCAAGAGTCAAGTCAAGTCAAGAAGCTTTTATTGTCATTTCAACCATATATAGCTGATGCAGTACACAGCGAAATGAAACGTAGTTTCTCCAGAACCCTGGTGCTACATGAAAAAAGATATAGAGCTTCATCACACAACGTAAAGCTACATAACAGAACAGAGCTAAGGACTAAAGTAAGTTGTCTTATCCACATAAAAGTGATAAGATACACAAAACACAGATTAGAGCCACCAGTAAACCCACTGTATAATGTGTTATACAGTACAATGTGCAGAAGAGAACTGTAAACATTTGTAATTGTAAATATAAACACAAAATGTAAACAGCAACAGCATCAAAACAACCAAAAAATTTTTGTATGTGCTTTCAGAACATCCATCTCCAACCCATGTAGTGTACACAATAGCTTCATGAATTATCATGCTGAAACAGGTTTGGATCTGCAAAGGGAAAATGTAATGCCGTCACATCCAAAGTCATCCTATACAATTGTTTGCCTCCAACTTTGTGGTTACAGTTTAAGGAAAAAAATAGATATGGCTGGAAAAGTCAGGTGTCCCAATGCTTGCTATATCATGCAAATACTATTCAATGCAGTCTGAGGTATTGGGCATCCACTAGGGGGCTTGGAACCTGTCCTACACACAGAGAAGTGTCCTGTATATATAAAGTACAGTGCTATCAGCAGTCCATGTCATTTCATCTTCAGGATTTTAAAAACACTATAGGGGTGGTACTGATCCAAGGGAAACTTTTGTATGTTGTAAGGTTCCTATTGACACATAGATCAACACCGGTGTATACTGTAGTACTTGATGTTTGCACAGTAATTTATTCATAGTGCCTCCATGTTTCCATATGCAAAGCCTTGATATTATTGAATTCCAGTTGGCCAGATGGCATTTTCTATTATATCCCTAGACCTCAAATGCCATCTAATGTGGATTAATAAAGGTTCTGCCAGAGGCACAGTCTGGTCAGGATGGAGCCTAGCTGTCATGTCTTAATACCGCATCCCAATCTGTCAAACTGCCTGCTCATTTCAGGTTTGTGTATCCAATGAGTTTCTCATATCCGCCCCAGAGGAGAGTGAAATTAAAAAGATGAACCATTACCAATCAGTTGGGATTTTGTCAATCTCATCATGTCTCTCTAACCTTCTTTCCTGTCTCTCTGACTCTCCTGTGAGATGAATAGATGCTTGCATGCCCCATCAGTTATTTGGCTAATGAATGTCTGCTTGTCATGTTGAGAAAGAGCAAAAGCGGCACTGTGTGTCTCTGGAATCCACTCTCACCCTCGACAGTACTCTTTTTTTCTCCGACTGTGATGACTATTGTGTTTGTTCCATGCTTCACCTTGTGATGGATGGCCTCCGTCAAGGGATGTGTCCTAATATGTTTGTCTCTTTCCTACTCTTTTCAATCTTTTTTTTTTCTGTAAGTCCCAATGCTCTATGTCTCCACCCCTTTAACTTCCTGTCCTATTTCTTACAGTGTCCTACCCTCTTTACTTCAATAGGTATATCAGTAAATAAGAGTGCAGCTATTTTTTAAATCTCATGTCATGCATTTATATAAAAGCTTGGCAAGAATAAACTTTGTAGACAGTCTGTTAACATAGAAAGGCCTTCTGGGGTCTTTTTTTATCCTTCTTTTTCTGAAACTAGCATTTATTGATGGCAAGGTAGTGGAAGATCCTGCACTCTAGATAATAAAGGAGAGAGTGGAACTGTCCAAGCCAATGCATCAGCCTGGAGACTCTACAGTGGAAGACTCATTGTTTTCCATTAAACAAGGTAACAAGGCAAACCCCATCCTCTGCTATAAATTTAATCCAAAATGCCATACGTTACAACACAAGCCTGTGCTTTGGCCATGGAGGACATTGGACCTGCCATTTATTTGATACTGTCTGAAGATGGGAAAATCTGGGACCAGCTAGTGGATAAAAGAGAATTAATAGCAGCCCAGGGCACTGAATTTATTGAGATGTCAATATATAGATGCCAGAGAAAAAAAGTCGTAAGAATCCAATTAAATCAGTTTCTTCTTAATATAAGCTGTCACACACAGCAATTTTTATATATTTTTTCATTTTGCAATTCAATTGAATGAAATTAAACCAGACACTGGCAAATGCATTAGATCACAGGTCTTAATATGGTAAGAAATTATCCCAAGAATGATGACTAAAATACAAAAATACTAGTTTTTTTTTCGAATTATTTGCCAAAAACTAAGCTGTGCTATCTATTTATTTTTTATTTTTTAAATTTTTTATTAATTAATTTATTTCCTGATTTTAAAAAGAATTGCTTGTATTGTCTTTCGGGACCTGATTGTAACGCTCTGAATTAATCCACAAATGCCATTATTTTACCTCCACCCACCCAGAAGATCTGCAGGACTTGATAATCTAACATTGGTCTCTCAAACCTGTATGTCACTGTTAATACTATAATACCATCGAGCTGATCAGGGATTATCAACAGTTCACCTGGGCTGACGCTGTGCAAAAGGTATTTAAGGATAAGCTCGAAGGAAAATTGTCTAATGCATCCAGTCTTGAATTCTGAACACAACTCTACCCAAACTAATGCCTACATAAATCACTACACCAAATCACTGTCACTGAGATTCTATTTTAATAATCCTCTATCTGTTTCTCGTCACCCTCTACAATGGCAAATATTTTAGTCAGTTTTCTGCTGTGCTGTATTATTACTGTTAGAGCTGTTTTATTACATTTACATTTATGGCATTTAACAGACACCCTTATCCAGTTATCCAGAGTGACGTACAAAAGTGCTTTGAGTCTCTATCAATAAACAAATCAACACTGGCTCGCTAGGTTGCAAACTCAGGATACATCTGGCTAAAACTCACTGATTAAACTACATTTAGATATAAAGAAATTCACCAATGGGATCCTTAATGCAATTTTACAAACATTACTATATAAATAGCTTTATTAATTTCAACTGGATGTGCAACTGGAAAGAAAAGAAAAAAAAAACTTGCATGTTTCTTATTAATAATTTAAAAGAAAGTAAACCAAAAGAAATTCTGACAGGTCTGTTAGCAAAACATTTACATGCAACACAGGCCCAAAGAATTATATATGGGCATCATATTACATAAGAGCTTCAGCTCTTGACTCTAATGTGATGATTTGTATATAAAGTTGAGAATTAATTCATGTCTTTTTCTGCCTTACTGATTTATTTTCCTTATTGCCTGCTTTAATTACTTTTATTAAGCAGGTAGTGTTTGTGAAACTTATTTCTCCACTGCACTTCAGGGCCACTGGGTGTTTCGTCTTTTTTTGTTCTTTTTTTTTGTCTGTTCCAGATGTCCCACATGAGGTAGACTTGAAAGAGCTGGAAGGACTCTAATGTTATCTTAGAATCCTCAGCTCTCTAATATTTGTACTCTGATCTGTAATCTCTACAGACTGGTAATTTTCAGACATTTTGTCATCACAGCTGGCATGGTACCAAACCCGAAAAATCCCATAAAAGCCTGGACTCAAAGATGGTGCTGTAAAGCAGGTTGCCAAATGATGGAGTGCATGAAAAAAGCAGCACATGGCTCATGTATGGTTTTCTTCCTTAACTTAACTAAATTTTTGTAGGGTTCATGCTGTAACATTCAATCTTTCTTTATTGTTTGATCTAATGGTACTCATCATTCTTAGGTATTATTTGGGGGTATTTGTCACTGACATTGAATTGCCATTGGAAAATAAAAACATACATTCATATATGTATTAAAAAGCCTAAGCTTCACATACACGTGTATTTGATGAGGGTTAAGGGCCTTGCTCAAAGGTTTAGCGGTGGCAGCTTGGGGGGTGCTGGGATTTGAATTCAAGACCTTCCTCTTAGATGTCAACTGATTGTTAATTGAGTCTGTTTCACTAATTTGCAACCAAATACTTGCTATATTGAATTAAATTATTTTATTTACTTATTTCAGGGTAAACTACAATCATTTCCAGTAGCTTATTGCTACTGTCTAGGCAGCTAATTCAAATATTGAATAATCAACACTAGAAGATTTGAGGACTTTCTGCTCGACAACTATCCAAGGGTGTAGAGAAATGTATAATACATTTGTTTTCATTTATTTCCTTATTACGGTAACATGTCACATGAAGTAATACAGTAGCTCAGTGGTTAAGATGTTGGCTCTCTAATCAGAAGCTTGTGAGTTGAAATCCCAGCACCTAAGATGCCACTGGTGAACCATTGAGCAAGGCCCTCATTACACTGGCTAACTCAGATAATAAGCAGGAAACCTTTACAAATTCTGAACATCCTGACCACCTGAAATAAAGGCTTTCAGCTATACATTTCCGCTGGGCTATTTTCAGTGACAGACGAATAATTGTCCTTTAAAATCACAACCTACTTCTTGGTTGTAGGAATTATGACTTGTTGCATAGCAAATGCAATCATAATTTACTGCACTCTATCTTTCTCAGTGTACCTTAATCAACAGCTCAAATGAGACCTTGCTCCCCCCCACAGTAGACCATAAATCAACTGCACCACATAACCTTAATTCCACACAGAGCAAAAGCAGTTGCTGTGACCTCCCCCAGTCTTATAAAAGATTCAATGTCAGCCAATCTCCCTGTGTGCGAGGAAATAAGTTTGGTTGCAGTAATTTCTGGAAAGCTGACAAGTTTATTGTGTTGGGATCTGTTGGGCTCGGAGTGATGAAATGACACAGAAGCTGTAAAGTGTTGATCTGAAGACACTCTTTTTGCCTTGTTACGGCTGGGCTGCAGCAGGATAGTCCGGCTCTATACTGTCACTACTCACAAGTGCAAGAACTTGAGCTGAACTTTTGGGTTTTCTATATGTTGTAAATGTAGAAAAAAACTATGAAACTTTTTTTGGCAGATATGTACGATGGACAGAAAAGTTTACATCCTCTATTAAAAACACAGGTTTTCATTAATCTGTGGTGGGGGAGGGGGTGACTTAAAAAAAGAAATCTTCTATTTGTAGGTCATTCAGTAACATTCAGCTACTTTAGAAAGGTGAATTCCTTTTTATCTTTATATTACCAGGAGACATCTAAAGGTCTGGAATGGAATTTGGACTTATTTATGATATCCTTCGTAACATTTTTGACAAACTAAACAATTCACGCTGAAGAAAACCCACGCTAAATCTTGAAGCTGCTGCCACAATGCTGCATTGTGGGTATGGTACTCTTTCGATTATGTGTTTTTTTGGCATCAAACAAGCCTTTAGGAATTATAGAATTATTATACATTTTGGAACTGACACACAATTTTACTTGGATGGTGTGAGAAAAAGCTTATATCTATCTGCCCAAAACCAAAGCCCAGACATGTGAAGGATATGAGAGACTGATGTTACATGCAGAGAGTAATCAGTACTTGTCAGATATTCCTGCAGCTCCTTGAATGTTGCTGTTGGTCTCTTGGCAGTCTCTCTAGTACGTTTTTGTCTTGTCCTTTAGTACATTTCGAAGAGGCATCCTTTTCTTGCTGATGTCACCATCTTGCTCCGTTTTCCTTATTTGCTCATAATGGGCTTCAAGAGTATTCTATGGTGCATATGATACATTCTATTTTTGTGTTTTGCTACTTATTTTATCCTCTCTTTATCAATAGCAGTCGAGATGCCAAGCAAGTTTTACAAACATTGACTCTTTGCAGGACAATGTGTCTAAAATACAAATGAAAGAATGAAAGAGTTTATGCGAATGTATTATTCCACACATGATAGATGGTGACTATTTGGGGTGAGCTTATATCATTGAAGTCATCGAGTGAAACCATTTTAAACAATGTAATGTGTTTTTTTATATATAAAAATAAATGTGGCTCAAGGAAATAAGCTGGGGGCTAGCATTAGAGACTTTAGATTTCCTGCATTTTCAAACAAAGAACACATTAGGAGACAGAGGCCGCCGCTTTTTTTCACAGTAACTGCAGGGAATTGCCTATTAAGTTTAAATGAGAAATATAAAAGGTTAAAAAACTGAGAAATACAAACCTTTAAAACATTGATTCCAAAAGGACACTAAAAAGGACTGCCTCATAAGACAACCTGTCTCTCCAGCAAACAAGAGTTTATAAACGTTATCATCAGTAAAGTAAGTATTTCAATATCATATCACTATTTAATGTATTTTACTGTATACTGTATATTTCACTTATTATATACTTGTATAAATTGAAATAATCTTGCCGTTAACTCCAGAGGACTGTAAGTCAATTAAAATCCTGCTGAAGCACCAAGTTTTTAGAAAGCAGCGGCTTGGAAAGTGGAGAGAGAACATCATTCTAAGCCCAACTGATCAGGTATCTACAGCTGAAAAATTAAGCCAAAGCAAAAATGAGGTAAGTTAAACCGCTGTGAAGATTTCAGAATTTGCTCAACATTGAACCCTCAGAAGGATGTAGCGTTAAGCCATTAGCTAGCTAAGCGACTTTGACTTGCTAGCCTAATTGTTTTTATGTTCTACGTTATAAAGGTTCACATGGTAGCGATTGAATGTTGTATTAAATATATCCAAATGCAGCATGTGCTAGGAAAACACCTCAAATAGTTCAATTAAGTTTTTATTTTTATTTCTTAATTAAAGTTAAAATCAACAGTCTGCTATATATTATATATATTATGTATTTGCCAGTTTTTAACAACTTGATGTAATAGTTGGTGGATATGGCAGAGCAAAACAATGGAATGTATGTGGTAAGAGCTGGGGTAAAACCTGAACCCTGGCCATAAATAATTGACAGGGCAGAGTCGATGTCACCATTTTGCAAGTTTGACACAGAAGAGAGCTGTCAGTTGTGACATTGCAGCGAAAAAGAGGGGACTGGCCATCAGCCACGGATGGATGACAGCGAGACAGAAGCGGAAGAGGAGACACAGACAGAAAAACAATGATCTTTGAGATTTTTAAACATTTAGAGCTAATATAACAAAACTGATAATTTAGCATTTTTTTGCATACATTACTGCTGCTTTTATGCTTATACATTTTCAGTGCACATTTCCACTGACATTTACATGGGTTAATGCTGCTTGACTTATACTATGATCTTGCAGGTACAGAAACAGGGCCTTGACGCTGCCGGTAATGACACAAATTAAACAACAGCATGAAGCAAATTGCATTATTTAAGTTGGAATGCTAATACTGCAGACAGTTACAGTAAATAATAAGCCCTGAGCATCCTAATGGGCTACAGAGGCATGGAGAGTGACTAAGAGTCAGTTATACCAGTAGTCCTCTGATATGATCTGGCCACAGGATAAGAAAATGAATAATAATCAGTACTATAGCTATCGATGGATGGATGGATGGATGGATGGATGGATGGATGGATTGATGGATGGATGGATGGATGGATGGATGGATGGATGCACATCTATTTCATCATAGAATCACTTTGAATTGAGTTGTAGTTTTGACCTTGTGACTATAAATGCCACCATAAATTTTTTCTGTGATGATTGGTGGAAAGCGTTTAAATAAATGTATTAGAACGTATTAGAAGTGTTATTATGTCTACTGGTGATATATTTATTCAAATCAACTCCTCTCATTTTCTCTGAGAACCTGTGATAAAGGAAAAGGAAAGTGTGCGAGGTTTCCTTTAGTTCTTATTAACATTAGATTTCTCACAGATCTTACGTGGATGAAGAACAAAGTTGCATTTGAACACTAAAGAGAGACAAAAATGGTCCATCATTAAAAATCCATTATAGAAAAGCTGATCTTTATGTTTTTAATCCATAAGGCAATGATGCTAGTTTCGTTGCTAGTTACCAGATTGAACAGTGTTGAATTATTATTATTAATACATTTACTACAATAAAGTCATAGAAAAATAAAGGTTGTGATTGAGAAAACAAAACAATATATATTTCCAGTAGCCCGTTATTGTCAGGATGTAGTGTATTTTTCGGACTATAGAAAAATACACTACAACAAATATACTACAAATACACTAAAATACACTAAAAATATAAAAGCCGCTACTTTTTCCCCCACATTTTGAACCCCGCAGCTTAAACAAGGAAGCGGCTTATTTATGAATTTTTCCTGGGTTTTTCCCGGTGTCACAAACTTCAAGCCAAAAAACTAAACCCAATAACATTAGACCAATGAAATTTTAAGCTGTTGTATCACGTTGAGTCTGGGTCATGGGATAACTCCAATTGCAACAGAAATAACTAACTCCAGTTGCAACAGAAATCATATAAGCACATACAGGTTTCCAAAACTCGTGCTTTTTTATTTTTCTTGGCAACAGCGTTAATAGTTAGTCAAAGAAACTTAGAAATAAGCATCAGAAAATAATAGGGATATTCCTCAGTCTTGCACACACACAGTAATACCGGAAAAATACGGCAGCAGGCTATTCCCAAAATACCGCTTTGCTCTTAAAGAAGACACAACATATTTCACCCGTTACACCATGTAGCAGACACTGTCTTTCGTTAAAGCCTGTGTAAAGTTCATTAGTTTCAATGTAGACGGCTTATAGACGGGTGAGGCTTATTTATGTTCAAAGTAAAAATCTTTGTTGTGTTCATTGAGAACATGGTTGTTGTTCAAATTAAATCCTCAAATAAAATTAATCCTCAAAAATACAACTTGCGTAATAATTCTGCACTCCCTGTATATAGGTGCGGGAAATCACGGTAGTCTTATAAACAATGAATACATTACCCGTCAGCCACTGCACAAATGTTTTATGTTATCATTAATTAGCAATTTAAGTTCAGCTTTTTGTCTTTCTTTTTTGAAGGATATTGACTTTGTCTTGTTTATTTGATAGTACTTATTCCACAGCTTTGCTCAAGGTTTGCCTGTTTTATATTCAGTGTTTATAGTTATGATTTTTGCTTCACAGATTTGGTTCTTGGTTGGATACTTGTATTCTCCTTTCCCTCCTGCTTTTGCATCTGTCATCTTCTGAATTACAGAAAGTCATTTTACAATGAAAAATATCCGTGAGTAAAATTTGAACATAAGACGTTACAAAAATGTCACGGCTGAATGGTACTACTCAGGTTTTGAACAAAAGGAGAAGGAGCTGATTTAAATTCAACAGTATAAATAACTCCACATAATAAAGATACCCTGAATGAGGGCAAAATAATTTCAAAGGGAAGTTTGTTATATTAATAATTAAAGTTGTAAATTTTTTTTTTTTTCTGAAATCGCACCATATGTAAATTTGGATAATTGCTATTAAAGGACAAAATAATTAATAAATAAATTATTTATCCTATCTTAGACATTTTCCCTAGAATGTTCTTACAACCTGGTAGCAACTCTTCCAAGGCCTGGTACTGGGCTTTAACTGGGTGTTTGGGGACCTCTGGCTCGAATTGGCAATGCTCCAGTTTCACTTATAAAGGGTAAAATAAAAGAATGCAAAATAAAAGAAGAATAATATGATTTCTAAAAAATAATTTCTAAAATTTTACAAAAAAATGGAGTAAATAAAAATGAAATACAAAATAAAAATAGAAATTTGTTTGCAATTGTAACAGTAGAATCATATTTGCAATATAAACATATTGCATTAAGCAACATTTGCATTCATAGAGACAGACATAAAATAAAATACCTAAAAATAGTGCAGCTGTGTAAGATGTGCAAATATGTGTGTGTAAAGAGGCAGCATGAATGAATGGTGGTGTTCATGTGACCCTAGGATCTAATCTTTTGTCCTCTGTCTGATCCTGGTTAAAGGCTTAAATTGCCTGTGGGAAGAAGCTCCTCCTCATCTTCTCTGTTTTGGCCTTCAGGGGGCAGAAATGTTTCCCCGACCACAACCGAGAACACTGCCTATTGTTGAAATAATCTTTAATAATCTTTAATAATCTTTACCTGAGTGAGCTCAAGCGGGGTGAGAAAACGAACATTATAACCTGCCAGGCATCAGTGACAGAATAAAATGAAAAATTGGTGGGCAATTAATGGCGATAACTTAAAAAAAAAAAGAAAAGAAATTTGGTCAATTTAACACAGTGTCGTACAAGGTCACTACTGGAACAGGAACTCATCATTTCCAGCTCTGTGATGTAGTACAGCTCATTTTATTTCCAAAGCAGGTCTGAGGTAGATTATGAGGCAGGCTAAAAAAGCCTGAGGGGCCCCAAGAGTAACTATTCCTTCCCAATTATTTATTTGTTTGTTTGATTGTTTAAATGAGTAGAAAAAAATAAAATATTGAAATATGAAGGTTTTTTTTTGGGGGGAATGTTACATTTGGGTCACTTTTTGAATAATTAACATTACATGCCCTGTAAAAATGTGAAAGCAGTGATAATTTCTCATTGTTTCAAAATCCCCATATGTACAAATATAAGGTTATTGTATTTTGACTGTCAGTAAGAAAGGAAACAAAATGCTAAAACTCTGCACAAGGACTCCCTCCGAGTCTTTTTCAGGTGTTTATTTGTTAACATTCCCCGCATTTAAGACAGCTGAGAGATCGAGAGTGAAAGGTTTGCTCCTGGTCAAGGGGAAGGTGTACGATGAGTGGCCCTAATGCAGAATCTCATTAAAGCAGCTGTCAGGATTCCTCTATTTTACCATTGCTGTGCTTATTGCGTAAGAGCTAACCTGTCGTTTTGAGTGAGCGTGCTGCCAACGATGCATTTACAAATAAATGAAAAATGTCACAATGGATTCCGCTTGTCCGAGACTACAGCGTGTCAGCTTTGTCAGAAACTGACTTTGTTGTTCTCGCCTCTGCAGGTCCTGCTTCCAACACATGCTTGTCCATGGTCCTGAACAGCTCAGATCCTGTATTACCAAGTGAAAAGCCCATAGACAAGAACCTGCTGTTTACATTGCTATTATACCTTTTTATTGAGGGTTGAGTCCACCTGCTGGGAATGCTTCTGGTATGAGCGGTAAGTTGAAAGAGGATGGTGGGGAATAAGGCTCCAAATGGCATGGCATGTTGGCAGTAAAGCAGGCGTACTGCAAATTTTACCCCTTGAACTGTTGAACTGATGTGCATTGCTGGTAGCCAATTGAAACTAATAAATAACATTTTTTTTTCGCTATCCATCTTTTCATTACTTTTCTGCCAGTACTTGATCTAATTCCAAAATGGTAATGAGGTGTGCTGATTTCAGGTTGGAGCGTGAGATTTTTAAATAGCTGTCTCGATACCTGCTGGGTGAAGGAGAACACATTGCACGAGTCAATGCTACCATTTAAGCTGCATAATTAAAAGGAACTTATTGTTATCTCACTTATCAATTTCACACCCACTGGTTTGTATCCTTTTGCTCAGATGCATGAGGTTTATTTTAAAGGTGTGAACATATTTACTGCCACTTGAACGTTAAGATATGTGAATTTACTCAGAAAATGTTCATGCTCCATGTCAGGTCTGACATAAAATCCTTCATTTTTTAATGCATTTACTATGAAAACTGTTTTAATATATGCGTATTGCTAGCATACTCTATATGAACAAAAGAATTGGGACACTGCATTTTATTCACTTGCATTATTTACCCCATTATTTGTGGTTTTGGAAATTTTACCTAGTATCTGATGCATTCTCTAAAAACAAGATATAATAATTTTGGCAAAAATTGAATTGAAGGTTTGAGTAAAGAAAAAACATTTTAAAGTCTAAATGTTAAAACAATGTTTGAGACAAGTCAGAATGATTCAGTTTAAATTAAATTAAATTAAATTAAATTAAATTAAATTAAATTAAATTAAATTAAATTACATTAAATTCACACACAAACATTTTCTAGGCCACAAAATCAACTACTTGTGTGCTAAATTTAATGCAACAAAAAACAACATAGGACAGTGAGAGAGTAGATACTACAGCTGCAACTATAAGAGGATATATGTGTTATTGCCAATTTATTTTCCATATAATAATAAATACTGTACATGAAAAACACATAATTGTTTTTGCAGCAATTATTGAAATCGATATTTTTTTGCAAACAGTTAATGAGTTTATTCATTTGTTTGTATGTGTGTGTGTGTGTGTGTGTGTGTGTGTGTGTGTGTGTGTGTGTGTGTGTGTGTGTGTGTGTGTGTGTGTGTGTGCGCAC
>MU558159.1:2252377-2306548 GCA_024362625.1 Silurus asotus | reverse complement strand
TATATATATATAGTATCAAAGGTTTATGCTAGACATTGTATAAAAACCTAACTCCAGTGTTCTTTTGTGAAATGTTTATTAGAAAATAGATTTTGACAAATATTTTTCAGTTTTCCAGTCTGTATTCAATTTTAAAGCACATGGATCTTTATTTACTATTCACTCCAAATAAAGGCATAAAAAATTAATTTTTTCCTGTAAATCTAATTTGTCTAGTTTGAAAAAAAGTTTTAAGAAAGACGATGCCCCATATATGAACCAGATAAAAAAAAAACATGCATTCTTTCAAAATCTTTCATAAACCTCAGAGGTTGCTGGGAGGTGATGGGAAACTGTGAAAATGTGCACTAATTTGATTAGATTAGATTCAACAAGGTACATCTACAACGGCAATAAACTGTGAGTTCCAAAAAAGATTTGCAGAGGTGTTCATAACTGTGGAGAGTGGAAACTGTGCATCATATTCACCATGGGAACCATGGAGGATAGCCAGGTGCTTTTGAAAAGAGATGGTGTGGGACACCTGTTGTGACCTTTTTTGTCTGATGGGCTGCTACTGGAAGCTGAATAGAGAGAAGTGAATGAAACACTAATTCCCTTCTCTCAGTACACGAATGAGTTTTCCATACAGCCTAGTTCCCATGCTCTTAACCATTTCTCGAGAGATTTTGCATCTAAAGTGTGCACAAAGGCTTGACAGCAAACTCACAGGCTTATGATTGAATTCAGGTTTAGGAAGCGGCTGGTTTGAGTTTTGGGATTTTCATGGACAGCAGTCTTTAGGAGAAGACCAGAAGTTCTGTGTATTATGAGAGATTGCTCAGAGGAAAATGAAATGGCCAGACTGGACCACTCTGTGCTGAAGAAAAGCACAATAGTTTTTCAGGACAGCCTGCTAAACCTTGAGAATACAACAGCAGAAGATCACAATTGTTCCACTTTTTACCAGTCAAGAAGAAGAACAGTGAGTACAGGATCACCAAAACTGTACAGCTACCTTTTCCCCCCAATTTTCAACTGTCTAGTTTGACCTCTTGACCTAAATCTGCTTGATGTTATGCTTTTTAATGTTTTCATAGCACTGTCATGATCAGATAATTGCACAGTGTAAAAGTATGTTTAATAAAGTGGTCAGGTTAGTGAACATCATGTATGAAATTTAGCCTGTGGTTGAATTGATAGAGAAGAAGCCCATTAGAATGCATGGACGTTGCGTGCCTTGATTGATATTTGACAGCCGCCCTAGAGGTATTGTGAGTTTCTTTCAACTTCAAATGTTGTCTTTTGCTTTTAGATAGCTTAAAGGTCAGTCAGGGGACCCTTTTAAGCGTGCATTGACATTCATGCAGTGCCTTCTATTATGTTACATCAGCTCCTCTCCTTGAATTTTCCAAAATTGCTTTAGCAGTTCAAGGTCAAGTTTATTAAAAACGATCATCATTTACTTTTGATTTGCAGAGTAAATCACCATAAGAGGATATAATTGCTAATATGATTAAAAAGGCTGCTAATGGGGAGGTTGTTAGTTAAATGTAGCTAAGTGACGTTTCCTGTGCTGAATTCTAAAGCGTATTTCTCAGACTTAAGCTTATACTCTTGCTTTCATCGTATGTGTAACCCGAAATGAATGAACCTGGATAGCTAGAATAGGCAGTGAGAATCACCTGGACATCTTCTTGTGTCTATGCATAGGCTTGCGGGGCTTTTCAAATAAAATCGCAATGTGACAGTTACAGTGTGTGAGTTTGCAATAAATACCAATGTCATCCAGTCATCATTTACTGAAGTTTTCTTCATTTAAGGTCTTATTGGGTTAGTGCTTAAGTTCTGAATAACAAGAAATCATTCTTTCCCATGGCTATAAATTATTTTATATGTTTATATATGTTTAAATATTTAGCATTTTGATGTTGAAACTAAAATAATTTTTTTTTTAAATAAGCTTATTTTTGACTTTGACATACTGTATGCTGGCAAATCAGTGTAGGCTGAAATAATATATTCCTCATAGGATGATGCAACCATTAGATCAGACCATCTGGTTGGCATTTGCATTAAAGCAGTCTTTTCTTGGTGATGTCTAATTATTTTTATTTTTTTCAATTCTTCAATAAGGCACTGAACCCTGTGATTTAGACACATACTATATTATTACAGGACCAACTGGACTAGCAATAAGTTCCTCCCATTACAACCAGAGCCAAGAACACACGCCTACAATTCATCTTTGTGGCTCAGTAGATAGCATTTTTGTCTCACAGCTCCAATATCCCTGATTTAATTCTGAGTTACTGTCTCTGTGGAGTTTCTGTGCATGTTCTCCATGTGTGTCTTCTAGTTCCTCCCACCTTCCAAGACATGTTGGTGGGTGAAGTAGCTGTACCGAATTGCTCCTAATCAGGGGTGTAGATTACATGGGGGATGCGGTGGATATGTCCCACGCACTTTTTTATAAAAATTTAATTCGTCCCCCTCACTTTTTTTGTGGAGATTGTGTGTTCACGACATGTTGAGGTTTTAATGGAGCAATGTATATAAATGCAGAGTGATTTAAAATTCAAAGAGACAAGATCTATACATGATGGTATCCATGGCAATCAGTCATTCACTTGTCACGTCATCATCACACGCCCTAGTACTGTAGCTCGAGTCGCATCCACGGTCCTGCACTGAATCCAACATTCAATTGCGATGAGCTCAAAGTGGCAAAAAAATGGATTTACAGGATTATAAGGAAAAATAGCTGCTTGGACAAACGTTCACTTTTTTCTATGTATTTTCCTTAACTCTTTTATTACGTCTTTTGTTTTAACGTCTTTTGTCCCCCCTGCTTTTGAAATGATGGCTACGCCCCTGCTTCTAATTGTGTGTGTGTGTGTGTGTGTGTGTGTGTGTGTGTGTGTGTGTGTGTGTGTGTGTGTGTGAGTGTGTGTGTGTGGTGCCTTGTAATGTACTGCCATTTGATAATGCTTAATGTTCACAGGATTAGCTCTGGATTCACCACAACCCCTAATCTCTATATTTCACCAAAAATATAGGACAAAATATTGGAAAAGAAATTAAACAGACATATAACTTTAGTATTGTTTTGTTAGAACAAAATTTAATACTGAACGTAACGATGTAATTGTAATTTGTTACTGTACTTAAGTACAGGTCACAGGTCTCACCACAGTCCAATAACTTTTCTCTTTCACTCTTGCAGATACCCTTCTATCACAAATCACTCCTGCTATCACTCTTCTCCACCCACTTCACCCTGCCTGCACTCTTTTCCTTCTCTAACACACTTTCCATTACTTTGCACTGTTGACCCCAGGTACCTGAACTCCTCCACCTTCTCCACCTTCTTCCTGCAACCGCACCACTCCACTGCCCTCCCTCTCATTCACACACATGTACTCTGTCTTACTTCTACTGACTTTCATTCCCCTTCTCTTTACCACATACCTCCACCTCTCCAGGCTCTTCTCAACCTGCTCCCTACTCTCACCACAAATCACAATATCATCCGCAAACAACATAGTCCATGGAGACTCCTGTCTGACCTCGTCCTTCAACCTACAAAACATATCCTGCACCACCCTCACATACTTCTCTGACAGACCTGACTTCCTTATACAGTACCACAACTCCTCTTTTGGCACCCTTTCGTACGCTTTCTCTAAATCCACAAACACACAATGCAACTCCTTCTGACCTTCTCTATACTTCTCCATCAACATTCTCAAAGCAAATAACGCTCACAGATGGTCACCTCTTCTCTCAGCCTGGCTTCCACTACTCTTTTCCATAACTTCATGGTGTAAATGATCATCTTTATTTCCCTGTAGTTACTGCAGGTCTGCACACCTCCCTTATACTTAAAGATCGGTACCAACACACTCCTTCTCCTCAGGCATCCTCTCACCTTCCAAAATCTTGTTATACAATCCTGTTAAAAACTCCACTGCCATCTTTCCTAAACATCTCCATGCTTCTACCAGTATGTCATCTGGTCCAACCAACTTTCCACACTTCATCCTCCTATTTGCTGCTTTCACTTCCTTCTTACTAGTCCTATCCACTTCCTGCTTTACCATCTCCACACCAGCCAACCTTCTCATTTTCCTCGTTCATCAGCTGCTTAAAATACTCCCTCCATCTTCTCAACACACTCTCCTCACTAGTCAACACATTTCCATCTCCATCCTTTATTGCTCTAACTTGCAGTACATCCTTCCCAGTTCGGTCCCACTGCGTGGCCAATCGGTACAAATCCTTTTCTTCTTACTTTGTGTCCAACTTCCTATACAGCTCCTCATATGCCTTTTGTTTGGCTTTCGCCACATCCCTCTTTAGCTGCTGCCGCATCTTCTTGTACTCCTGCCTACTTTTCTCATCACTCTGTCGATCCCAATTCTGTTTTGTTAACCTCTTTCTCCTTATGCTGTCCTGCACTTCCTCATTCCACCACCATGTCTCTTTGTCTTCCTTTTTATTTCCAGATGTCACACCAAGTACCTTTCTAGCTGTCTCCCTCATCACTCCTGCAGTAGTTGCCCAATCATCCAGCACCTCTTCACCACCACCGAGCCCCTGTCTGACCTCTTCCCTGAACCTCACACTACACTCTTCCTCCTTGAGTTTCCACCATCTTATTCTTCTTTCAGTCCTCACTCTCCTCCTCTTCTTCTTCACTTCTAAAACCATTCTACAGACCACCATCTGATGCTGTTTAGCTACACTGTCCCCTGCTATCACCTTACAGTCTCCAATCTCCTTCAGGTTGCATCTCCTACATAAAACTTCTGTATACATTTTTTTTTATAAAACACAATAATAGTCATAACAATCTAAAAGATGTTTACAGGAAATTACAAGAAACATAAGATAGAGACTTTTGAAGAAGCAAGCACTCCAAAAGATGAGAAATTATTTTCAGATGACAATCCATCATCTAGCTCAGTCAGCATTCGGAATTCCCAAATATAAACATTCCCAGTGGTCAAGTTTAGCATTTAGACAATCACCATATTCCACAATGCTTAAACCATGACCACAAAATTAACAGATGTAAAAACTAGTGGAAATCAATACAATATTTGTAAACCAAAATATATATATTAAAATTTCAGAATTTTTTGCTGCTAGCAAAACTTTCCTACCTGTACCATAGCGTAACTAGCGAGAGCATGATTTAAATAGCTATATTTGATGTGTATAGCAGTGCGTGAGAACGCCACAAAACAGACTGTTAAGTTTGTTTTCATTGTTTCCATCTAGTGAAAATACCGTAGAAAATTCTTGTAATTTATAAAGCTAGCAGATTCTACAGGTGGGGATGGGTATTGATCTTTAGATATAAGGGATTGAGGCTCTGACAAGGGATCAAATATGAAAGGTAAACAATATGGTGCACAAGAGCGAGTGCAAGATATAAATCCGAGAGCATTCTATATGCCCTGCAGTGCTCACTCTGTCAAATTGGTAGTTAATGATGCAGCATCAGGTCTGTACTCAGTGGACTTCTTTACAACAGTACAGCTGGTTTATAACTTTTTTCACAGTTGTTTTTTTTTGTCTACCTCTTGCTGGGGAGTGATAAACCAACCTATAGGTGAGCGTGGCCTTCCAAATAAAGTTACACCAGATTGGAAAGTTGGGTAGACACGCTTTAAAGATTCCCTGCTGTCAGTAGCAGACAATGACAATCTATTTGCTGGCAGAGTTAAAAGAAACAAGAGGCACTACAGCTGAGATCAAAGCCAATCCACCTTTATTACATGGCGTGAACTGTTAAAGACATTGTTGAACATATTAAACCAATTTCCTCAAGACTGTCCCAAAGGCAGCAGTTTTGAACAGTATATTTTAGAATTGGCTGAGAAATTACAGGGGGAAAAAAAAAAAATCTGTTTTCCAGTTTAACATATGGCATGATCACGAAGAGAATGTTTTAGTCCAATTGGGATGCCATGACTGTTTACGAAGTTCTGTTGTTGAATGAGAGAAACGCAGCAGCAGGTTTACAAGATAACATTAATAAAATACAATCTCTGGTACTCAAGGAATTTTATTAAACCAATTTCCCAAAGACTGTCCCAAAGGCAGCAGTTTTGAACAGTATATTTTAGAATTGGCTGAGAAATTACAGGGGAAAAAAAAAAAATCTGTTTTCCAGTTTAACATATGGCATGATCACGAAGAGAATGTTTTAGTCCAATTGGGATGCCATGACTGTGATTGACCCAAAACAGCTTACAGTTTCTCAAATGCAGGATCATTGGGCTGTTTACGAAGTTCTGTTGTTGAATGAAAGAAACGCAGCAGCAGGTTTACAAGATAACATTAATAAAATACAATCTCTGGTACTCAAGGAATTTGATGAGCAGAAGAGGATAGTTGGTGTGGTTTTGATGCTCTTATAGTCTTTGTTGGTTTTACTGAGTATTTATAGTAATTTATTGTATAGCTTTTTTTTTTTTTTTTTTTTTTTTGTGGTCTAAAATAGTTTTACAGTTTTACGGCAGTCCTGTAATATGGATTCTTTAGCATTCGCTTCAAGTATTTTTTCTTAAAAGTAGAAAATCCACACAATTCTACATAACGAGGTAGTGAAAAAATGAATTATGGAAAATGCTGAAATAAGTAGAACATATCTTTAGAAAATTCAACATTAAATGTAAAACCCTCACACACACACTTGTATACACATTTGGGGTCTACGAATTTTTTATATTAATTTAATTTGTGCCTGTTTAATCGATAACTAAATTTTATCTATATATAAAACATGTATGGCAAAAATTTGAATTATTCTATTTCATTTTTATATGAATATATTATTAAACCTGGCAGGCATTTTATTTACATCAAAAACTGTTTAAATGATCCCAATGATTACAAATGTTAATAATTTTCTGTGATTTTATGTTTTGCATTTCTTCCTCTTAAATTTTACCGAAATTGAACCAAACCATGATTTAAAATCCAAGTACATACCAAACTGAGAATTTGTATGTACACAGTTTGAATTACAAATTTAAGGACTGTTGTAAACATGTAGCTTACAATATTGCTATTGTTAACTTTCATGTAGCAATTAGGTAGTTTGATTGGTTGATAACTAAAATAAATGTTGTAATTTACATTTATATAAACTAACAGAAAATACATGATTTTTTTAAATATGGTTTGAAATACTGATGACTAAATGTCACCAACATGCATACATGCAATGCAATTTATAATAAAATAAACTTAAACTTTCTTTCGGCTTCTCCCGTTAGGGGTCGCCAGAGCGGATCCTCCGCATGTTTGATTTGGCACATGTTTTACGCTGGATGCCCTTCCTAACGCAACTCCCAATTTATCCGGGCTTGGGACCGGCACTGAGAGTGGCTGGGGATGGTTTCCTGACCGGGAATCGAACTAGGGTCGCAGCAGTGGGAGCGCTGCATCTTAACCACTAGACCACCAGGGGACCTAATTTTTAATAAAATATTATAAATAAATAATTCAGAGTAATAGTGAGTTATTCCCATTTTTTTCTTTTTTTTTTTTTTATATATAAAATCCCTTTAGGTGCAACATAACGAGTGAAAATATTTTAGGTGGACATGAGAATGACTACATTAAAAAGGAATAAAGGCAATAGAATCTCCCACATTATAAAATATTTACAGTACTAGCTACTGTACTATATTTTATAAATTCAATCTTCTGTTTTCTATCAATAAAATCTCTTAAGCAGCAAGTAGTATTGCTGTGTGATCGTTAAAAAAAAGTACTAAGTAAAAAAGCTTTTCTAATTTTATTTTCTTAAAGAAATACCTAGCACTAAAAAAGAACAGGGGAATTTGTGAAAATTTAAGTTAATAAACAAACTTTCAACCTTAACTCTCTTCTATATAAAAAGCATGATAACCATATCCACACTATCTCAGCGAAAAATTAATGTGACATTATCTTTCAGGATATTGATATTATATTATTATATCACTCAACACTAATTACAACTGTGCATGTAAATTAAATATATTATTACCTCCCAAATGTTTTTATGATCACATCTGTTAGTAACTGGTACATTAAATCAATTTGTTGGACATCAGGACATTATGAGGAAGCAGCTTGTGGTAGCAGCTTCCCTTTTCCAAAAGGAATTCCTCCCTAACCCTAAATAACTGTCGCGTGAGCCGTTTTACATACAAGATGATACAGGATGAAATATTGTCAGGGACTTTTTTCTTTATTTTCCGTCCTGACTGTATGACAGGCTAAGGTATCGGCACAACAATCTTTGTGACAAAGGTTAGCTTTGCATTATAATTCATGTGACATTTGGAGTGAAGTGCGGGGAGTGCCAAGTCATACAGGTGGAACCACAAGCTACCACTCCGGCAGGTCTTTATCAAGTCACAGCATGACAAATAATTTAGCTGAGCCTGTCATCGTTGACAGGCGAGAATTCTTTCTTGTAGCACGATACCTTGATGTCACGCTCGCATTAAAATGCGACGCCAGCCGCTCCATTAAGCCCATGTAAAATGAGCTGTCTAAGGCTGGCCATTTTGGTCCTTGGATTCACAAGGTTGGAGCAAAACTGCTGAAGGGAAAATAGTGGGAATGGGGATCACAGATGAGCTCGTTTTTCTGTATGTGAAGTGTTGTGGAAACTGAGACAGGAAGGTAATGGACAGCTCCATATGTTTTCCCACTCGAGCTTGTCTGTGCTTACAATCTGAACAGG
Organism: Silurus asotus; assembly: GCA_024362625.1. NCBI lineage: Eukaryota > Metazoa > Chordata > Actinopteri > Siluriformes > Siluridae > Silurus > Silurus asotus. The sequence goes on along the minus strand of MU558159.1, from coordinate 2,297,814 downwards.
CCTTTTCAGACAAAAAATGAAGTAATGATGAAAAGTGAGAAAGATATGTCCCAGGGTATACTCAAATACTTCCTATTATGTAGGGCTTTCAAGCACCACTGAAAGAATCACTTGGTAATAATAGTTGTTTTGTTTTTACATTTCAGTGTAGTTTTCTAAATATGCATTAAATACGAAATGGACATTTATATTAAAATGGCATCAGACTAAGTGCTGATATAAAAGAAAAAAAAAACTTCAACTTCAACGTCATTTTGAGATACAGTTTCAACATTGTTATGTAAACCCCCTTAACAATGTTAAATCATGTTATTTGTGAAGTTTTTCTTTTGCCATAGTATATACTGAGAGATTCGTAATACAGTTGCTGTTGGTGCTTTTGTTGGGTTTTTGGTGCTGCTATTGATGTTATAATGCTGTTATTGGGTTATTGATGCTCCTAATGGGGTTTTGGTGCTTTTAGTACTTTTTGGTGTTCCTTATTAAGTTTGACTGAGTGCTGTAATAGCATTTTTCTGTTGCTTTTATTGCGTTTTAGTTCTCTTACTGGGTTTTTGATTTAGGAATGTGTTAGCTCAGTGGTTAAGGCCCTGAGGTTACTTAAGGTTGGGGGTCCAATCCCCATTAAGCTACAACTCTTGGGCCCTTGAGCAAAGCCATTGTGATGTGCGAAGAAAGAATTTCAATGTGCTATAATGTACTTGTGACAAGTATAAAGCACCCCCAATGTTTTTTATTTATTTTTTATTTTTATTTATTTTTTTAAACCTACTTTTTTATTTGCAGCAATGCATTTACAGTATTTTGGCAGATGCCCTTTATCAAGAGCAACAACTATCTTTTTTTTTTATACACCTGAAATGAAGTCCAGCATCTTAACCACTGAGCATCCACTTCCCTACAAAATCTAACATTACAGATTAAGGTCTCTTATGAAATTGGATCAGATCTAAGCAGTTTGGCCTCACTTGTTTGCTCAGAAAAAAGCTAATAATATTTCTTTATATTCTTTATCTATTAGCAATAATAGTAAGACCTCAAACTGCTGAGAACACATTCCATGAAGGATATTTCAGATTGTGTCTCAAATGTAATATTTTTGTAATAGTTTATTTATCAGTGCTCAGTAATGTTATCCTTTTCCTCTAAAGGACCGCAGTAAATCTGGATTTCTGTTTTAAAACACAGACCCAATGCTCTGTCTTTTGAACCATCATGAAGCATGTCTATTTTGGTTCTATCCTTGTCAACCCAAGCAAGCCCATGGCCACTGGTGGTCATCTACTCAGTTTGCGGAGCAATCACAGTTTCAAATTGTGACCTTCTGTTCTACTTCTTTTCATTTCAAACCACCAGGGCAGTTTCCTTCTGAACTCATAAAGGCCATATATCAAAGTCAGCACTTGGATTCCTCACACGTCCTCATGGCGCACCATGCCAGACAAATAACAGACATCACTCAAATAGTGCAAATCCTCAGGTAGCCTCCGGTATAGGTTTGCTGAACACCACATGTGAAGTCCAGTAGGAATGCAGCTATTAGAGCTTGTTAGGCTGCATGAACATTGCTTACAATTTTGTGCCACCATGGTGCTTGACATAAAATAACACCATCATTTCAACTAAACTATCACATGCAACTCTTGTGTAAGGGGTCCTAGATGCAGTCCAAGTGGTCCTAGTGCAGTGTAGCTTCATATGAACATAAGCATGAAAGTACTGATGTTTTAATGAAAACAACTTTGCACCTTGAGTCTTTTATAGTCCTTTACATTGTTTGTCACTGTATACCATTAAACATCACACATCTACTCATTGCTGCTTGATGTTTATTACTTAAAGTTGGATTTGATTATGTTTTATCAACTTTAGCAGATCTTTAGCTTGCTCAGGCACATTAGTTAGAAAGTTTGTTAGAATGTCCCCCTGGGCATTTTATTGAGAGTAATTATGAACTAGCCGAGGTAGCCGAGGATGAGAAAATGCAGAAGCTAAACAGTTGCTTACTAGTAACTGAAATATGGACAAAATACACAATAAACAGATATAGAACTTCAACCATCTAAACAAAGGGCAGAGTTTAGAGCTTCATGAATTCAATTAACATCTCAATTGTGCTTGCAACATTTGAGTCCCTTTTGTTTTGAAGCAAGGGTTTCTTTTCTTTTTTTTTTTTTTTTTTTTTTTTGCTCATTTATATAAGATAGCTTAATGCATCTCTGTAGTGCTACATCAAGGCCTGTAAGTTGCAGGTATTGATTAAAGGAAATCCAAGCCTGGAGAGCTCCTGCTCTGATGCTCTCTTAGGGCATTTTAATAGAAATGCATTACCATGAATCACAAGCTCCTGCTTCATGATTGATTGTGTTGCTCACCGTTTACAAGTTGCTGGCCACGCATAGCAGCCAATATTAATGAGCTATTGTGCATCTGGTCCTCTAAAGCAAAAAAGTGGCTGCTGGTTTGTGCGTCTTTAGGTTTTCTTTTTTCAGTTTCCGTGCAAAACAAACAAGTTTTAATCTGATCATCACAAAATCTGATCATGGATTCAAACGAATACAACGAACGAATAATAATAAACGAATACAAGCAATAGAGCCCTGAAACAAAAATATCGTTTTTGAAACATTAATGAATGATCTTAAACTATTGCACATTATACTGTGGTCATGGCCTGAATATTCATGGGTTGTTCTGTTTAGTGTTATATTATGGAGAATTGTAACCATAGTAACCTACGGTCACAGTTGCATTGTGACATCTTTTGTAAACATTTCCTTATTGCCTTAATTTGCTAAATGCCTCCTCTTTGCATCGGGTGGTTATTCGCTTCCACATCATTTGTTAATATCATGCAGCATACACCTATTGTTGATTAAGCCATACTTAAAGAACTTTTGTCCAGTATATGTGGATTTCTCTGAAGTCAAGGAAGAAATGACTTTTTTTAGATACTTGTCACATGTACAGCCTGTCAGACAAAGCTGATGTGAATATGCATAGTGAGGATTACATTGCACAGACCTCAGGTGGTGAAGTGTATAAAACACACAATTCTACTTTGCACTGGAGTCTTTTTTTCTTGGAAGACATTGCCATAAAAAAGGTGCATTATAAAATCCATTCCCACAGTGGAATCCATGCTGTTAAATGAGCCCAAATTCCAATGATTGTTATAATTACAAATAACACTATTCAAAGAGCAATTCATTGGCAATAAACTACTCTGATTAGATGCCTGTTTCTAAAAGTGGCATCACCTTCTAATTCCCAGATGTAGATTCTCGGTAAGGAGACTCTAAAAAATATATGTCAGAGTAATAATATATCATTCACACCCTGAGAGGCCATGTTGTCATTTAGTACTTGCTTCATGATTGTTGTCACCATGTCACCACTGGCCATCGCAATGTCACATTGACACAGTGAGTCAGCAATCTGTTCCCAGAAGGCAATGTTTGCATACACAATTCCTGTCTTATCATTTTGTTGTCTCAAAGCAAAGCAAAAATAAATACCAAACCAGTAATGTAAGATGTGTCGCAGTGTGTAAAATATCATATCAATGCTGTCATATCAAATATGTTCAGCGATGTAATAAGCAGCCGGAACGGAAATGTACTTCCACCCAGGTGCACACTTATACTAGCTGCAGTATCAATAAATTACCATCAATAGCATGATAGAATTGTAAAGATGCCAAACCTTGTCATGTACTTTGGAAAACAAATGGTATGGACAATAAATAGTAATTAATTTGGTAAGGATTTAATTGGGACAAAATCTAGAGGAAGCCCTGTGGAGTTTTAATATTAATTTCAAAGTTGCAAAAAAAATCGTAAAAAAATACAATGTTAATCGACATTCAATTTAGGCACAAGGAATAATACATTTTCAACAGATTTAGCTCCAGCCCATCACAACAACATGTGGGATGATAAAAAAAAATAAAATCTACAATTTATAGTAATTGTGATTCCCAGGCCTGGAGCTTATACACTTTTGGCACTAATTCAAGCTGTTTATGTTTTTTTTTTTTTTTTTTTTTTTTAATTCAAGCTGTTTATGTTTTTTTTTTTTTTTGCATATGAAATAACATTGCAATTATTAGCCAATGTAAATGAATGATTATGGGGGAAAGCATCCAACTTTTGAAACCAATTTTCACTTAATTCTTAAGAAGATGCTACTAGGGACCAGTATGGATCGGGTTATTAGAATGTCTTAGAAGCTTATTTGCTTCCAAACCCTAGAACTTGCAGGATCATGCCAGAACAGTCTTTGAAACCTCTTTGTTTTAAAGTGTGTCTATTTTGTAACCTATTTATATAGTTTAGACATCTCTGCAGCCTGTTAACTTATTTTCTAACATAGAATCAGCTTATTGTAGTGATGACTAATTTGGTCACAAATAACTAGTAATTATTAGTTATTAGTAGGTTATTAGCAAATTATAAAGTTTAACACCCAAGAAATGTGCCGTTGACACTTTTATTCCTACAATAGCAACACTGCAACATGATGGTTTCACTATTAGCTCTAGGTCTGTGACAGTATTTAACAATACAGTATTAGCGGAAATGCTTGGATTGTGTCTGCAGCTTCTGGGACCTAATCCTTTTCTTGCCATATTACTTCTCCCTTGGTGTTCCAGTACCTCATATTATACAAATGATTATACAAATTAAACACTGCCTACAAGCCACTAGCAGTCCCTTACTCCATAAGTCTTTCTGAGGCATATCCTTCCCATACCATTTCTTGAGAGAAGTGGTGGCTCTGTGGTAAAGCTTTTGAGCTACAGATCAGAAGGTCAAGAATTTAAATCCCAACACGACCAAGCTGCCATAGCTCAGTCCTTCAGCAAGTCCCTTATCCCTCAACTGCCTCAAGTTTAAGTCGCTTTAGATGAACATATCAGCTCAATGAGCCAATGTAGCAAATGCTATGGAGTGCCATCCAGTAACTTCCTGTCTTAGATCACAACTATCTTGTTTTTCCAAGTAGCCATATCATTGTGGATTGTTCTGAAGTGGATAACCTTGAAGAAAGAGGTACAGTAATTTGGGTTTTCCCTGGGTTCTCAGGCTTATCTCTACGTTTTAACATCATGACAGTAGGTGGACTGTCTAGTAGGTGTAAATGAGTGTTTGAATATGTGTATGCATTGTGCAGACAGTGGCCTGAAGGGCATTTTAAGTAGGTTGTATTACAATCTTATACAAATGATTTTATATGTTTACAAACATACAGCAACACTTAAAATCAGTATATAATTATTATCTAACAGCACAAAATAAGAGGGATGGAAAGAGAAATTGTGTTAACTAGCCAAAATTGGTGTAGAATAATATGCAATTACTCTGCCAATGATCTGTTGAATTTAGAGGTTAGTTTAAAAAAATCAAGCATCTTTTAAGGGTACATTATGCTGTGAGGCATATCATATTATCCAGAAAAGAAGAGTTCTTTTTTTTTACTTTATAAATATGTATTTGAGGCAGAAAAAGAGAAAAGTCAATAGACACCTAGTGGAGAAACAGGAAGTTCTTATATTCCATGTTTGCACAGGTTGTTTTTAATTTATTCTAATAGATATATTTTTAAATAAACAAAAAATTCATGGGTTGTTGTGAAGCAAATCTGGCAGCCCTGGTTATAGCAAAGGTCAAATGTTATGCATATTAGTTAGGCATATCAGTATAACCTCAAATAAAAACAAGCAAACATGAATATGAATTTTTATGATGGATGCCTCTGATGAATGGCATTTTGCCCAATTAGTATTTTTTATTTTTTTTTGCATAATATTCCTTTCTATCCGAGTTAAACATGTATCTAATTAGCTCTAGCTCTGACTAAGCAGAGAGTATACTTGCATGGCTTGGTTGAGATGATGCTGTTTCCTTTGAAGCTTTTCATTCACTTTGAGGCACTTTGGCCATTGTGAAGAATGCTTTCAAACGACAAGATGGAAAATGGTAAAAAGAAGAAGACACCCAATAGTACTCTCCAATTATACAATTGTGCTTTGGGGAGGATTTTATGCTACCTGCTATGTGCCTTGTTGTGAAATAAAATGTAGAGGAAAATATTGTTTTCATTTCTTTTGCACTTTTTTCAGCTGGCTCTTACACATAATTATCAGCACATGGTGGATCCTGTTATTGTGCTCTAAAGTTTAATGACAGTGCTGGAAGTGGCTCGGCTCTCACGCTCTACTGATTGCATTTCAACCATGGGGTATCACTACAACTGGAGGTACTGTAGGGGTGGGCAGATGATATTAGATGCATCACTACCTTATGTGAATCTGTTCAAAACAGCCCCATCTCTCATAATGCACTGGCAGTAACGTTTATTGAACAATCATCATGCAATAGCTTTAAGGTGATCATATGTTTTTTGGGGGGTTTTTTTATCCCAGGTGACAGTTTTTTACCAAATAACATTTACATTACATTTATGGCATTTGGAAGATGTCCTTATTAGTTCATTCGTTTATATTAAGACTTAGGGAAGTGGTAGTATTCAATGCTTATATGGATTTGGAATTCTTTGAAACACTGGTTGTTTTGAAATAATTTAAATAGATATCATTTCAACAAATAAAAATGCATGGGTTGTTTTTGTGAATGGAATCTGATAACCCTGGTCATACCCTACAAATTCCATCCATGGGTAATTCCATTTATTACCAAGATCTGCTTTGCCATGAATTCACTGATTTAGTATTCAACTTTTAGTGTGGATATATTAGAATCTAGCTGTGTAATTTTGATTAATAATAAGACGTTTGAAATTGGACAACAGGCAGCCAAATGGTACTGACCTACAGTGGACACTTATTCTACCCATAAATATCTGCTTTTTTTCTTTTTTTTGTCTGTTAGATTTTTTCAGCAATAAAATATTTTTTACCCTAAAAGAATTCAGCATCGTGTATAAATCAAATGGCAAAAAAAGCAGATAAAATGCAGTTCAGTTCCAGTGTATAGCACTACAAATTGTCACAACATTCAAAGGGGAGAAAATTAAAAGAAGGCACTGGAAGGTATTCATGCTTGTTTCAGGAAATAGGGATGGAATTATATGTTAATGAAAAACTAAAGATATAGGGGAAGCTCTCTGGGTTCTCTTGCCAAACCGGCCAAAATGTACTATTTTTTTTTCTTTTTTCTTGCAAATAGATTTGCATATGTTACATTTAAAGAGGTTTTACTCAAATATAGAGTCTAGACTTGGGAGGTCAGAGTATACATTTTTTCATTGTTATTATTTATTTATATATTCTACTTGAACATTAATCAGCTTCACACGCACACACACACACACACACACACACACACATCTTTTCAGTTATCTTTGTGGTGATGGCCTTTGCCCCCAGAACATTTTTTATTCATGAATTATTTGAACTCACAGACATTAAAGATTTTTTAAGGACTGAGCTTTTAGACTTAAATGATTACATTTCAATGAACCGCAAAGCCATAATGATCAATAGTCATAGGACGGCAAATAGTTTGTGGTGTGCATGAACAGCTACAGTATGAACACAAAAACGCTTTGGCTTTTGTGGATTAAAAAAGCATGCACATCTCTCATTGCATTGCATCAATCATTTTATTAGAGTTACATTTTTTTATTCTCTTACGTCATTTGAACATCATTGCTTTGAAATGCATCAGATATGGTTGTATGGTAGTCAATAAGTGCAAATAAAAAATAAAATAAAATAAACCGAAAAACTAAGAAAAATAAAAGAGAGAAGATAACAGATAAAAGTAAAAAAACAAAGAAAAGCACAACAACCCAATTTAACTCTATTTTAACTCTAAATTAAGTACATGCATTAGAGAAGCAGCAAATAATAATAATAAAAAAAAGAAAATCACAAAGAAATATAGTACAAAGCAACCCAAAAAAATACAACAGCAAATCAGAAACACAATACCAAATCAGGAACAGAACAGCACACCCAGATCAAAAGACAACAGCAAAAAAAATAAAATAAAATAAAATAAAAATCTGAAAATAAATGTAAAAACAATCAATAAATACAGCTTATGCTGGAAACAAAATGTATCTTAACTTAAATTGGAAATTGTTTATTTAAACACTCATTAAAGGTTTCTGTTAAAACCAAAAATAAAACTAGTATAAATTATACTGTTATTAATGTTATTAATGCTTTACTGCTGACAGACTAACTTGCTTAGTAAAGAAATTGTTTATAGTAAATGTAATTAATAACAATTGAAATTGTTTATAAAACTTTTATCACATTACCATGGTACCCAGGAATTTGAATAGTGAGAAGTTGCTTTTAGTTCTCTTTTTTCCACCACACACTCATGGTGACATTTTACGGTTTGGGCTTCATTAGTTTGTCAGTTTTATCTACACATACGGATCAACATAATGTTTTTTTTATCCAGCGTCTCATATATTATTGTGTGAAAAGTATAAATTATCAAATATCATTTGTCTGAAGCAGAGAGCTGCAAAAAGAATATAGAACACAGGATGAAAAAAGATGTCGTTTGAAGGTGACATTGGATAGGGTGTTTTTTTGTTTTTAAACAGTTTTTAGCTCATGCTGCATTATTTTGCAACTGGTGTGTCTGGTTTCAACAGGTGCATACAGACAAGTAGCGGGGAGGAGGAAGTCGTGTCGATCAAATGCAGAACAGGTTGGATGAGTTCAGGTGAGGCAGGAAGCAGTTTAGAATAACTTCTTGACTTCGGAGTAACAGAGAAGTGAATGTGTTCCCACATGGCAGGCTATTAGCTAACCTGCTCTCCTGTCAAAGGCACGGAAAGAAAGAAAGAAAGCAAGAGAGAGAGAGAGGGAGAAAGAGAGAGGACAGAACACACAAAGCTATCATCTCAACTTTTGAAGGTAAATGTTTCTTCGCTCGACTATTTGTGCAAAGTGCAACAGGTTTTTATTTCGATGCGGATATATATCCCAGGCTCATGCAGAGCACCGTCTGTTTTAAAAGGCTTCAGCAGGGCAGCCTCCTGTGTGGTCCTAAATAACGTATATTAGGTTAGTCACAGGATGACACTACCCGAGGAGCAGCTGTTATTTCACTTTCGCAAAAGCGTAGTCGACTTGAAAGACACCGGTTTAAAACTATTGGCTGTTCAGAGCGTATATTTCAGCGAACTCTTGACATTTACTGATGTTTGCAAGTGCCTCGCAGATGTCAGTGTGTTTTGTCAATGCACCAAGTGTGCTTGCGGAGCATATTTTTGCAAACAACATGTGGCAGCAGACACCACCAGGATAACAGAGGCAACTATAAGGAATGTGTACGCCAACATATATAATCGCAATTTAAATGCAAATTGATTGAGTTTGCATATGTGTGTGTGTTTGCACGAGAATGGGGAAGTTTGCAGTATGTGTGGTCATCAAAAAAACTGGGAAGTGCATGCATAGCAGCCTGTTGTTGCCTGTTGTTAGCTTCAGGGAGAATAATATGTTTCTTGGAAGACTGAAGTGTTCAGTATTCACTTCACTATGTGGAGGTGTGTGTACAAGAAGCTGTTATGTATGGCTTTACTCCGCTGGGTTGGCATTCCATATAATTGGCTGATAAAGATTAAAAAATCCAGTCTGAAACACATTGGATATGTTAATGTTGAAATTTCTGTGATGTACCATATTCATATATATTTATTTTTCCACAGTTCAGCTAAGCAGTTTGTCGGATTGATGACATAGGAAGTAATCAAAGTGCATTGAACGTTACGGGTCAAAAGTACAACCCTGATCAGTTTCACAAAGTATATTAATAACTTATTTTACCTGACCTTCACAACGTCGGAAGGTGTACTGCATACTATTGCCTGTATTAGCCACCTTTTCTGCCATTTATTCTTGATGCTTTAGGCTTAGAATAGTTCACAGACAAATCGTTTTAAGTAAATCCACCAATGTTGTTGCCAATATTATTCACCTTCTTCATTGGGCAGCCATCTGAAACCATAGACATTGTCCTTTTTATGACATGTCAATGACATGAAAGGTGCTACATTCCTCCCAGGGTCTGAACAGACCTTTGCAGTTGAGCAAGTGTTTTAAGAACTAATAACTCATCCTTGTTTTTTTTTTTATGTCAGAGTCTCATGACATACCACCACCCCCCGCCCTCGTATCATCTTTCTCACTCTCATTCTCACTTGTTCATCTGGTCGTTTTGAAACATGAGTGTTCGAATTACAAAGGAAACTAAGGCCCATCGCTGTTGTCTGATATCACAGCCCTGGTGGGCCACCCTTTCTTATCTGCCCTCGGAGCATTGTTCATTATCAACATTGATAAGCTTGGCTCTTTGCGCCTCCAGATCCAAAAGGCAAACCTTGGTGTATAACATTTTCGGTGAATCTGCTATTCCCTGTCAATCACACACACAACAACTTGGGCCTTAATGTGGACTGTTTATGACTGGGAAGCAAGGGGTACCGTTTTTAAAGGATTTTATGATTTATACAACTTCTGAGCTCAATATATTGCCTCTTTGTAAACTCTATGTGAAAGATTTTAACATTCTTATATTATGTTGCTGCTGTTAAAATTCTCTCTGGTTTTAATCATGCTACTTGTGCCTTATTACTTCCAATGATTTTTATTAAATGTCACATTTTCATTTTGCATTCATAAACTGGCCTCTTATCAGATCCATGCATTGCATCATCAAGCATTATGCTGCATCCGGGTTTTATGAGTTACCACTCAATGTAAAGGTGGTTACTGTTTCCAAAGTTGTTGCTACAACACACATTTTTCTTTGTATTGTTCCCAATCTCAAACTTTTGCACCCAAAGCGCTTCAGTGGTCAATTAAGTATATGAAGAGCCCTGGCAAACTGGATTTGACGGAATGTTTAAAGATGAACAAAACAGTTATATCTCATTTGTTGGTGAGATAATTAAAAGTGCTAATCATTAGTCGTAAAGTTTAGACTGATGGGACAAAGCTAAAAACTGGCCATTTTCTTATAGCAATGTTTAAAGGTTAAGAAACAAAAGGGGAACTTGTCATTCAGTCATTATTTGCTTATCTGGAAGATTGCAAGCGAGGAATATTAAGCAACTGCACCCTCATTTCAATTTTAGTTGAATATTGCTGGTTCATGTATAGTATTTGCCTGACACGAAGGAGAATAAAATGTCCACATTTTTCTCCCTTCCTTTTTTATGAATAGAAAAAGCCCTTACCTGGTGCTTAATGCTTAATTTGTCAAGCTTGTGATGGATTTTGTTGAGGGGTATATAAAAAAAAAGTTAAATAAATAAAAGGGTTCAAGAAGATGTAATACTAGGAAGCAAACAAACAATTAAGCAGCATGGTTATGATCACCAAAGCGATCTTAACCAATTGGCCTGCTCTTTTTTTCCGCAAATTATGCTAAATGTACAGGAATACATGTAATAGGTCTTTTCTTAAATGAAGTGAGGTTTGCTTGTGTTCGGTGTCTGATTTAAGGTCAAGAACTTGATGACTTTGGCCTATATTTTGTTGATTATACCCTTTCTCTATTTTTTGCTCTCTTTTTCTGTCTGTCAGATCGAACGTAGTAATTACAAAGTAGAGAAGTGTTTTTTTTAGCAGCACTTTATTTTAAAAATATATTTTTACTAGCAGTCTTCAGTTTAACTGGTCCTTTTAACTATTTCAACATTGTCAACTTATTCAGGGTCATTGGGACACTTCATTTTTATTAAAGTCTCATATAAAAAGAAAACCCACCATGCATTTCACACATTTCAAACAAAGAAAAAGAAACTGTATATAGAGCAATTGTATTTGTCTGGATGTTAAAATGCAGGCGATAGAAGTCAGTTGTGGCCTCCATCTTGCTGTAGCTCGTGTTTATGAGGTAGGTTTGCAGTATCTGCTATGACATGCTTGATTGCTAATAGAGATGGGATGGGGTAAAAGGTGTTGGTTGTCAGAGTGAGGTCCAAAGATTTTGGCTAAAGAAGCAGTATCTTATGGAGAGGAATATAAATGGAAAGCCTGAACTTATAACTCATTATTAAAGAAATTGCTCTTGCTGTGAAATAAAAAATGGAAATTACAATGAAGTAATTATCATCATGAGTTCGACTTTTATAATAATGGTCCAAGATCCAGTTCTGCAATAATTATTAGGTATTTTAGGAAGATAGGTAGAATTGTCTGAGCAAATTGACTTTTTTATGCAGGCTGGGAAAGCATAAAGACACTGTAGTATGGATTCCCTATAGCTAGATGCTCAGACATAAATAACTTAGTTAAGATTCCTACTTTGAATGTGTCTTGGGTCTTTTACTGATTTTAAAAGCAAGTAAATTAATAAAATAAAAAACTAATGCAGCATTTTTTGGCATTTTGAATGGCCAGTTCATGAATATTTTTCCTCCACTCAAAGGATGTTTTTATCAAGGCCAATTTGGTCAGCCCTATGCATTTTTCATGGGTTATCATATATCTCAGAAAAAAGCAGAGGCCATCAGCTATTGTATGCATAATACAAAAGGATTTGACTTAATTTACCCAGTTGCCAGAAGGGAAAAATGTCCAACATTTTTAAAACTCCTATGAGTTTGTTAAAGTATGATATAATGAAACCAAACGGAAACCTAGGGACTCGAGTCTCAAGTATGGTTCTAAACACACAACCACATAAGAATAAATGTTTAACAAGATTGTTTTATAATAATATTGGCTTGCAGACATTGTTTTGTCTTCGTGTTACTTTATAGAAAACTATTTATTTCTCTAACCTGTGATATTCAGTAACCTATTCTAAGAAAAAAAAAAATAAAAAAAGAATTAGCATGATTATTTTTTATTTTTTTTTTAAGTTTTTGATAGGCAGTACACACTTCTGGTAGTTTTTTTAGAAAAAGTTCTCTGCTAAATATTGTAAACATAAATGCATTATTCAGTACTGTGAATTAGCAGGAACTACAGTTTGACTAAGTGAAATGGAAGTCAGTAATGAGTTCTTCGAGTTTACGATGTTAAAACTAAGCATTTGTGACATGTCCTACAAGTCTAGTTTTTTCACTTTTTTGCTATTAAAAAGGGCATAAAAACCCATTATAACTGTCAACTCTGACACAAAGAAGCCATCTGACTGAATGATGACCAAACAAGAGACTTTTTCTTGTAAACTTAAACTAATTCAGAATTATAGAGAGCATGTTGTAGCTTTCCAGATCCTGTTGCTTGCGTTCAGTGGTAAATTATCAAATAAATGTTACAAACATTGTAATCAGAGGGTGAAGCATCTAATGCTAATATTTCACTAACACTGCTTTAATAAACTAAACAACATGATGCTAAATCTCCCTTTTCATTTAACATTTAAACAATGTAAAAATAGATTAGGATGTACAGTAGGTGTGTATACACTATGTATGTATGTGTATATGTATCTATGTATGTATGTGTATATTATACGTTTTTGTATATAGCATATATTTAAATATTATCATATATGTAATCATACAGTATGCAATTATATCTGCTCTCGATGGTTATATGCAAAAAGTTAATTTTCCATACACATGAATTTCGAGTTCAAAATGTGTTCGAGCAGGACAATGCCCCTGAGCATAAATTAAGCTCCATGAAAATCTTGAGTGGCCTGCTATGCAGTTCAAGGTAATTTAGCACTTTTCACAGTGGATATTGTCTCAAAGCAACTTTACAGAATGTATACATTCTAGAACAAAATTAATAAATATAAGGAAATTATGTAATTATCCCAGATGAGCAAACCTGGGGTGACTGTTGCCAGGAAAAACTCATATTAATATAACAGCAAAAAGGCCTAAATCTGGAAAACAATGCATGGTAGGGTGTCCACATACTTGTAGCTTTATTGTATTTATGCTCTTAAATGGTATGACGAAGAAACCTTGAGAGGAACCAGACTCAAAAGGGGAAACCCATCCTCATTTGATATCAAGAGTGTGAATATAAATCATAAATCATAAACAGCTCTGGCCTTAACCCAAATAATCAACTTTGAGATGTGTTTGAATGCTTACTTCACCTACACCTCACTCTATATCAGTACCTAATTTTGCTAACATCCTTGTGGTTGAATGAGTGAAACAAGTGCAACTGGAAGCTTCTGTCACCAAAACAAATTCCTTGTAAATGCAAACATACTTGGCAATAAAGCTCTTTTTGATTCTGATTGTAAAACATACTGTAAATGAGTAAGCTTAAGTATAAGTAAGTATAAAAGTAAGATTGTAAGTACAAAGATGTATACTTGAATTTTGTTCAAAGTCTCCCAATAAGCAGCTTTTTATATCAAATATTTGATATGAAACATAACACACACGCCTATTGTAGAATAGATCTAGCCTTTACTTCCTGAGATTGAGCAGTGCATGTGAAAGGACCGGGTCAAGCTTTTAAACACCAAAATCTGATTGAGTCTAAAAGCTGATGTTAATAATTCAAACTTGAATTTGTGGATTGTGTCCATTTGTGCCATGAAATAGCACCTTTTTACCAAAATAGGTTGAATATGAAGGAGTGGAAGAGTTGAATGAGAAGCTGTGTGCTTGATTCTCTTTCTAGCTTGTGTAAAAACCGAACCATGAGATCAGTAAAGAGTACTGGCCTTGGCACCGATAAATGAAGGGGGCCATTTTAGGCATTTCTGTGCTTCATCTAGATTAAATCAACTCAATGGAACTGTAAGTTTACACTGCTCAATTTTCTCTTTCTTTATTCTGTCTGTGCTGTAATATATTTCTACCCATCATTCTTGAAGGACATTAAGGAAAAAGCTAAATTGAACAAGTCTGCAATTTTCCCAGTAGAGTATTGGCACATACGAGTCTTTTCCATATTGTTTAAAATAAGAGGACAATGCCTTGCAGTCCTTCTGCCTTCTATGTCAGCATTGTGTATGTGCACATTTTGTGTGCCACTTTAATTACCAATGCCAAACTGGTGAAATCAGTGTCAAAATAAAAAATAAAAAAAGGAATTGGAGGGGGAGGGTAAATTATAAAAAAGGAAACAAACAGTGCCCATTCAAATCAACTCCCCAGTGCGGTGACATTTTGGAATCTCTAATAAATTCACGAGCATCCCGCTTGTGAGATCACTGCAGACCCAGGGTTGAACTTGATCTTTTCATTTTTAGATTGCACCCTGGGCTATTTGTCATTTTTGAACATTAAGGGTAAAATAAGAATCGTTTGGGAGAACTGTGCCTGCATGATCAGCATATCTGGTTGCTTGCAGTTGGGCCAAGGAGACTAGGAGTGAAGGTGGAGGTCTAATCTTCTTTCTCCAACATCATCTGTCCAGACTGTTTTTCAAAAGTCAAATAGATATGCGGTCCCTGTCACTTGTAGACTACCACATGTCAAGGCGCTAGTTTCTAGATATACCTCGCGATACGCTAGACTGCTTTTTCAGGATGAGTAAGCTAATTGCAGTTGTCACAGGAGACAAACGACAAGGTTTTATGAGACTCTGAAAAAGGGATAGCGCCTCAGTGAGGGCATTTTACAAAGAGCTTCTTGTTTTTTTCCTTCATCTCCTATTTCTGCTGATCGATTAAAGCATGATGTTGCTGATCCTGCAGGTTTAACACTAGATGATAGACTAGATAGTGAGCCAGAAAATCTTTCACACTTTTTATTCCTGCGTTTTGGAATCTGTTTAACAAATTCGAGTGCACAACACCCAGAGAACAGAGCAATGTTGTTCTTTTTTTTGTTTGTGAATATATATATATTTATGTTTTTGTAACCTGTGACTCTTTTACACTTTTAGACTTAAATAAACCAATAAAGAAAATGTATCTTCACCACCTTTTTACTCATCACCCAAAAACATTACCCTTCTTATAGACTCTAAATAAACCCGACATAGCCACTAATAATCATTTGCATAATAAAAGGACAATAAATAGATATACAGTGCATTCGGAAAGTACTCACAGCGATTCACTTTTTCCACATTTTGGTATGTTACAGACTTATTGCAAAATAAAATGAATTCATTCTTTTCTGAAAATTCTACAAACAATATTCCATGATGACAACATTAAAGAAGTTTGTTAAAAATCTTTGCAAATTTATTAACAAAAAAATAAAATTATAAAAATAATAAATCACAGAGTACATAAGTATTCACAGCCTTTGCCATTCAAGATTGAGCTCAGGTGCATTCAGTTTCCTCTGATCATCTTTGAGATGTTTTTACAACTTGATTGGAGTCAACCTGTGGTAAATTTATTTGATTGGATATTATTTGGAAACAGAAACAGGATTGTATCGAGACATAGATCTGGAGAAGGATACAAAACAATTACCAAGGGAGGTAAACAAGAACCCGATTGTCACTCCGATAAAGTTACTGTGTTTCTCTGTGGAGAAAGGAGAACCTTCCAGACCAACCATCTTTGCAGCACTCCACCAAAAGTAAAAGGGACATGACAGCCCACCTGGAGTTTGTCAAAAAGCACCTAATGGACCCTCAAACCATTAGAAACAAATTAAATTCTTCCTATTTGCCAAGCATCATGTCTGGAGGAAACCAAGCACCGCTCATCACGTGGCCTATACCTTCCTTACAGTGAAACATGGTGGCGGCAGGACCTGGGAGGCACCCTTGATAAAAACCTTGTCCAGAGAGCTCTAGACCTCAGAATGGGGTGATGGTTCATCCTCCAACAGGACAATGACCCTAAGCAGACAGCCAAGATATCAGAGAAGTGGCTAAAAAACAACTCTGCAAATGTTCTTGAGCGGCCCAGCTAGAGCCAAGATTCCAACCCAATTAAACATCTCTGGATGCTCAAAGTCCATCCTGATGAAGCATGAGAGGTTCTGCAAAAAAAATAGGTGTGCCAAGCTTGTAGCATCATACTAAAGAGGACTATAATTGCTGCCTCAACCCCAGCTGGCTGAAAACTTGCAGCAAATGTTTTTAAAGGATTTTCTTCCTTTAAATATGTGAGCTTTTGAGAAGTATTATTTATACAGAGTCTCAATTCCTTTTTTACAATACAATTAGCCGGTCTTGTATATAATTAGTTGTGTTTGACCTTTATTTAATCCTCTAAAATGATATGATGTTCACACAAATCTTGACAATTTGCACACAACTACTAATATAAGTTGTTTATATTTATTAATGTAATAATTTATTTACCCTGGATCCAGATTCTACTGAGTTTAATGAAATGAATTAAACAATTGGTTTTCAGCAACTTTTTCAGCAAGACAGCAGATACAAGTGCAAATCATTTATTTCTAACGATTATTTCTAAGTATTACTACTGTATAATTTGAAGTTAAAATAAAAATAAAATAAAATAAACACACTGGCACAAAAAATATTTACATTATACTAAATACATGAACTGAAATACAAAATAACCAAGATGACCATGAATAGAACCTGAAAATGGGTAAAGACAGAAAACATAAAAGAGACAAAATAATGGTGCATTTTAACATAATCGCTAATATTCAGTAAAATGTGAAACAGGTGGAACAAATATGTAAATAAAATGTTTCTGTTAAAAAATGTAGTTTGTTTTAGTAGGTGTAATCCTGAGCCTATGAAGAATTCCTGGTACTTATCTTGCAGTGTCTTTAAACTAGCCCTACTGTGAAAATTAACATGGGATAAAATACAATGCTAATTCCTCTGTCCTGAAGACTTTCCAGTGAAGAAATGCCCAAAATGATCCTGCTGGCTGGGTGCATTCCAATGACACACCAGAACAACCAATTTATTTGCTATGAAATAGTCTACATGAATTCTTTCTGACAGCCTCCAAGATTCATAAAAGTACTCTCATGTCATTGTGGTGTAATTGGTTCCAGTGATTGTGTTTAACCCCTCATGATATGCTATTGTATCATATTTATTGGCAGTCATATCGAATTTCTTATGGTCTACAAGACATATACCAAGTACATTAATATGGTACATGCGATCTCATTCATTGGAAAGAGACCTCATTTCTGCAGAGAGGTTTCTTGACCGCTGCATTTAAAGCTTCATATCGTCTTCTCCCATCTTAGGAGATGATGGACTTGACAGGTCCCAGGTGAGCCCCATAACCCTTGACCAAAAGATTTAGGCGGCTGTTAGGTGATCCTCTATTTGGACCAATCTATAAGGATTTCTCCACAAGACCACATTTCTAAGTTACAAAAAAGGACAGGAAAAAAAAATCACACAATGGTACCATCCATTCAAAATGATTGACAACCATGGATCGTAAAATATGTATCACAGCCCTCCACCCACATCCTGTTTTGGAAAAGGGGAACCTAGAAAAGTGCAAGTCTTATCTCAGCTGAACACCTGTGCATGGCCTACTTTGGTATTCAAGAGTTCACACATAAATATGTGAAAATGCTTTTTTTGTTGTGCTCTTAGGGCCGTTGCAGACTTTAGATACAAACCGTTTGTGACATTGTACTGCACTTTTTACCATTCTCCTCTTTTCTGCTCAAAGATGACTTCTTATCTGCCACACTTTTTGCTTATATTTTATGCGGCGCTTGACTGTCGTTTGGCATGTTAATTGTTTGGTGCTAGCACGCCAGATTAAAGGGCTGTGTCGCATCGCATCCTAATAAACGCTGGATTGAAAGCGGTTCATAGTGGTCTCTGATAAAAAGACAAATTGCAGATTTATGTATTGAATTTGACCTTTTTATTTACTATTAAATTGGATCATTCATTTATTAGTCTGATAACCTTTGACTGTGCAAAGATCTTTGAGGTCTTTCCCACAAAATGTGTTTGCTGTACAAAGGTCACAATTTAAGGTATTTTAACACTTGCATTCTTTTCCTGGTCAAATTGATTACATTTTATGAAGGGCAAAAGTATAGATGTACAAACTATAACCCTGGCAATCTTGAAATGATTTGTCCAGGTTTGGCTTCCACTAACCCAAGTTGTGACTCTCATTTCAGGTGAAGTGATTGGATCTTGTTGTAACTTTCCTGTTTCATGTTTTCTGCTTGGTTGTTATGGTCACTTCGTAATATTGAATGCTTTAGCTATACTGCATATGAAACCAATATGATTGGTTAGCACTATAATATACGATTGAAGCACTATAATTAGTCCACTTTTGTGCTTTGAGCACTTGCATTGATAGCAACACAAAAATGCACAGGTTGAGCCTGCAAGCCAGAAATCCTCTTATATGAGAATCTTTCCTTGTTTGCTGGTATTTCTGCATGATGACATATCATCACCCTAAAAGCACTGCTCTTCCAAGTTTGAGTGCTGGTATTGGAAAAAAAATCCACAGTTCAAAAAAAGATTTTTTTTTTTTTATATGACAGCAAACTTGTGATTACAAGCCCTTTCTTCTTACAATCACCAGAATCAATCCTAGTTTTGGACTTTATTTAGGACAATTGAAAAATGCGACAAAATCCAAAGTAGACCGTTTGCAGTGTACACTAGACTCTATTACAGAACACTGACTGCTATTAGATAAGCCGACTTCATTCTTAAATACAAAAATGGAGCAGTGTCATTTTTGTGGATATATAACTTTCTTTTTCTGTTTATCTTTCTCCCCCTTTTAGGTTTCTTCTGTATATAAACTTTACAAAATGATTCAATTTATTTCTTTTTGTTTTACTCCTGGTGGTTTTAATGGCAGTTCAGTTAGAGCATGCACATTTGGGACTAGATCACTAGATGCTGGTTTGGCCCCAGTATCTGCTGCAATCTGTTGTTCCCTTCCCTTGGATCAATATGGTTATTGTGTCTAGTCATTGATATATAAAGCTAAGTCAATATTGCAGTGCATGTGCAGTGTTGCTGTTGCGCCAAAGCTAATAATTAATATAATAAATTAATAAAAGAAAGAGAGAAGTTAAGTTTGTTGTGTTCAATTTCCTGCAACCTTTTAAATGCATGTTTATTACCCAAGTGTGTTTGGTGACATTTAGAAATGTAGAAAATTTTTACAGCATTGAATGTTTTTTTCTCCCTTCAGTGTTATATATTTTTATGTGGTTTGTGTCTCTGCATCTTAAGTGTCACTATATAGATATACCAGCAACTTTTTCAGACCTGTTACTGGCATGTTATCTCATCATTAACTTTATAAACTCTATTCTGTCCTTTCTCACCCATTTTCCCTCCATCCCTTGTCAAGCCATCTTGAGCTGTTTTTGTGCCATACTTACTGACTGGCACAGACATAAAGTCTAATCTGAATTTTGTTCTTTTGTGTGTTTGGGAGTTTAATTTCCCAATCTTCTTTCACCCCCCCCCCCCCCTCCCCCAACCCCCCACGCTCTCTTTCATTCTGTCAGTGTTCTGATAGACATTGTGTCCGCCCACGGCTCTGCCAAGAGTGACATGCACACACACTATGGCCTTTCTTGAGTTTGTGGGCTTTTTTTTTTTTTCTGTTAACAGTTTTATGTTCTGACCCATTCTGGCCCCAACACTTCTGGCAAACACATAGGGTTACAAATCTGAACCTAGTTTGGCAGCTTCTGTTTCATGGGCTTTTAACTTCCAGAATGTCTCATGTAAAAAAAAAAAAAAAAAAGGATTTTATTACTTTCATAAGGGGAAGTGGCATAAAACGGCTACCTGCTGGGAAATGCTTATAGTTCAGATCAAATAAATGGCTTAATGGCTAAAATATATAGCTGGAGCACAAATAGCCAGCATGACATAATGGTGGTCATGCTGTCAAGAGCCAATTTAATTGGAATGCCTGTACCCATGCTCATGCATGCATTAAGCCAATCAACCAATCATTTTGCAGCAGCAAAATGCATAAAATAGTACAGACCAAGATCAAGAGCTTTAGATAATGTACACATCAGACAGCAGAATAGGTGGGAAAAATGTGAACTGAGCAACTTTTACTGTTGCAGTTGTGCTGGTTAAATTATTTCAGAAACTGCTGACCACCAGGGATTTTCACACACAACTGTCTCTAAAGTTTACAAGGATGTAAATAACAAAAAAAATCCAGTGGACAGGAGTTCTGTGTGCAGAAACACCTTGCTAATGAGAAAAAGCTCAAAAGTGAATGGACAGTCTGGTTTGAACTGACAAGGAGTATGCGGTAGCCCAAATTACTTCTTGTTATTACTGTGGTAAACAACGAAAAAAATTACATCAGGGCTCACAGAATGTTAAAACCCATGAGACGGACAACTTCAACAGCCCAATATCATATTAGATTGCACTTCTGTTAGACAGGAACAGGAATCTTAGATAAGATTTACCAACCCTATTTGTCATTCAACCCTAGTTGCCATCCATTCTGCTTATGGTTTCATTATAAATATGTATGTTGGCTGTGCAAGTTTTAATGGAAGAACAAAAGCATGATTAGATTTTTAATGAAGCAATGACTTGGAGAGGATATACAGTAAATAAACAAACTAATATTAAGAACTAACACAAAATAGGTTACCATAACAGGACAACAAGGCAAAGACAAGGCCAGAGGTGAAGACAAGACAAGAAGAAAAAACAATACAAATACCTGTAAATTATTTCCATCAGAGGGAAGCAACTGTGACAGAAAGACACTATTTTTCATGCCATACATTTAAAAGGTTATTTAAAATGTTTCGTGGAAAGAAAGAATCATTCTGTTTGCGTTTGCGGTAGCTTGGCAGGCGTACATAGTGTCTTCCTTTTTAGATGTTTTCTTGACACTAGAAAATAGGCATATCAAGCTCCAATAAGCCTGGTTTATGACAGTGAGTGTTATGAGTGGGGTTATTTTATGATAATGCTGCTGTTTTGGTGATTTTCAGGAGACAAGATATGTGCCGCTTTTTGATGAATCTGCCTCCTTTCCTTACTCTCGGCTGCTGCATACTTTCTTGAAAGTAGTTATTCATTTTGTGGTAAAACTTCTATTTTTGCCAGAGAAAAAGAAAAAAAAGGTGAAAGAACCTAATTTGTTGAGTTGTTTTTATGATTAACTCCTCGTGTTGCTCTCTAACATTTTTTTAAGTGGACTTGTTGAGTATCTAACTTTTGTGTCTGATATCTACAGTTTTGGTCAAGTGTGAAATAAAACTTTTTTTCTTCGAGTAAGAAAGAGATTAGTGTACTTGACATTTGTTTTGCTAATGATTTGCACGGCCTACAGCTATTTAGTATGTGTAATGGTGAGCCATTTATTGATATACCGCTGGTATATTGGGACTGCTGGATGAAGTGACAATATAGACCAGATACTCCGGTCCTCTTTCACTGCTCTTTCATCAGATTTAGAAGTAGTACCCTGCGGACCTACATTGCAGATTTGACTCCAGCCACAGTTGCACTTGTAAGCAGCTCAAAACACATTCTGCTTCCACAATAAGCGACTGTGAGTGATTAAAGTAGCTGGCAGTGGGATGCGATATGCCCTGGGAAAGCATTAATCTTGCAGGTTCCTGGCCTCTCCCTAAAGAGGCATGATCAAAGTGCAATGCTGGGGCTCAAGGACAGCGGAGGACTTTGGGGGAAAAACAAAGGGCTGAACGTGGGAGCTAGGAGCAGACGGAGAGTTTAGATACCAGCTTGTTTCAACAAAATGTCAGAACTGTAAAAAAGGTTTCATAACCCATCAATCATGTGTGGCCGTCACTCTTGAAATAGTCAGGAGGTGATGGAAATTAGACCTCTCTGGTGAACTGTGGAGGTAATTACTGGAGCTTAGCTTAGGTGGCTTTTTGGGAACCAGAGAGCAGGGGAAGTTACATCAAGCAGAATCTTGCCATAGCAGGTGTGAATGGAGTGCAAATCCAAAATAAAAATAGCTTCATTATGTGACACCGAACAGCTTAGGTATTTGTATGTGTATTTATTTATTTGTTTGTTTGTTTGTTACCTTTTATTCTGGTATGTCTCGTATTTAAGTAAATTTTTTCTCCTCGTAAGCATTGCACATTTGTGCAAATATTGGCTGTTATTCTTTTGAAGAATATGCTCCAATCTTCATATTGCTTATTCTGCCAAGTATTCAGCGACTGGCAATTTGCCATTCAATCAATCTGGAGAAGTTATTGAGAACACGGTTTACCTTTGTGACTGAACGAATCGCTTTATTGTTTGAGCTATTTTTTATTTCGCCATGGTGTGAAATTTTTATTTGACGTGCAAAGTGTTCTCTGGGCTTGCCTCTCTGAAATAATATTTTACCTTGACTTTGCAAAACTGTAACACTATCATCTTTTATTAGTGGTTTGTGCTTAGGTTGATTAAGAAGGAGATCATCACGAGTGATTTATGGATGCTGGATTACATGCTGGTACTCTGGCTTTGATTTAACTTGCATGGGAGCGTCTGGCTGCTTGTAAATGTGAAATATTTTCACTCCCCCTTATGAAGTTTATTGTGATTGTTCACAGTTTATTGAACCCCACATAACCCACGTTTATCAACCCTACTTTTTCCTTCATTTGGCCATTCGTCAAGCTATTTATAGTTATAGGTTTATATGCCTTCGTTTTATGCATGAGCAATATGCATTTTTATAATTTTTCGCCCAAAAAATTACAGTGAAATTGCTGGATAAATGCATGCCATCACATCTGCCTTAACAAAATTTATTCAGTAATTACTTGGAGTTTCAGTCATAGGTTCGCTGTTTGTACATGTGCAAAGTGACCTTCATGCTGTAATCACACCATTAAACACTCAAGCACATAGTACACGGAGCCACTGATCATTCGAACATTTGAACGTTGTGTTGAAAGAGACCGATCTTGTGGGAAACATTGAACAAGTGCCGTGTGTTTGGATATGCTTCAATTTCACACTAGGCTTTAAACTTTATAACACTTAATATTGGCCAAGTGTTAATTACTGCAAATTTGAGACCGTGTTGAATAAAAAAAAATGCAAAAATGTTTGTCTATGTTTGATACTGTACAATTAATTGATTGTACAGTATGTATGATTAATATATGCTGTAACTTAATATGTATATTTTATTTTACATTTCTTATATTTAATTTTACTTTATTTTTACATTCACTGTGAGCAACTGCAACCCAGCAATTTCCCTGTTAGATCGACAAAGTATACTAAATCTGATAAAGAAACAAACAAATAAGTGAATTGGTTTTGAATTGTGGATTTACTGGGATCACACAATTGGATATTATATTTGTAAGTGCAAAAATAAAGGAGTAAGTAGTATTACCATTGAAAGGTGGCCTAGTGGTTAAGATGTTGGACTTGTGATTGGATGGTTATGAGTTAAAATCCCCACAACTGCTTGGCCCCTTGTGCAAGGCCCTTAAACCGCACGTGCTCAGTTAAATAAATGAGAAAGTCAGTCTGGAGAAGAGTGTATGCCAAATGCCATAAATTAAATGTTCTCTGTGGGTTCCTTCATATACTGTATATTTGTTCATCCTTAGTAACCACTTTCTCTGGATCAAGGTCAGGGTCAATGTAGATCTGAAACCAGTTGTGAAAACACGGGCATGAGGTGGAAGAAGTTAGGATAATTGGGGTGCCAGTTTGTTAAGGGGAACCATACCCAAACACACTGACACCTAATGACAATTTAGTAAAGACAATGTGTATAACTAGGAAGGAAGGAAACCAATGAAGCCTCAAGAAAAGCTTGAAAGAACATAAAGAATTAGACACAAATTAAAAGCCAGGCTCCAGTTTAATGGAGCTGGGAACATGAAGCTGTGTTGGCAGCAAATCTCCATAATAAAAAAAAAATTTAAAACATTATCACAAAATATTTTTCATTAATACTTCAATATTTCCAGTACAACCCCATAAGAAATCTTGGGATGGTCCCAAGTGCAATTTTATTGAGGAAAAAAAAAAAAGTTTGTACATCTGCATTGCATAGCTTAATATTTTGTCATGGTAATAATAAGTGACTATCAGAGTGTACCTTAGTTTTCTTCTTGCGCTGTTTTTAGTATCTTCAATATTTAGATTTGCTAATTGGATTGTTCTAATGCTTACAAGCCTCCTGTGTAAAATGTAATCATAACATACCTTGAAAAATAATTATGGAGCCACAATCCTGGTGTAAGTAAGAGTTTCTGATAGGGTGAAGAACGTGAAATTGGAAGTTGAAGGGGTGATAATAAATGTCATCAGTGCCTATGCTCCACAAGTGGGCTGTGAGATCGCGGAGAAGAAAAATTTTTGAAGTGGTAGATGGTGTACCTAGGAAAGAACGATTGATGATTGGGGCAGACTTTAATGGACATGTAGGTGAATGGAACAGAGTTGATGAGGAGGTGATGGGTAGGTATGGCCTTAAGGAGAGAAATGTGGAAGAGCAGATGGTGGTAGAACTTTGCTAAAAGGATGGAAGTGGCAGTGGTGAATATTTATTGATTTATTTATTTATTAAGATGAAGGAAGATCATAGGGTGATGTATAAATGTGGAGGAAGGTGCACACAGGTGGACTATGTTCTATGCAGGAGCTGCAAGCTGAAAGAGATTGAAAACTGTAAGATGATGGCAGGGGACAGTGTAGCTAGACAACATCGGATGTGGTCTGTAGGATGGTTTTGAGGTGAAAAAGAAAAGAAAAAAGACTGAGGACTGAAAGAAGAATAAGATGGTGGAGACTGAAGAAGGAACACTATAGTGAGAGAAGAGGTGACCATCTGTGAGCAACAGTATGGTTTCATGCCGAGGAAGAGCCCCACAGATGCATTATTTGCTTTGAGAATGTTGATGGAGAAGTATAGAGAAGGTCAGAAAGAGTTGCATTGTGTGTTTGTGGATGTAGAAAAAGCGTATGACAGGGTGCCGAGAGAGTTGTGGTATTGTATGAGGAAGTCAGGTGTGTCAGAGAAGTATGTAAAGGTTGGTGTAGGACATGTGTGAAGACAGTGTGACAGCAGTAAAATGTGCAGTAGGTACGACAGACTGGTTCAAGGTGGAGGTTGGACTGCTTCAGGGATTGGCATTGAGCCATTTCCTGTTTGCAGCGGTGATGGACAGGTTTGATGTTTGCGGATGATATTGTGATTTGTGGTGAGAGTAGGGAGCAGGTTGAGAAGAGCCTGGAAAGGTGGAGGTACACACTGGAGAGAAGAGGAAAGAAGGTCAGTAGGAGTAAGACAGAGTACATGTGGATGAATGAGAGGGAGGACAGTGGTGTAGTGTGGTTGCAGAGAGAAGAGGTGGAGAAGGTGGAGGAGTTCAGGTACCTGGGGTCAACAGTGCACAGTAATGGAGAGAGTGTTAGAAAAGTGAAGAAAAGTGTGCAGTGGTGGAGAAGAGTGATAGCAAGTGTGATTTGTGATAGAAGGGTATCTGCAAGAGTGCAAGGTAAAGTTTATAGGACTGTCATGAAACCTGCGATGTTGTATGGATTAGAGACAGTGGCATTGAGTAAAAGACAGGAGCCGGGGCTGGAGGTAGCAGAGCTGAAGATTTTAAGGTTTTCGTTGGAAGTGACGAGAATGGACAGGATTAGAAATGTCCATGTATGGGATGGTTTGAACATGTGCAGAGGAGAGACATGGGTTATATTGGATGTTCAGGATGATGTTGAGGATGTTGAGGATGTTGAGGATGGAGCCACCAGGAAGGAGGTAAAGAGGAAGACCAAGAAGGAGGTTCATGGATGTGGTGAGGGAAGACATGTAGGTAGTTGGTGTGAAAGAGGCAGATGTAGAGGACAGGGGGGTATGGAGACGGATGATCTGCTGTAGCGATCCCTAATGGGAGAAGCCGAAAGAAGAAGAAGAAGAATCCTGATGTGAGTAGGTTTAGAAAAATAGTCCATTATCTATTTTTTTTTTGTTGTTTTTGAATTTTTTGTTTTGGTTTAGTCATTCAGCGTCGCAAAGGGAAAGATTTATACGATTCAGACTAGAAACTCACACTTTTTTAGGAGTAGTGTGTGGTTGGTTGATTGATTATCGCAGTCAGGCTATATGAATTCCAACAATGTGACACAAGTGCGATTTCCGAGCATGTGCTCACACGTGTTCTGCGTGTTGAAGACACTTCGAGTACATTTCGCTTTATTTCTCCGCTTGAAGGGCAATTATGTAATCCGCCGGATGTTAATTCCTAAGCTTGCTGTAAAGTAAAAGAGACTGTTCTTTTTTGTTTCACCTTTTTTTTTTTTTTAAGAGGGAAGTATTGTGCAAGTTTCATGAATAAAGCATAAAGAGTATCAGCACTCGTCCAGAGTTTACGCTTTTCTTCTCTTTGAAGAGGTTTCGTCTTTGTTGCATGAATAACTATAGCTTCTTTTAGCCACTTTAAGTGGTGTTTTTTTTTTTTTTTTGCCTAGCATAGGACAAGTTGAAATTGATTGTTCCATTTTGTGAATAATAGGCTGTGTGTGTGGTGTGGTGTGTTGTGTGTGTGTGTGTAGGTGTGTGTGCGCGTGCGCGAGTGTGTGTGTGGGTGAGAGAGAGAGACAGCCAAGTTGTTACTGGTGTAAGCAACAGATAAGAGATATCAATATTTGATGGCAATCCATTTTGCTCTGCTGGAGTGGAGGTACAATTTTAGATTGAGGTGTGTGGGAGGGTGACACTGTGCGTGTGTATGTGTGTGAGAAGAAGTCAGCGAGAGGGAGAGAGATGCGAGTGTGTCTTTGTCGTCATTTGCGGACACGCACGACTACACAGAGACACAGTCTCTGTCCATGGGAGAGGATTAGGCCATGCTCTAGCACAAAGAACTACTTACCTGATGAGCAGAGGAAACTTGACCTGGACTCTAAAACCTCCATAGTAATACTTACAAGAATCAGAAACAATTGTTGGCCCTCATTACCCATAATCTCCTTCTTCGCTTTCATCGAGCCATTGTATGCTGCTTCTCTAAGTTTTTTTTTTTCCTTGTCACAGTCACTTCTTAGTTCTTGCATAAAACAACTGTATGCTACATTATTTCTGCATAACATTTTTTATTTTTTTGGGGGGGGTGGGGGGGTTAGTCCACCTTTCACAATACTTATTACAAAATTATTTACATAGTATTCTTAATTGACCACACATTATTTATACATATGTATTGCATGGTCTAGTGAGTGGTCTTTTCTGTTGTAACTCATTCATCTCAAGGTTTGCCAAGTCTGGCCAATTTTGCTCTTTTAGGTTTTATACATTGTTGGATATTTTTAGTTTTCCACACCACTAGAGACAAAATGTGTGTGAAATTATTAGTTTATTAACAGTTTAAGAAATACTTGGTATTAAAAAGTTTTAAGTTTAGCTCTGTTTACAACAAAGTACTTTTTTTTTTTTTATCTACGATTACACACCATCACCTTCAAAATAGTCTGGAATGTGTCCTGGATGTCCTCATTTTGAAGCGGCAACCTTTGAGCTGGATCCTCAACTTCGGGAAGAGGTTAAAGTCTGCAGGAGCCAAATCTAGTGAGAGTGCAGAAGTGAGATCATGTCGTTTCCCGCGAGAAACTTGATAAGAGGTCTGTGACAGGGTGCACTCGTGGTCAGAATAGCAGGCATGGTAATGCACGTGGTCAAAATATCACCAGATGCACAGCTCCCGATGTACACATGACTATATCTATTGGCACACTGAATTATCAAGGTTGGTGCTCCCTGTGACTGTGTATACTGCCTTGTGCTGCCATCTGTTGATGTAACAATACATATGTATGCTGTAATTATTTATAATCCCACAATCCAGTGTGGGAAACTTTCTCTTTTAAGGTTGGTTCCTCTTAAGGTTTCTTTTTTTTTTTTCATTTCAGGGTTGTTTGTTTTGCTTGCTTGTTAATAATTACAATATAATTGTAGATTTCTGTGAAACTGTGACATGGTACTCTGTTAAAAATATAATGCAAAAACAAATGGATGGATAATACCACTTATTAACCATGGAAATGCTAACAGTTTTACACTCAGTTTTCCATTATTGAATAAACAACATCACCAAACTTGGTAACTCAGATGATTAAATGCGTTGTCACCCAAACGAGGATAGATTTCTTTTTGAGCCTGGTTCTGCTTAAGTTTTTTCCCAATATTGTCTGAGGTAGTTTTTCCCTGCCCCTGTCATCTCTGGCTTTTTCCTACAGTTTGTGATACAGACTGAGACACTTATTGACAAAGGCTGTGTTTATGCCATGGTTATCCAAGATGATAATATATAGGCAGATTGACCATATAAAACCAAGTTTAAATGTAAAATTGAAGGTTCACACAAAACACCTTGCGAATAACATGGAATTTACATGAGGAGTGTGTGTGTGATTGAGTACCAATATGACTTATAATGAGTCTGCTGATTGTGGATAAGTTTCTCAGTTTAGTCCTTCCTGGTTTACGCGACGTCGCCTGTCTATGACGTCACGGCTTGCCTATTGGCTAGATTTCACACGTGGTTCAGAGCGTGGTCACGCAGGGGCGTTCCCATAGCGTTTCGACGCAGCTCGAGTTCCTGAAGGGGAACTCAGTTTAGTCTTGAGTCAAGACCAAGTCACGTGACATGGAACTAGCTGTGTATCAAGGTATTTTGCAATGACTTTATAGAAATGACATTGAAACTGTAGGTAGTTTCCAACAATGCCTTTAAGTAACTATTAGCATGTTATACTGTATAGTATTGCAGTAATCATGTAAAAATTAACAAAATATCACATTGATAATATTTCTGATGAAATCATATGAAAAAAGTTTGGAATTCTGTGAAAACATATGGCTGCAGTTTTAGGTTTAGCAGACAGGAACATGATATGGCAATAAGCAAGAAAACGAATAAACCAACAAACAAATATCAGTGTTAAATTAGCCTTTTGAAAATTTAGTTAAAGAAAAGATTAAAAAGATCTAACATTATTCTCAAAATGATTATTTTTATTTCTGTAAAACTGAAGTCAAAGATGTAAAAAGTCATTAACTCCTCCCCCACACTGTACTACACAAAGAATGTAAGATTATTTCTGACTAGCATGCTTGAGTTCCCCATTTGGTTGCATTTTACAGAAATGTCAGTGCATGCCAATAAACAGCAACTTTCCTCCCTGACTCTCCACCACAGGTCAATCACGAACAGATAGAGTGTGCCTGTGGCAGGTATGTTGTAGTTACTATAGCATCTAGGCTCTGCACGCTTTGGTGCATCAGTGACCTAAGAGCAGAATGTAAGTGTTTGCATCAACTGAGTTACTGGCTTGTACACTGTGTGCTGCTCCCATGATTTATGGTCCCCAATACAGTCAATAACAGCCTGCACAGAGACGCAAAGCTCCTTGAGATTGGATTACAAGCCTGGGCCTTGCATTTAGGCTTCTTCATTAAGAAATGTCAGCACCTTACAGGCGAGCCATGCGCTCTTTCTTGTTCATGCTTTGTTACGAATACGTCTCTGCTTAGCACCTGGTGCGGGAGGTGGAAACTAGACAATTTGGCTTTTGTACTTTAAAAGGAATTTCTCCTGAATTTTCCAGTACTTACATGTGTTGGAAAAGAAACAAACATTTCAGTATAATCTAAAGAATATTTAATGGGTTGGATAGGTGTATCTGGATGAATACAATACATAGAGTATTTAAGTAGTATGTTTAAAGAAAAGCCACTGGTGCAGAAGCAAATTATTTATTGCTTTATGCATCTCCGCAGTACTACAGTACTAGCACTTTTGGTCTTAGTTGGTTAATGAATTTATGCTGAGTTCAGCGAATTTAAAAGCTAATGGTCTAGGTCATCAGCTGGCAGTCTGTGGTTTGAATAATTGATGACAGCTTAATTAATTAATTAATTAATAATTAACATATACTGTATAATATAATATAATCTCAAAGTGTTTACACAGAAATGGACAGTCCAATACCAATAAACATACCAAAACCATTTTGAATAGTCTTATTCATTGCCATAACCTAATAATAAATGTTCAGAGAAGAAAAAACAGACTACAAATTAATTAAAAGGATAAAATTGCAAGTTAATTCACTGCATATAATATTCTTTCCTTTTATTAGCTAAAAACCAATTGCAATAGCTAGCTAATTCACTATTTGAGAGAGAGAAAGAAAGAGGCTAGCAATTTCACTGTCTAGATATGAGATACCATGAATAGATAATTGTTTTAGCTAAAGAAATGATGATGGCCAGCTAATTCATTCTTCTAAATACAAGGTAAGATAAAAAGGTTTGATAAAATACACTACAGAAACACAATCTAAATCCATTTCAATTCTATTTGATTTGACTCTGGCTTTTATTTTGTGTGCTTGCCGATATCCCTCTTCAGTCTACCCTGATATTCTCCGTAACTTTTCACCACTCACCAATTCAACAAAACCCATGTTGAATTAGATACAAGAAACTTAAAATGTCTTAGAGTCATGTCTTGAGTCAAAGGAGAAAATAATGCTTCAAGTTGAACGTTGAATTTAAAATGACAATCCATTTATTCTGATCAGTGACCCATGGAGTGGATTATTAAAGCAATACAATGACTTTCTTATTTCATACAAATATTGTAATTGTAACTGGTTTGTAGCTCTCATGTTAATCTCTAAAACATAATGTGTGTTGCTGTAATAGCTCTCAAATAGTCTTTTGTCATGGTGTAGCCTCATTCCACACAGCCCAGAAAGCTGGCAGCAAGCTTCTTGTTCAGTGTGCCTTGTTTAGCTGCCACTAGCATGGCAGATGCTTGGGGGTTAGTGATAAGGGCCGCTGTACCCTGGTTATGGCAGGCATTAGCTTGATGATTTGATTGGTAGTGGCTGACATGCTGAGGCATTTACTGCTCTCTCCTCACGCAATAGCTTAACATGCAGGGCAATTAGATTAGTGGCAAAATGCTGACCCTGTCTACCACATTTACCGATAAGCACGAGCAGCCTGAAATAGGCTCCAAAATACAGATGTTGTGAACCAAAGCAAACAAGTAGGAATCATGTTGCTGCTGTGCTAGATAGCCATATCAACAAGGGTTTTACCAAAGCCTGGCATTTGTAAATTACCCCCAAGTGTCCAGGCACTGTATAACATATGTGCTACTGTAACATTGTATTGAACGTCTATCTGGTATTTTCATTTCTTATAGTTATAGTTCAGTTTGGGCTCTTTTTTTGGAAACATAACACAAGTGCAACAATGCCTGAAGCCCAATTAAATATATATTTTGTTTATTTGCAAGTAGTAAAAATGGGTTCAATAAGAATGATCAATATAGTTTATCAAATGATAAAGGCACAAAGATGTCATTAAAGAAGCAACCTAGAGACCAGCTGACTCCCATCATGCTTTATTGTGGGCCTGGTGTTTTTAGGGTGAAAGGAAGCTTTAGGTTTTAACACATCCTGAGCTTAAAGCCAAATGTTAATGATTAAATTGTTGTTGCTTTCAACAAAAGGACCTTATTCCAAAGACATTTTGGGAATTAATAGTTATATTAATTCATATTTAGTTAAACCTTGTATTGCATAATATGTGGTCAGACCTATTTTCCATATTTTTCTGCTGAATGGTGTAGTTTGAAAAGACCGGATGAACAGTGAGCACCATTGACTCAGTGACCACTGACTCAAGTATTTACTTTGCCCTCCAACATTTAACATTTTGTTGTGTTGCCACCTGGAACTGAAGTGGGCTTAAGTGGAATAATACATTTACACAAAGTCAAAAATAAAAGTAAAGTGTATGTACTTTAGTGTAAGTGTATGTGGTTTTCTGCCAAATCTAGAACCATGATTTTTTTTTTTTGTAAAGTTACATTTTACAGTTACAGAGAATCTTTTCAAAACTCCAAACTATTGTTCTATAGAGCCCAGATTTGTGGGATGTCTAGGTAGCTATAATTGTATGTGAACAACTTTTTTCCCATCTGCTCCTTAAAAAGTCACTGAGTTTAGCTTGACAAGCTCCTTTAGGCAAAGTTGTGGTTGTAATGTAATGTAATGTAGTAATGTACACTCTCCTTCCTCAGGAGAGGAGAGTGTTTACTTCTCGTTACATGACAAGAGCCTGCTCGGTTTCCACCAGAGTAAGAAGAAGCATGTCAAAACGGGGCAGACGAGACTCGAAATGAATCGAGTAGCCTCACTCTACAGTGGGCAGGCCCCACTGAGACATGTCTGGCAGAGCTTTTCAGGCTGCCAGGAAGTTTCTTAGGGCATCGGTCTCTCAAGACTGACCTCTGGTGTGCCTAGAGCCGTTCCCTGGAGCAAAAGAGGGATGGCCATGGACAGGCCAATGGCCCTAGCGGTCTCTTTAGTGGCTCTGAGGGCCAGGTCCGTTGTGGGTTATGTCGGGGTCTTTGGGAAAGAGGCGATCTTGGGAAAGAGATAGCACACAAACATCTCTTCAACCTGCGGCATCGCTCCATACCCGTGCACTGCCCCATGACCTGTGAATACAGTGTTGAAAGAAGCTGATGGGGATTCGCCCATGACAATGACACCTCACTTTCAGGTTTGGAAAGAACAGGAAATCTTGACATGGAGGTTGTGAGCTGGTGTCAGAGAGCACTCGTCCAGCTTACTGCTCATAAACCGGCCAAGTTGGCTTCGGTGCAGATCACAACTCCCTAAAATGCTTACTGGATTATTATCATTATTATTATAATTCTTGATAAAAAAAATGTTACCACTAGGAGTGAGAGCACCACCCTTTGGGGAGTGCTTTCCGGGAGTGGAGTGATCGCATAGAAATTCGAGCAGAATGTGCGCAGCACAATGAGCACAGTGCAATATGCGTAGATCATGCAGAATGTGCAGAGAATCTGCACCGGAATTGCGCTGCCCCTCGTGAGCCGGCCTAGCTCCACCCCAACTCCATAGCTCCTTGAGCCTAGCTTGTGTGGCGTGAGGAAGGGGGGAGAGCTGAACGGCTCGTCACACCCGAACTCAAATTTAAATACTTAACCAATTCGACTATGCAACCTGGAAGGGTTACACCCAGAGTTTAATAGATCACACAAGTTCGATTCCCTTATCAATAAGTGTAGGCAGGAAATGTGGGCATCGTATAAAAAATACAAGGTTTATTGATAACTTGAATCTAAAATAGAACAAAAATAAACAGACACGAAATCTTAAACAACCAATTTACACAACTTCCAAATAAACGAAACAAAATTAAGTACAGGGCTGGGGTTACCCACCGGAGTGATCAGCGTTAATTATGAAAAAGCACACTTCCACACACACACCTCACCGTGAACTCAGAGCACCCACTCATACACGTCAAAAAATGTCGCACGGCAAACATCAAAATAGCATCACCAAAGACCTTTCACCCGTGGGACCCCAGTTCCTGAAAGAAACCAAAAGCAAAATAAATCCCAGACCAAAATGAATGAAAAAGCGAATTAAGGTCACAATTCCACCGTAATAAGATGGACAGTTACCGAAGCACAATATGGTTCACCATATACACATCTTAAAAAGAAAACCAATGCAAAACTTTATTGAAAGTTTGAGGGAAGCAAGACTCAAAAGGAGCGGGCGTGTCGTCCTTAAGTTAGCCCCGATACTTGCACGTTGCTCCACCTTAAAGTAGGCCAGAAAATACCAGTTGAAACAATCACAAAAGTTAAAAGGGAGCAGCAGAAGTCCCCGTTTAAATAGTTGTAAGCCGAGGTTGTTCACTCGGCGCACAATGGGGAAAAAAACGAATTGCAGCAATAATCGCCCAGGACAAAAAAGGAGGATCCTATAATACAAACGATGATACAAGATATAAATGATACGAGTAATTGCACAACTACATGCCGTAATTCCCCCCAACAAACCAAAACAACTTACCAAACGCAGATAGATGAGTTCCTGAGAATCATTTCACCGCTCAGGATACGCAGCCTTCAAATAACCTGCTGTTAAACTGAAGTTCAAGAAATGCACATTACTCATGCCACCCGACCCGCGTTAAAGCTAAACATTGCTAAACAACTTCCTCATACCTGCAGGGAGGGCAGTAAACAGATCCAAAACAGCATCCAACAGGGATACACACTGAAAAGACAGGCTAAGGATACACAAACGAGCCATTAGTGCAACGAGCAAAGAAAAACGAATTAGCCAACGCTACATACTAACAGCACATACCTGAAATAACTATAGCAACTGCAAAAGGGGAGGATACGGATGCAACACATGCCAGGCTCAAACTAACCCACTCTAAATAGTGCCTGCTCGCTACTGATTGGTGGTCAGGAGTGTCAATCACCACCTGTACCTCTTGCAAAGCATGCCTCCACTCCTCAGAGGAAGAGACGCAGAGCTAATGCTGTTGTCGCAGGGGGAAGAAACCGCGTGAGGTTCGAGAAAGCGACAAGCTCGTCTTAAAACCCTCTGCGAGGTCTATTTGCGAGCCCCAGAAACTAGCGTGCTGCACCGCCTCTGCGAGATCGGGACCAGAACCCCGAGGAGCATGAGTTCTCTCCTCGGAGAGTGCCACTTGGGAGCAGAGTGATGGCATTGACATGCTGCCTGCTCTCTTGAGAACCTAATTAGCATGCTACGCTCCCAGGAATCACCCCAGTGACGGTGACGTAGCATCCGTTTTTGGACTGATACACACGCAGTTCAGAGTGTCACAACGCAGATGCGTTCCCAAAGTGTTGGTGGCGCAGCTCAAGATCCAATAGGGGAAGCTGAATGCAGCATGATTCAGTTTCCTAAAAGTTTCACAACAATGGAGGCAAATACTCCAATTATTTATTTTACATTTGTATTTGTTAATATTTGATCACTATATTGATGCATAGATTGGCATTCCACTTTTGTATTCTTCTAGAGCCAACCTTTTAATTGTTAAAAGGTAAAGATGACAAAGGTGATTGTGTAATTAAATGAGCAGAACTCTATGCTGAGAAATATCTTAGAGACAACATTTTTAAACCTATTGCTTCTATACTACTTGCTGAAGTTTGTATAAATGACAAAAAAAAGCCTACGAATGATATACACAGAGCTTTATACATATATAAATAATGATTTTAACTATAATGTGCACTGAGTTTAAGGTTTATGTTCACATTTTGTTCATGTCAATATTCAGAACACATTGCATTTCTGCAACTTTATAGCTCTGTTAGAACTTTTTTTTTGACCCACTTTGTGTCTCTTAAATCAGTTTAACAGCTCATATTGACAGATCATTGCTGTGTTCATACTTGCATTAATCAACTTCATCAAGAAGGAAAAAGCCCCACGGTTTTAATCAAATGGATTAAATATTCCAAATGTAAAAGCACTAAGCCAATAACTAAAGAGCCTCATTGATTGTTTTACAAACTACCACAATCACCTCTATGGTACAACAATAGGAAGATGCTGATCTGTTAAATTCTGTTTTTATATTGTTTTCTTGCAATGACAATGAGCTATTTTTCATCTTCTTTTCACCTCTCATTCTGTTGATCATCTGTCAGAGTTAACATTTTAATCAGGGTTTGTGTACACAGTAAGTAATAAGGCCATCAGTACTAACTAATTTAAATGATAATTTTTAATTTGACAGCTTATGTAAAAAAATAATTGAAAGGTTACAGTACCAGGTTCTGTCGGCGTTTGATCACCCATGTGCTTTCTGTTAGCCAACCCAACGCTGCACATTTTTTATCAGACTTGCTGACTGTCTTACTGCTGGTTTCTCTCATTAATATGGAGAGTTTATCCTTTCTGCACTGATAGTAGGACAGACTCTAATGGAATAGTTTTTTTGGCTTTGAAGCCACTATGCCAAGTGTAACTATGTGGTTATGAGATGTGGGTGGTTTTTAGGTAAGGGGTAAAAAGTGACAGCAAAATCACAGAAAGGCTCAAATATTGTTATAGATATTTTCTTGTTTTCCTTTTATTTGTTAAAATGTGTAAAGAATGCCTCTTTGCCGAATATTTTGATCATTTCTTATCCCTGTGGATGGTGTTTCTTTAGATGTGAAAAATTTGTGCCCTTTTACTTGTGGGATTTGGTGCCCTTTAGCAAGACGTTTCCGGAATGCTGTGTATTCCAGCTTAATTATACTGTATGTCCTGTGCTGTTCATTCTTGTCTTCTGAAATACAACATACATCAGTGTTTTGCTGTGTTTAAAAATTTATATTCAAGCATAGTCAAAGAAAATATATTATTAGAGAGTAAAGTCAAGTATGTTTGATATACAGTATATATACATTTCCTGCATTCACATGGGTGAGTGGATTATGAGGAATATGCTTAGTCAATCTGAAAAAGAGTCATCAATAATAATGCAATTCAGCAAATTTAGTTTGACATTATACTCAGTGTTTGTACTGTAAGTTTTCTAGGTTCACGATGTTGTGGATCTTTTTCCTGATCAATCTACATTAGCTCTTCAAGCTAGAATCTGTTTAAACCTTACAAAAAACACCACCATCCATTCTGCCCTTCTACAAAATCCCATGCCATCATCTTTTTTTTTATTCTGTAGCTTGAGCTGCTCCACAGTTCCACTGTTCTGTTGTAAGCCCCTGTTTGACAGGCAGCCAAAAAAGCGACATCAGCCTTACATCTTTTCAAGGCATTATCTCTAATCCTGTCATACGACTGGAGTGGTGTCTGTCCTGTTGACAGCAAAGAGGGCTGAAGGCATGTAGCACGTTAGCCAAGCATACTGCCGTGCAACTGCACACACAACGACGCGATGCACTGCATGACAAAAAAAGGTTGAAAACAGGAGCAGGTAGAACAAAGGTCTGCTGTAATAGAGCTATTAAATGTTGGGGCTTTTGACTGGCCTGGGTGAGCTGTTGAAGCCTCCAAATGTCTGAAAATGTCTTTTATTTAAAATAGATCTGTGCCAAGAAGTCCAAGAAGTCACTTTGCACAAAAGATGACATTTTCTTTTCCACTCTAACTTATTACATATTTCTTAAAGCTTATAACTTATAATTCTGCTACATTCTACTTTAAATTATATACATTCTGTATCAGTGTGGAAATTTCAATGAACAATTTAAATTTGAGCCCCAAAATATTCATTTAATCATGGTACTCCAATACAGTATCCTATATGGATATTCCACAATGCACATGTTCAGTAAGCAACTACGTTATCTGAATTTCCTGAAGATCAATGGAAGAAGAGAATGAATATATTCGGAATTATATATATTCAGTGATAGTGTCAAGGTCCCAATGAAAATACAAGCCTGATACACAAATTATAGATTACAGGGTTTCTAAAATTCTAAAACTTTGTAAAGCATGATATTACAGCATTAGGAATTAGCAAAATTATTATTTTTAATTACATTACATATTCAAATTAAATAATCCATATCAAATTTAAAATACTTTAATCATTGATTTTATGATTTAATGCTATATCTCTTTGTTGTTTTATCAACTTATATAAGATTGGAAGAGTGTTCAGAGGGTACAAGTATGTTTAGACTATACTGCACACCATACATTCAGAAGGATTGAATTTGGTTGTTGCTGGCTGGGTGTCTGGGAAAGCTGAAATCTATGTAATGGAGGCTTGCCAAGCTCCATGTAATGCTCATCATTAGGTTAATTCAGAGGGGGCATGGCTGTCATGCAGAGCTAATTTCCACAGGACTCTGCATGCACATCAAGCACAGCAATTAGAACCCCAAACCCATCTTTATCAAGGTCTCCTGATTGACAAGCCTTTTATGTATCCACTGTCACATTTGTCACGGTTTCCCATGGTGTACAAATGTCGCATGCTTGTGTTCGTCCTGTCTCCACCCCTGACTTATCATTAACTTGTTGTTTAACTGTGTTTGTCTCTTCTGTGTTTACATTTGTTTTCTTTTTGATTCCTTGTCCTGTCATGGTCACTTTGTAAGATCAATCTTTATTTGTATTTTATTTATGCAGTTTTTTTTTTGTTTTTGTTTAGTGGTTTTTGATTATAGATTACTCTTGTTGGTAATCTATAACTCTTGTTGATCCTATTAACTAATTTACTCTTTGTGTGCCATTTCTGTGCATTCTAGATCTCGACCACGTAGGTGACCTCCAGGTTTTCCAGGTCTCTTCTAACTCTGCCCAAAAAAATACTGTTAAGTGGGTTGTCCATGTTTATCTAGGCCATAGGGAAATTTACTGTGTGTAAGTGTGTGTATATGGTGTCCTGTGATAGCCTAGTATTCCTCCCTCACATCCACTGAATATTCCTAATCCCCGACATCCCTGACCCCCATCTACATTGCCTTAGTACTACTGTTTTATTATTATTTTGCAACATCGTCTATTATTGACAGTCATACTGTGTATTCTGTTTATCAGCAATATCTGTTTATTATTATAATCTAGATTGTTTAACAAGATTCTGGAAGAAGAGAGGATGCCTGAGGAATGGAGAAGGAGTGTGCTGGTACTGATCTAAAAGCATAAGGGAGATGTGCAGACCTGCAGTAACTACAGGGGAATTAAGTTGATCAGTCATACCATGAATTTATGAAAAAGAGTAGTGGAAGCCAGGCTGAGAGAAGATGTGACCATCTGTGAGCAATAGTATGGTTTCATACAGAATGAAGAGCACCACAGAAGCCTTATTTGCTTTGAGAATGTTGATGGAGAAGTATAGAGAAGGTCAGAGGGAATTGCATTGTGTGTTAGCGAATTTAGAGAAAGCGTAACCAAAAGAGGAGTTGTGGTATTCTATGGGGAAGTCAGGTGTGTCAGAGAAGTAAGTGAGGGTGGTGCAGGACATGTATGAGGACAGTGTGACGGCAGTGAAGTGTGCATTAGGAAAACCAGACTGGTTCAGGGTGAAGGTTGGACTGTATCAAGGATTAGCCCTGAGCCCATTCCTGTTTGCAGTGGTGATGGACAAGTTGACGGACGAGGTCAGACAGGAGTCTCCCTGGACAATGATGTTTGGGGATGATATTGTGATTTGTGGTGAGAGTAGTGAGCAAGTTGAGAAGAGCCTGGAGAGGTGGAGATATGTGCTGGAGAGAAGGGGAATAAAAGTCAGTCGGAGTAAGACAGAGTACATGTGTGCAGTGAAGGGCAGTGGAGTGGTGCGGTTACAGGGAGAACAGTTGGAAAAGGTGGAGGAGTTTGGGTACCTGGGTTCAACAGTGCAAAGTAATGGAAAGTGTGTTAGGGAGGTAAAGAAAAGAGTGCAGGCAGGGTGGAGTGTGTGGAGAAGAGTGACAGGAGTGATTTGTAATAGTAGGGTATCTGCAAGAATGAAAAAGTTTACAAGACTGTGGTGAGACCTGCGATGTTGTATGGATTAGAGACAGTGGCATTAAGTAAAAGACAGCAGGCGGAGCTGGAGGTAGCAGAGCTGAATATGTTAAGGTTTTCGTTGGGAGTGACGAGGATGGACAAGATAAGAACTGAGTTTATTAAAGGGACAGCCCATGTAGGATGTTTTGGTGACAAGGTGACGGAGGCGAGATTGAGATGGTTTGGACATGTGCAGAGTAGGGAAAAAGAAAGAAGAATGCTGAGGATGGAGCCACCAGGTAGGAGGAAAAGAAGAAGGCCAAGAAGGAAGGTTCATGGATGTGGTGAAGGAAGACATGCAGGTAGTTGGTGTGAAAGAGGCAGATGTAGAGGACAGGGTGGTATGGAGATGGACGATCCGCTGTGGCGACCCCTAATAGGAACAGCCGAAAGAATAAGAAGATCTGTTTATCATTATAGAGTGGGCCTTTGTTCAAGTCTGTCTACTTTTGCTTGAAGTTTTATCTTTTATTTAACTAGCAATTTATATAATTGTTTTACCTTGTGGTGCATGGAGTGTGTCAGGAAAGAAGAAATATTACCAAATTGTGTTCTGCAGATTAGAATGTCAATGTTGAGGAGTTTTAAACAAGCAGAGTGTGACTGTGCTCTCTTATGCATAGCCTTAGGGCTGAATATCAGAAAATAACAGCATGTTGGTGACCTAGAATTGGTTCCCTAGTTGGTGCAATTAAGGAGATCTACAATGGATATTCTAGGTAACAAATGTTTCTCGGCAGGCAGCAGCTCGCAATTGTTGCTTTTCTATACATGGCTCAATAACGTGTGGCTTTGCAAAGCAAGCTGTTAATGCTGTGGAAAAATATTATTTTTACTAAATTCCCTTAAATCAATTACAAGTCAACTTTGCGATAAAGATAACTAATGTACAGTCGCTGTGCAAGCAGTGGTAATGGGAATGAAGGAAAATAGATGGTTTAGATTTTACCTTTACCAACCAAATAATGCATCTGAATGATTAATGCGAGTAATTTACTGTGTGTCATGAGGAGACTGCTTCAGTGCCCTGCCTACGCAGATGTTAGGCCAAGTACTCAAAGTAATTAACCGATCCTGCAGCATACAGAAAACTGGACTAAACATTTCTAAATGCATATGCATATAAGCCAAGATTACATTTTCCAGAAACATGTTGGAAGCTATGACAGTGTTTAAGATTTAGCAGTAGCACTAAGAAAGCCCTATGATATAACATTATACTGCACAATATACTGTGCTATACACTGTACACTGTACTGTACTGTTTAGCTATTTTACCAATAAACCTGTAAATTGTATAAAGCAAATTTACAGAAATAAATTGATTCAGAAAATGCATTTAAAATTTAGATCTCACTCTGTTTATTATTTTCTTTTTCTTTTATCTCTAGAAGTTTTGCCCTAATTGGCAAGCCAATTGTGACTGTGGTGAGTCGAAGAAAACTTGAGATATAACCAGAGCCAAAAGGAATCCATTCTCAGCTGGTTGTATTAATTGCAATCCAAGTTTAAATAATGTGCAGTATTATCCTGAGCAGCAGCATAATTAATTATGTGCAATATGAAGTGTAAATAAATAATGAGTCCACTAATGTTCAGTACCTCATGCACACTAGAGCTCTCTAACTTAACAGCACATATACACTCAATGTCTTTTTTTTATCAGAGCACATGTACACCTGCCCAATCATACAATTATCTGAATAAAGCAGGTCAGGAGCGTCAGTTATTGTTTACACCAAATATCAGAATAAGGGGGGAAAAAATGCAATCCCAATAACTCAGACCAGACCAGTGCCAGGGTGGAGTATTTCAAAAACTGCTGCCAATCTGTTGGGATTTGTCACTCATCCAAACTACACAAAAAGGTACAAAAATTAAATAATATCTAGCAGAAGTTCTCTCTTGTTAATAAGAGAGTTCAGAAAATAATAGTTAGACTTGACTGGATTGAACTGCTAGTAAGGCTTTGGGTACTAATATATACGGTGGCCGAGAAGTGCAAAACACATTAACAAATCCAAAAACAAATGAACAAATTCAAAAACAAAACAACAAATCCAAAAACATATTAACAAATCCAAAAACACATTAACAAATCTGAAAACAAATTAACAAATCTGAAAACAAATTACCAAATCCAAAAACAAATGAACAAATCCAAAAATAAAACAACAAATTCAAAAACAAAACAACAAATAAAATAAAAAAAAACAAATCCAAAAACAAAACAACAAATCCAAAAACAAATTAACAAATTCAAAAACAAAACAACAAATCCAAAATCACATTAACAAATCCGAAAACAAATTACAAATTAGAAAACACTTACAAATCCAAAAACAAAAAAACAAATCCAAAAACAAATTAACAAATTCAAAAACAAATTAACAAATCCGAAAACAAATTAACAAATTTAAAAACACATTACCAAATCCAAAAAACACAACGACAAGTCAGACAAACCGGAAAAGGTAGGTATAGTTTGAGAATGGAAACTTACAGATCATTGGACGAGACACCTGTCATTCACCTGTATATCTTGGCTGACAGGTGTCTTGCCCAATGATCTGTAAGTTTCCATTCTCAAACTATACCTACCTTTTCTGGTTTGTCTGACTTGTCCTTGTGTTTTTTGGATTTAGTAATGTTTTTTTGGATTTGGTGTTTTGTTTTTGGATTTGTTAATTTGTTTTCTAATTTGTTAATTTGTTTTTGGATTTGTTAATATGTTTTTGGATTTGTTAATATGTTTTTGGATTTGTTGTTTTGTTTTTAAATTTGTTAATTTGTTTTTGGATTTGTTATTGTGTTTTGCACTTCTCGGCCACCGTAAATATACCTACTTATTACAACTGTGGTAAGCAAAAAATTATTTCAGAACATACATTGTGTTTAGGCTGGTGGTGGTCCTTAAGCAAGGCTCTTAAACCTTAACTGCTTAGTTGTTTAAATAAGTTGCTGTTGATAAAGCCATCTGCCACATGCTATAAATGTAAATGTTAATGCAATGCAAGCACTGCATGAAGTCAAAGGTCTAAAATGTGTATCCTAGTAAAATGGACAGTGAGTACACATACTCACTGTTTTAGATAATGCTCTATTTAGGTGACAGGTGATATTCCCAGGGGTTAAAACTGCCCTTCCGTCTGAAGTTTAAGTGCACTTTGCCCTCTTGCTGTTCAAACTGTGGCACTGCTCTCAAATATATTATTTAGTGTATTTTCCTAAAAAAACTGGTAAGATTGTTGCATTAGTGTATATGTCCAATTTGTTCAGGCTGCCTACAAAAAAAAAGTAATTGATGAGAATTTTGTTTGTTGTTAACTAACTTAAGTTTTCCCTACCCTTAAATAGTCCAGAAGACATAACGCAAGTGACTTCTCCTTCTACTTAGTTGTTTTGTTATTAACAAGACAAAATGATTTTTTATGAATACATACACTTTTGAAATCTGGATTTCCTTCTGCTGTGATGTTTTGTGGTTCAAAATAAACTCTGTTGTTGACGAATATGTCAGTTCACTTGTCAGTGAAGGAAAACGCCGGCTGAGTAAAAGAATCGCAGCTGTTGTGGAGTCTTGTGGGCTTTCCACCTGAATGCATCCAAGCTATAGCAGATGAGCTGATGAAAAATGCACGAGTTTGCAAAAAATTGGGAATAGATGTGCGCATCTGGGGACCTCAGAAGGAAAGAACTTTCAGTGTTTTCAGTGTACCTTGTCCCATTTACTGTTTAAATTGGATGCCGGGTCTTCATCTAAATGTTCTTTTTTTCGGGGAGGAATCTCAGATAAAAGACTAGGTGCTTACTAAAGCAAGAAATGGCAGCAGAATTGGACTAGGCAGAGTGGGCACTGCAACACATTTTCCTGTCACATAAACAGTACATATACAAAATTCTACTGCGGTAATAGTTCTTGCTATGGTGTATGGCTAAATGAAATCCATAATCACATTGCAATTTGTTGGTGTTTTGCGCCCACATGTTTTTTTTGTTCTTTTCCTTCATTTTTTCTTTACCTTAACTTTTTGTTCTATTTGTGCACTTGGCCTTTTGGCTGAACTGAGTTAATCGCATTAGGTAATTGACAATCTCACTCTGGTTCGTGAAGGTTAAGTTTTACAGGAGGAGCCGTTG
Organism: Silurus asotus; assembly: GCA_024362625.1. Lineage (NCBI taxonomy): Eukaryota > Metazoa > Chordata > Actinopteri > Siluriformes > Siluridae > Silurus > Silurus asotus. The sequence goes on along the minus strand of MU558159.1, from coordinate 2,253,494 downwards.
TTGAAAGGAAGGCGTCTGCCATTCCCAGTGGAAGTCTGGCTCCTGTGATGAGAGGATGATTCATGATTGACTGGCAGAGAAGGAAAAGAGGTATTTGTCAAGTGCCAGGAGCAGAGTGCTGCCAAAATGCAAATGGACTGTTAATTGAGTGCTGGATGGCTTAGAGTAATGGGAGGAGGATTTCAGCCATCAACGCACATCACCACAATGAGTAGAATGACTATATAAATTTGTCCAACACAATGCTCAATGCAGACGAAAATCGGACATCAGAAGGTCTGTAAGATAGAGTTATAAAATAGGGGTTTAACACAATTCTAATATATGTATATGTTTAGTGCTGTAAATATCTGATTTAGCTTTGAATGAAACACCTGTTTATTTAGTGAAAAATCCCTGTCACAATGCTCTCCTTAACATTGGAAACTGTTCATCATTTTTCATTAATATAACAGATAAGCTATTAACTTGCACCTTAACTGCTTTCAACTCCTGAGGTTTTACACTCATAATTAGCCTCAAGCACACACACTGTGGACTGTTTTGCCAACTTATCTAATGATTGTGACCAAAGCAAAGTATATTAAAAAATGGTCTTCTAAGAACTGTTGTTCACAACAGAAGCTACCTAATAATAGTATGGATATATTACATTTCAGAAAAAATAAGAATTAATATAAATTTATTATATTAATGATGGAAAATGCTTATTTAGGAATAATAACCTTGTGGGATACACTGTCTAAGATTTATGTGCAGGTAGTCCTAAGGAACAGGTAGTCTTATCAAAGACTTCCTGTTCTTTAGCTTCTTATGTCACTTTATAAAAAATCAAACATTTTAGATTGACCTCCTTTGGATGTGACGTGGAGTGCATAAATGAACATTAAAATTGAACATAATAAAATTGAGCTTACCAGTCTTACTAGCAAGAGATTTAAACTGGTTCCAGAAACATCCAAAGGTGTATATATATATATATATATATATATATATACAGTGCCCTCCACAATTATTGGCACCCCTGTTTAAGATGTGGTCGTGGACTTCAAAAAAGTCTCCTTTTTTTTTTTTTTAAACAACATAGAACCCAAATGCAAAAAAAGAGAAAAATCCA
>MU558159.1:2204340-2251301 GCA_024362625.1 Silurus asotus | reverse complement strand
ATATATATATATATATACACACACACACACTGAATACACACTGAATCTAAACTGAGGTAACTTACATTATTTTCTCCAGTGTATTGTTGTTGTCACTGTAGCCATCATTCTTTTGTTGATTCTACTTTGACCTTGACCAGTCAGTGTTTTGTGCTTCCCTGTAGCTGTTAGCGATTGCGTTTTTGATAGTGGAATCAGATTGAGGACTCCTTTGTCCACTGTCCATGTCTTTTCCTACTGCTACAGCAATGTCACCTCTCAATTTTCTTCCAAATAAAGGTATCACAAAGTGATTCTTGCTGAAGCAGCTGGTCCACAAGGACTGCTTCACAAGAGGCATGATCAATACCTTGCACTGAGCAATTGTCTCCAAAGGCGAACAGATAAGGAGTCCTTGAGCTTGAGCAGCTGTGCTTTAGGCCATATTCTGTATGGACAAGGAAAGAACCTCTAAAATCCAGAATTATATGTTTGCATTGCCACTCAAAAGCTTTCATCAAGCTATTATCTACACATCAGGCCACTCTCACAAAGCGAAATTCAAGCAGAAAGAGCATATTTTTTCTTCCAGTTCCAGCCGTTACCCAAGTGCTACCAATTGTCTCTGACTCCTTCGACCTTTTCACATAGCATTGAAGACTAGATACATACTCTCATGCCATTTTTTCATTATTGTTATTTTTAGGATTTTTTCATGTGCGTGCAAGTCTTCATCACTGAGCAGTCCAACTTGCCACTATGCTTAAAGGCAGAACAGATGCTGTTTAGTTATGTGTCAAAGAACATCTGGCATGTACTCGCCATGTCCCTCATAGGAGACTAATTAAGTCATTAGGACTGTATCATTAAAAGATGGACCGGAAAATATCAGGTAGAGTCTTGCTAACCTGAATGTTTCCTTAATTAGCCACCATCGTTCTCTTAAATGAGAGCCCATGGGGACCTATGAAGTAAGGTCTGCTAATACTGTAATTCATTCTTTTTTTAATTATTCTAGCTTGTCACAGTTCTACTTGGACACATGCACATACAAAACAAGCATCCACAAGCTATTACTGTGGAATAATGATGACTGTGATAAAGTATATAACAGCCACATGCGCACACATGAAGATCCACAGAAAAGGACTATGAAAAAACCACAGTTACGATGTAAACGAAATGCTCTTCACTTAGCTGCATGAATGTTGAATCTGAATGATTTTACTACTTAGTATTCATTGCACATGCCCATGCTTGTTGTAGCATATGATTAAATGAAAAAAGCACCTAAGAACTACTTATACTAGTTAATTCCTTTGATTATCAATTTAGAACACAAAAACCATCTAAGTCACTATAATGTGTCACTTTTTTTACTTAGTGTTGTATATAGAAGATTTACTTAACAGCAACTGGAAAACATTTTTTTTTTTTGCCTTTGTTCATCCTATATTCTGTTAGTCTGTCATATATCATAGAACCATTGCATCACCTGTACCTTCTGAGAGTTATTTCTTTTCCAAAAGCAGTGAAGTTGGTCACTCAAAAGCAAAACAGGCTTGAGGGGAAAAAAATCTATATTCTCTTGTTCCTTTAGAAAAACTTTTAAAGGAAAAAGAATATAGGAAGCTTATGTGACAGTTGGAACATGGTTTGTATATTAATTTAAAACCCTGATTTTAAACAATTTTGGACGAACTTAAATTTTGGTAAAAAAAAATAAATAAATGAGTGGGGGTGAGGAGTGGGGAAACCAGAGGACTTATAGGAAGAGTGGATAGCATCCAGAATCCATCTACTGAGGGTCTGCTTATTGCCAGAAAATACCTTTAATATGGAATGTAGCAGACAAACAGCTGTTCCTTGGGAACATACCACGGCCTGCGGTAAAGAAAGGCACTAGCCAGGTTTGGGGTAAACTCCAAACAAAAGGGGCTCATGGAAAGGGTGATAACAGTCTTCACTGTTAAAAAAGGGCACTTTGGGCAGGGGTTCAAAGGGAGTCTTAGAAAAGGCCTTCAGAACAACAGTCAGGTCCCATACAAGCACTCTCAGCCTCAGGGTACTGTGGAGGAAACATGTCACTAACTGTTTTTTTCTCTAGCGACTGCTTGGCAAGTGGAGCATGATACGCCCCTGGATGTATAATGCTCTCAGTGAAACCACCGTTGTGTTGTCTGTATAAACCAGCACATGATGGTCCCACATGATGGTCCCTTAGGTCTGAGAGGTAATGCTTACATGCTAGAAGCACAGCCAGCATGTGCCACGAGAGATGGGGCCCTTTCCATAGACCTTGGGCAGAGGGGCTACTCATGACCACCCCGCAAACTGTGAGGTAGGCATCTGTCGTTAATATTAGGTAGACATTGAGCCCCAGACAAGAGCCCTGTAACAGGAACCCAGAATATCTGTACATGTCTAAGGCTCACGGTGTGACCTTGCTTGTGCGGAGTGGGTTGCCCTTTCAGGAGAACCCTCTGTCCCTGAGCCACCACTGTAGGGGTTTTATCTATAGGAGGCCAAGTGGCAACACATTGGATGCAGCTGCTATCAGACCCAGTAATCTTTAAAGCTGCTTCACAGTAAGTAGCTGGCCTTCTCACTTTTTTGACAGCCGTGAGGATAGCCTCGACTTGTACAGAAGACAGCTACACATACATACGGGCTGAATCATCTTAACCCCAATTCCTTAATATGAAAAACCATCTTAATGTTTTTTCTCGAAGAGAAAAACATCTCAATGCCTGGTCACCAGGTGCTCTGATTGAGCTAATATTACCCAGTCGTTTATATAGTCCAGTATGCAGAGGAGCTAGAGCCGCATCCACACATTTTGTGAAGGTGTGGGGTGATTGTGCAAGGCTGAAATGAAGGACCTGTTATTTGTAAGCTTTGCCCCAAAAGCAAACCTTAAGAACTTTTCATGTAAATGAAGGATGGATACGTGAAAATAAACATCCTTTAGCTCTATCGTGAAAAAACAGTCCTGGGACCTAATTTGGGACATGACCTGTTATTAAAAATAACGGTACTCATATCTGTGAGTTCCTTGAACCTCAGCCTGGAACTCCACCCAGGGTCCCTAGTTTCTGGGAGAGCATGAGTGGTGACACTCTGTCTCTAGATTGCATGATGACCAGCATTTGTGCTGGGCTGGGGTCGGGACTGCGCCCACCATGCAGCCCCATGAGAGCAGCAAGGGAGGAACTACTAGAATGTCGCTGACTGTTTTTTTTAGCCTCCTGGAATTTCTCGATGACCATATTCAGAGGTGGGAAGTAACGTAGTCAAATACTTTGTTACTGTACTTAAGTAGATTTTTTCAGTATCAGTACTTTACTCCACTATTTATTTTTTATATTTTACTTTTACTCATTACATTTTTACACAAATATCTGTACTTTTTACTTCTTACATTTTCAAAACAGACTCGTTAATTTAGTTTTAATCTATTGATTTGGTGAAATATTATTTTTTTATTTTCACTGCGTGCCGATTTCAGCCGAACAACCGATTTCCTGTTACTGCACATCTTTTTCAATCCTCTGGTGTATAAAATCCTGACTCTCACTTACCACAGAAGGCAGTAAGATGTTTGGCGTTAATGTGGCTGAGACAGAGGGAGTCAGTGATGTAAACATGACTGAGAACAGACACATTCCTGATCATTATCATCTTTTCTCTGCTTGTGTTCTATATGTGGATCTTCAGCCTGGACACATTAATTAGGTAACAACATTTTTAATTTGATTTAAAGTAATATATATTTATATATATATAATTGGCTGTCAAAATTAAAATTATTTTAAACGGCATGAAAATTTCCTTTCTTTACTTAGATATAAAATAAATAAATATATTTGTAATCAGTAAACTTTTGTTTTATTTCAGATTTTTTTTTGTTTTAAATCCGCCATGATTCTCACAATTTACATTTTTGTGGCTTTTTCCCTCATAATGGCGACAAAAACTTAAATTACTGTCTTTATTGATCGTACAGATAAAAACAATACATCATTAAAATCTGTAAAATGTCTATAATTTTATATATTAAAGCTTCCTGACATGTGACACTTGAAGAGGTGCATTTTCTCCAGTATCACATCATTAAATGTCCGTGTGGAAACATAGTGAAGGTTTGAAATGATGTCCACACATCTCTGCACTGATATAGCCTTTATATTTAAACACTGTACATATGCTTACATATATATCACATGCTGTACATATGATACATGTTTAACACCTCCATGCTGCCAGTTTTTGGTGGTCGCTGCTATCTGACTCACCTGGTTCGATTCCCACTCCTTAGCTTTCCTTTAAATTCTTTATTTTTTTTTAAAAAGAACCCAAAAAGGTCCTAAAAATCAGGTTCTTGCAAGAGATCCTGTAGCTCAATTGGAAGAGCTTTACCTCTGGATTGAGAGGTTGCGGGTTCGAACCCGGCCAGGGCTCGAAGTTAAGAGTGTGAAAGGTTCTGGTGGCCATAGTAAGGAAGGTGTCAGAAATGGCTGTGTGGAAGGTTGGATGTTATTTTGGAGGGCGTGTCCTGAAGCAATATCCTGGCAATATAATGGTCTTCACAGCCTTTGTTTACAGTCGCAGTCAACTACCCCATGCTTTAAATGCAAGAAATTCAGACCAGACTGAAATATAGAAAGCAGGATTCGAACCCTGAACCCCACCAACAGCCAAATACCAATCTTCACCAACTGAACCATCGGGAAGGACCGGCTGCGACGATTGTTTAGAGCAGGTCTATCTTTTCTTTCAAACCATAAACACAAGAATATAATGCTAAAGACGGACATAGGAAGCAAACCCATAGCAAGACTAGCAGGGACAAAGCAGGATTCAAATGTGTGAATCACGGTTTGAATCCTTAGCGAGGCACCAGCATTAACCCACTGAACCATCAGGAAGGACAAGCTGGGAAGCTTGTTTAGAGCAGGTCTAACTTTCTTTTTAACCCATCAAAACAAGAATATGAAGATATAAGAATCAGGAATTTAACCTACCTCATGACTAGCAGACATAAACCCAGGTTTGAACCCTGACCAACAACATTAGCAAAGTACCAGCCTTAACCCATTAAGCCATCAGAAAAAAACAGGACGGGAAGCTTGATTAGAGCAGATCTATCATTCTTTTCAAACCATCAACACAAGAATTTAACTGTAAAGAAAGATGTGGGGAACAAATACAGATGTAAGTAGCAAAAGTTGAACTCACATTGTAAATAACAGGAAGAAAGCAGTATTTGAACCATGATCCCCACCATCAGCAAGATACCAACCTTAACCCATTGAACCAATGGTGAGGACAGACTAGGAAGCTTATTCAGAGCAGGTCTATCATTCTTTTTGACCCATTAAAAATATATATATATATCCCTAAAGAAAGATGTAGAAAGTGAATCCTGATCGTGACTGGCAGACAGAAAGCACGATTCGAACCCTGAACCCCACCAAAAGCAAGAAACCTGATTTAACCCACTGAACCATCAGGGAAGACAGGCCAGGAAGGTTGTTTAGAGCAGGTCTATCTACCTTTAAACTATCAACACAAGAATATAAAGCTAAAGAAAGATTTAGGAAACAGGAACATAACCTACATTGCAACTCGCAGGCAGAAAGCAGGATTCAAACCCTGATCCTCACCATCAGCGAGGCACCAGCCTTAACCCACTGAACCATGGAAGAGATCAGACTGGGAAGCATGTTTAGCTGAGGCACAAGCCTTAAACCACTGAGTGACCGCTGCTGAAAAGCATGTGTGCTTTTTGGAGGGTTCATACTTCGTTTCATGCCAGCGCAGTAAGAAAGAATGCATGTAGGACTGGCTTTAAAACCTTAGCACCAGCATGGACTATATTAAGGACCATATTCAGGCACAAGCCTTAACCCACTAAACTACCACAGAAGTGCCTTTTTTTGGTGGAGTTATCTTTCATTAAGTCCAGGAAATGAAGAAATTAATCCAACACAGAAAGGACAGATTTGAAATGTTTTCAGAGGGGACAATGTCCAGAGGTTTTATTTACCAACACAGCAACCAGCTCAACCAGGAATCAAACTCTCAAACTCATCCTTGTGGGGATACTGACATTAACCCACTACTACTTCACTTAAGTAAAAAAGTTTATTTAGTACTTTAACTTTTACCCAAGTATTTTAAAACATGAGTATTTGTACTTCTACTTAAGTAAAGGATGTGTGTACTTTTGCCACCTCTGACCATATTCATAAGATCCATTGTGTGCAGGCAGCCTTGCTCACTAAAGCCAAAGTAGTTCTTAGAGGTTTGGTGGGCAGGAACAAGGCCTTATGGATTATTTGAGGACGTGTGTGTAGGTCTGGGGAAAAAAGACAAACCCTGACATGGAGGTAGCCATGTTAGTTGCAAAAAAAACGCTCATCCAGCTTACTTAGAGGACATTGTTTCTGTGTATCGGCTGGCCAGGTAATGTCCAGCTTGGCTACAGCACGAGTCACTACCTTCAACAGCTTCTTAAACTGAACTGGCTGTGGGGGAGTATCCTCCACGAGATTGCAGGCATCCATACCCTCTCACTCCTAGATCCGGCAGGTGAGGCAGAAGAAAGGGAAAGGTCCATCTCCAAAATTTTTTGCCGGATCCTATTGCGAGAGGTGCTTTCTGGTTGATCGTCAGTGCACAGTTCAAAAGGCCTGCACATCTGATGATAAAAAGGTGCATTAGTGCCTATAGAAAGGCCAGCTTGCACTTCTGGAAAGGCTTTATCCATACTGAATACCGAAGTCAGTACTGCATCCAAAGACATTGCAAAAAACTGTTATCACAATCTTTGTTCAGAGAAGAATCTAGGTGTTCTAATAATTTTGTCCATATAGTGTATTTTAGTTTAGATTTGAATTTTTTTGTGTTGCATATTATCACCATTAATATGTGAAATCAGATGTAGATTGTTCTACCAAGTCAATATAGTTAGCCAAGCAGTTAAGTACAACCTTATTGTCGCAATAATTATGTGTCTGTCACTAAATCATGTCATCATTTGTTATATATAAATGCTGAATGTTAGAATATTCCTTTCTATGTAGTGTGAAAGTAGGGTTTGTCAGTTTTTATGAATATTATCCTCAAGTAAGGTAAAGTGAAACAGAATTAATTTATCCCTCAGAGAAAGATTGTGATGTTTTTGCTAGCTCATTCTGTTAATCTGTAGGTGTTAATATGACACAGTGAGACATTCAGCAGCTCCGCTGTTTCTCCGCTGAGAGAATACTTTTTTGTTTTTATTCCGCTAATTATTGCTTGAGGTTTATTTTTCACTCATGCTCTTGTGTGTGCATTTTTTCTTGTTCTAACACAGTAGTATTAGCCCACTTTGCTTAGAGAACATAAAGAGGAAAGTACTTTAGAATCGATATAGCACTTTGCAGAACACAAATGTGCGGCTAGGAGAAGCCGTTTCTTCAGGATCTATAGTGGTAACAAGGGTTTTATTCAAAGTTCGCAGAAAGGTGGCATGGGTGAAGTAATGAAACTTTGTTTCAGTCTATGTCATTTTGTTAACATGGATTTCACTGTCAGAACACTCCAACAGCTTCACGTTTTGCAGAAATTGAGAAATAAATTCTAGCTAACGTGTAGGTGTAAATATGTGCTTCTAAACAAGGTCTCTTTATACTGGTGTGGCTTATAATAAACAGAGAAGCATAGTCACCTGTTAGTGCTTTAATAATTTTAGGCTGGGAAATAGTGAATTAATATCAGGCATGATAAATTGTTACAATATATTCCAAAGATTTTATATTGTTTATTTTGTACATATTTTCTTTGCAATGATAAATTATAAATGTAATGTAATTATTACATTGACAATATTTTACTATTATATGTTTGTGCCATGTTTTTTTTAATTTTTTTATTTTTTAATGATACATATCGTCATCCTAATCATCATTATTTTATATTGGCCAGGGATGATTCTCAAGGACAATCCTAAATGTGACATCTGTCATCTGTCCATTGCATAGCAACACACATACCTAGGATCTATTAAGTCTATCCAGTTTAACTCCTGCGATGTGTTTGGGAGGTGGTGGTAAAAAGAAAACCTGGAAACCCACATGGACATTGGGAAAATATTCCAACTACAGACAGACAATAATTTCAGTTTAAGAAATATATGCATATTCTGTGTCTGTACTGCAAATCAATACTTAACCAATTGCTCCTAAATACTGCAATTAATATAGTACAAAAAGCTTATCTATAGATACAGTTGGAAGTGGCCATCATTATCTGTGCACCAGAAAGCCTTTTCGTCCTGTGAAAAAGCAGTTTTGAACTGTGAACTCATTAATGAAAAAGAAAAGTCATAATTGGAAGAAGCTCACCCGAACAAAATCCAGACACCCCAGAGGACAAAACCAGAGAGTGGAGGGAATTGTTACAGGCCTTGACTTTACTCTTCTAGGCTTTTAAAACTTTCTATAAAACTCTTGACATGATATGCTTATGAATCCTAGCCTGCAGTGACACAATACAATACATCAACCAGTGTCAAACTTTTAATTAATGCATTTATTAAAGGGTACACATTGCTGACTTAGATGGAAAATTGCCTAGCTAATCACAAAAACCTTATACAGTATTATACTCTCTGGAGTGCTATGTGATATTTAGCATGGCACTAAATTGAGAGTAAAAACACATGACTGGCTGGTATAGGGCCCTGACCTCAATGACATGTTTATCATTACTAGCTGGTAATGCAGAAAGGGGGAAACTGATAACATGTAAAAAGAATAATAAATGTCCAGCTGTCATTGTGCACATTTAATGATGCTATAAAACAATGGAAAACTACACAGTTCATGGAAAAAAAAAATCCATCCTGAAACATTAAATTTGTTTATTTTAAAATATTTTTTTAAATATGTGTTTGACAATTCTGGTGCAAATGTGTCCGTTGTTGCTGCATTTTGTTTTTCTCCATTACTCTTGTGAGATGTTAGCAGGGGTTAAGTATTCTGATGTAACAGGGCAAAACAATAGCAGTGAAAAATCTCATTTGGGACCATCAAATCTTAAAATCTCAAAACATTATTGGTGCAGTATTATTGTATAAAATTAATAATTACATTAGAAATTATATAATTAATGTATTTTTATATATATATATATATATATGTGTGTGTGTGTGTGTGTGTATATATATACACACAGGTAGCCTTCTACTTACTTTACTATGACCCCATCGTAAATCAAAAATATCGTTGAAGATGGTGCTATGACAGTGACAGACTGATTTATAATTCTCATTTTCTGCTATAAACTGATGGCTTTCCTCTTCTTTTTCACTACCAGCAGGAGACATACTTGGCTTTGGAAGACATGCTTTTATCACAAAAATAGCTGTTTGAAACTGAAAAAATACACACTTAGACAACTTTAATCCATTGTCCGCTAGCGAGAATGGGGCATTTCACAGGGCTTGAGATGTGATCATCCCAGCTGCACGTCCAACATATCGTACAACGTACGCTGCTGCCTGTGCCTGTTGCGCAAATTTAATTTTTTAGTTTTACAATTTTGTCGTATTGCTCTTGTCATTGTAGGATCGGACTCGTAAATCTTTTTTATAGAATTATATTTATTTTTACATTACTCTTATTTTCAGTGTTGAATGGTACTTGTAATTATTTAGTCAACAATAATGTACTTTTTTGTGTTACATTTCAAGTAGTATTTTATTATTATCTTTCTTTATTGATAATTCATATTAGTATCTTCACACTTCATTTTGATCATGGTTGATTCTGGAGCTCTAAATCTCTGAATAGGCCATCACAAACACAAAAATCTCACAATTAAAACTAAATATTATTTATTTTCTCACTCAACATTAAAAAAATCCACTACAGACTGTAAAAATATCTAAAGTTAGATTTAAAATACAGTGCTGCCTTGCAATGCAGTTGTAAGATGCAGTATGTCAGAGAATTGGTTCAACTGTCTATGTTAATGATATTCACATGACTGTTTACATTTTTTAACGTTTTTTGCTTAAGCCAAATTGACTAGTGATTAGTAGATCAGATTAATTTACTGACTTGGATCTTAGTTTAGCAAAATTAACAAATCTTTGAGCCATTTTGTTCACACTGTTTATTTGATAAGTCTTCAAGTCTGAGTTTTTGTTTATATTTGTTGTACAGTGCCTGTTTTTGTGACAGTTTTTCAGAATCCTATTGAGTTCTCATGTTACGAATGGAGGAGGTTTTGTATGCACAGAAAAAATACTAAATAAACACATTATAATATAACCTAAGTCATATAAAATATTTGTTCAAAATGAAAAGAAGAGGGTTACAGTACTGCTGCAATAAAATTTTCTTTCGGCTTCTCCCGTTAGGGGTCGCCACAGCGGATCCTCCGCACGTTTAATTTGGCACATGTTTTACGCTGGATGCCCTTTCTAACGCAACCCTCCCCAATTTATCCGGGCTTGGGACCGGCACTGAAAGTGGCTGGGGATGGTTCCCTGACCGGGAATCGAACCCGGGTCGCAGCGGTGGGAGCACTGCATCTTAACCACTAGACCACCAGGGGCAGTACAGTACTGCTGCAATACTCTTAGATAATAATGAAGCCAAAATTATAGACACAGATTTTATTTCCCACAAGTAACTGCACCTTCACATGTCACTTTCTACACCTTCAGGATCACTAGCACTTATAGCAGTCTATATAAAGTACTGTTTTACTCAGATTTCGTGGCTGTCTTTGACTGACACTTGTGGTTTCATGCTCGTCATATGAATTCCACAGTGTCTTGCTCGGGTTAGGGTTTCTTGATTACTTTTTTTCTGTGTTTGTATGTTTAACATTTTTAACAATATATATTTTAACAATTAATGGTCTGCATCTGCATCCACTTCCCACTTCCTTGTCCATTGTTTCATGAGGGCTAATTCTTATTGGCACCACTATCTTTGTGTATTCCAACAACAGCAATATTTTAAAGAAGAAAATAATAATTACAAAAAAACTTCAGATGTTTAACTTCTGTAATACAGAACAAATAAAGACTGAAATGTAGGTTCAAGCATTTTCCCCCTCATGTTTCCCCTAAAAGCTTCACATATTTATTGCTATCTCAGGCCATAGATTTAGCCAATATTTGAGAAAGGTGCACATATACTACAGCCTATCTCCATTGTCATGGCAACAGCTGCTGGCAGGCAGAAAGTGAGGAATGACACACTCCTTATATGTGGACTAAAATATTTAAGCTCACAAAGATCTGATCCTCCTCCGCATAACACTTCCTTCCTGAGAGATTTCATTAAAATCCGCTTCTCTCCTCACTTTCCTGGCTTCTTCTACTTGAAGTTGGAATGTGTTTGAGTTTTGTTGCTGTTTACCTCAATGCATTTTACACTGCCTACACCGCGTTGCTTGCTGTCTGTCAACATCTCTGTTTAAAGCATCTTAGCCATAATGCATGATTATGAATTTGTGCTCATTCTTCTGCAATGGTGTTAGTAAAATTATGGACTGATGTAGGGTGAGAGTGCCTGGGGAACGGTCAGTCCCAATTTATCCCAGTGGTGTTCAATAAGGTTGAGGTCAGAGCTCTATAGTAGGCCAATCGAGACCTCCTAACTTATGTTACAGAAAACATAACTTGTTTTGCAGAAGTCAAGTCAAGTCAAGTTTATTTCTATAGCGCTTTTCACAACAGACATTGACTCTACAGAATTTAAGAAGAAAAATTAAAACAGTCTGAGACACTGGAGGCTACTGACACGGAGCATTTGAGCAATTGTTACAAAAGAAAGGATGCTGTAATATTATGGGTGACAGAGATGCTGATGTAGTTGTTGTCTTAAGTACAATAAAAAATTCCACAGCACTGGTACAAATAAAAATGTATTTATTAATGTATTAGTTATAATCAAACAAGGTGGGACTTTGAAGTATTTAACACATTAGTCTCTCTGAATTGGAAATTGGTATGAAACTGTTTTTTTTAAACATTTATTTATTGTCTTGACTCCATAACTTTTATAGAGTTAATAATCTTTTCCATTTCTCTTCCTTTCATTTATTTATTAGAGCGGCTCCTTTGTTTTATGGTGATGTGATTATTGCCTCTAATATATGAAGCCAATGGATGAAAATGATGACTGACATGTACTCCCTGTTTAATAATGCACTTTCTAAACTGCACTGTCAAATGATTCAGTGCCAAAATGCTGTGTTATTAGAGCTGGGCACGTAGGTTCGGATGTGTATGGGTTGTTAACCCAGGAGGGACACGCCGGTGCAGTGTTTATTATTCGACCTCATTTAGCACACCTGATTCAACTTTATCAGCTAATTACCCGAACCTTACAGACTTGAATGTGGTGGATTAGAAGAGGGAAAACACTGATCTGTGCAGGCATGTAGTCACACAGGACTTGAAATCTACACCCCAATGTCTAAAGAGTCATTTATTCTAACCCCTTTCAATAATTTTGATTCTGTTGAGCTGAAAAAAAAAGTACATTATTCAATATTTACTATGAGATATTCTGTAAAAAGGTGCTTGTATATTAGTTGAAAGACTAGAAAGGTGTATCTGGTTGCAGGAAGTCAAAACAAATACAACATTAGGTATTTTAAGCAAACATTTCTCCTGAAACACATTTTTAATACTTTATATATGCCTGGCCACAAAAGGGCCTGCCCCACCTGATAAGCAAATATATAAGAGCAGTCGAGAGATTAATCAAAGTTTTAGCTGGCAACATATTATTTAACCCCACTGTAACTGATGCATTGACAAGCTTCTTATTTTTCAAACAACCATGTCAGATAATGTAGATGCAATAGAAATAGTCTAATTGTACCATGTTCCAGAGTGATAGTCACATCAGGAGAAAACAGAGGCTGAAGAATTAATACGGTAGGCATACATCATGCCTAGTGCATACCGTTTAAGACTGTGGGGGGAATATTATGATCTGGGGTTGCTTCAGCAAGTCAACTCTAGGTTCAAAAACATTAAGTGCACAAAAATCTGACTATGCCAGGACCAGGTTTATACATCAATCAATTTCTCTTCCCTGATGGCATGGGCATATTCCAAGATGACAATGGCAGAACTAGGGTTACATAAGTAACCTAAAGATGTTTCCTTTCAGGAACTCGAGCTGCATCAAAACGCTTTGGGAAAAAGTGTCCAATTACGCAATACTGACCATTCTGTCTAGTGTCTCTGAGCACCAGCATGCAGGACAGAGGAGCCAGTAGTGACACTGATGTCAAGGTCGTAAAACCTGATGAAGGCGATATCGGACACGTAAACCTTCAGGGTGGACGGGGCCAACCATGCGGCAAACTGTTCCTGCAAGAACTCCAGCACTGAACCAACCAGGCAGTTGACTGGGTCTAAATGGTGGTGCTCACAACACGTGGTAAACAGCTGTCATCTAGGGGCATACAACCTACTTGTGGAGGGAGGTCTAGAATAAGGGATGGTCTCAACTACCTCAGTAGAGAGACCAGCTGCTAGAATACAAGCAGATAAATACAAACAATAAATACAATATTTGTATACAATACTAGAATACAAACAATAAAAACCTCTTGACTTGACTTGACTTAAACTGAGCCCCCTGGGGCAACAGCCATAGCTTCCATAACTCTGGGTGGAGGTGAACGAGGGTTCCCCCTGCCTGAGAGAGGAGCTCCCTCCTTGGAGGAATTTCCCAAGGAGGTTCCTCGAGGAGGGACATCAGGTCCATAAACCACGGTCTGCATGGCCAACAAGGTGCCACCAGTAGGAGACGTACTCCTTCCTGGCGGAGTCTCTTCAGAACTCCTGGAAGCAGTGCAATAAGAGTCTGTTGTTAGCATACAAGGTCTCCCAGGACTTAGACACCTCGGTGTGTAGGTCAGGAAAAAACGGTAGGCACCGGGGTGGAGACTGTGTTACGGGACGCAGGAAACGCTCATCCAACTTGCTGGGAACACCTTGCTTCTGCTTCTCATCAGAGGACCAGAGCCCAGAAAACTCATCCATTTCCATGCCTTCTGCTAGGTCGGCCTGTGAGCCCTCCGACCTTTGGCATCACTTTGCCTTAGCGAGAGCACTCTCCAGGATCTCATAGTTGCACAGCTAAAAATGCTAACAGTTGACTCAGCTGTGTATATGAAGCTTGGCCAAAAGGAACACACAGTCAGAATTCTGCTTGCATTTAAAGCTCATGGCTGCATAGATTTACACTCAAAGCACTTACCTAAACAATCATAATCTAATATCGCTACCATTACTCAGCCATTTTGTAGCTTCCTGGTTTACGTAACATAGCCATGTAGCATAATGTCATGACTTGCCTATTGGCCAGATTTTACACTTGATTCAGAGCGTGGACAACGCAAAGTCTTTCCCGAAGCGTTTAGACGCAGATCAAGTTCCTGAAAGAGATCTATGGTTCTGAGCCACTGTAGTAGACTGTTGATATTTTCAGAGTCCAGACTTTAACCCATTGGGAAGTTTTGGAAAAGAGTTTACGTAGCAGGCTGACTCTCCAATCATCAAAATCTTTGCTAAAAATTAATACAACTCAAGGTGGTAATAAGTGTTGTGACAGTGCATAAGCTTTTCAAAATGATGCCATGTCAAATACGTGCTGTAATCAAAGCAAAAGGTGTTCAAACAAGATATTAGAATGTTTGACCTTTTTTTTAATCCAAGCAGTGTATAATTTCAATGTACCAAGTGATTCTGCAGCTAATCCTTTTGGCTGGTGCTGTATTTTTGTTATTTTGATAAGAATTTAGCAATGTCTGCCATGATAATGTCACCAAGGGACAGATGCAATGGCACTGCTAGTGCAATGGCATTTAGGAGGGGGGAATCAGTGATTTTAAACATTGCGGAAAAAGGTCAGGTTTCAGTATGAACTTCACAAAATAGAAAAGGAGGGGTTTTTGATTAAATATGTATTGGAAATCCAGTGTTAATAAAGTCAAGAAAGCAAGAATTGGATGACAAGTTGCAAAAGGAAAAACAGCTATGCAGATAGCCATAACATTAAACCCACTGATAGGTAAATTACAGATGATTTTGTTATAATGGCAAATGTCAAGGGGTTTAATAATAGGACAGAAAGTTAGGAGTCCATTTTTAAAGATGCTGTGTTTTAAGTAAGAAAAATGGACAAGTGTAAAGGTCCAATTGACTTTTATACAGGACACAAATAGTAATGGCTAAATGAGTGATTCAAAGCAAAAGTGCAAGTGAGGTGTTCATGGTATGAAGTGGATAGCTATCACCTAAAAAAACACTGAACTGGTGCCACTGAAAAACATCCCCACAGCAGGATGCTTCTACCAAGTGAAGTCAAGTTTAATTCTATAGCGCTTTTTACAACAGACATTGTCTCAAAGCAGCTTTACAGAGTTAATATAGGAGTTCAATTGAGTGTTGTGTATTTATACTTTATGAGCAGCCATGATTCCCTTTCAAGAACTCGAGCTGCGTCGAAACGCTTCCGGAAAGATTTTGCGTTGTCCATGCTCTGAATCACGTGTAAAATCTGGCCAATAGGCAAGTCATGACGTCATCGGAGGGCTGTTACGTAAAAGCGTCCGAGTGTTCATGCTCTGAAATAATGTGTGTATTCAGTCAGAAATTGGAACGCTGGCCGTCACCGGGGGGGTATACGACATACGTATATATATATATATATATATAGATAGATAGATAGATAGATAGATAGATAGATAGATAGATAGATAGATAGATAGATATAGATATAGATATATAGTGTGTATAAAGCTTTGGCGGAGCTAGGTCGGGTTTCCGAGGGATCTGACTGAGCGCAAACTCCGGGTGGGCTGTCAGGTGCCTTTTACTGAGGAGTGGCTTCTGTATGGACTGATAGAGGCCTGATTGGTGAGGTGCTGTAGAGATGGTTGTTTTTCTGGAAGGTTCTCCTCTCTTCACAGAGAAACCCCAGTGTTTGTTCAGAGTGATCATTAGGCTCTTCTCACACAATCACTCAGTTTGGTCGGATGGCCTATGCTAGAAAGAGTCCCAGTGGTTTCAAACTTCTTTTATTTACGAATGATGAAGCTCACTGTGCTCAATGGGACCTTCAATGCTGCAGACACTTTTCTGTAGATTTGTGCCTCGATACAATCCTGTCTGGTATGTCTTTACACAATTCCTTGGATTTGCTACCTAATATAGGTGTGTACCTTTACAAGTCATGTCAAATCAACTGAATTTACCATAGGTCAGGGGTCTTCAATCTTTTCCAGAAAGGGCCAGTGTGGGTGCAGGTTTTCATTTCAACCAATCAATGGTCACACCTGAGTCATTGAAAATAAAGATCATTAGATTTGAACAGGTAGAATTTGGTGTGGACTTGCTTGGTTGGAATAAAAAACTTGCACCCACACTGGCCCTTTCTGAAAAAGATTGGAGAGCCCTGCCATAGGTGGACTCCAATCAATTTAAAAGGATAATCAGTAGAAACAGGATGCTGCTGAGCTAAATTTTTATTGCAGTATGAATTCCCGGGTCATTTAAAGTGTAAAAATATTTATACATGAAACAATATTTAAACAGTGGCAGGTACTGTTAGTTATACACCTGCGATTTACCAAGTCCAATATTTTTTTTAATCATATTTATGTGTGCATGAGAGAGATTGAAAGAAATTCTTCCAATTTCCTCATCCAGTCTTGTTAAATGATTGCCATTACTGAAAATTCCACGAAAATCTTACCGCATAAGCAATTATTTTTGTTTACAAATTTAACAATGTGCTATATTTTGATCCCTATAATAAATTGCAAGCACTGCTGATGTGCTAGACAACTTTGGTTTGAAAGCACTGATTTAGGAGTGTGCAATATACACAAAACCTTTTTTTGTTGTTGTTTTCTGGGTCTCCAGAAAAACGTAACACTGTGCTTATCAATTCTAAATGTCATGTACATGTCTTTGTTCGCCCTGGGAAATGAGATAGCAGACTTTGAGATTTTATCTACTTGAGCAGGGAGATGATAGATCTGCATTCTTTCAGATGTGAAAAAAAAACCCCCACAGAATTCTACACACCAAACTAGATAATGAAACTTTAATCACCAAACACGTTATATTCCCTTTATTCTTTATCAGGCTATGAATTTATTGAAAATAAAGTACACAGTTTATTATTAACCCACCAGTGAATTTATTCTCCCCCTTGTGTCAAAATAATCCTTATTAGATGTTATCTGCTTTTTTTACTTCCAGTGTAACATTTTTACTTGTGTCCCACTTTTTCCATTCACAATCTATAGATTGCTATCTGCTGAAGAATACGGAATAACAGTACAGTATATAGCCCTATCTAACCATTGCTACTTCTCTAAAAACATGTTCCTTTTACTGACCTATTTGAAGCTATGGCGAATTTGCAGACTGCTGATACGAAGGTAGTCTATTTATCCCTCTTCTCTTGGCATTGGCCCTTTGAGGAATGCAGATTACATTTAACAGTACATTTTTCAACAGTAGAAGCATGGACTAATATAGCTTTTTCCTCCAATATATACATGGTGTGGTGAGCCTGCTGTATTTTAGCAGTGTGTGAAATGAGATGTGTAGGATTTCTCGTGTGTGCGGTGAGTAAAAAAACTAACAAAAAAAACCCCAGTAAGTCTTCTTTAAATTACTTCCTGTATTTGTTAATGAAGAGTAGCAATATTTATAGGATGAAAAACAAATTGATAGCTGAATGAAGAATACATTAATGACACAAGCAAAAAGCTTTATTCTGAGCTCATATATACAGTATGTATATGTACAGTGAAACCTCGGGTTACGAATTTAATTCGTTCCGGTACTTTATTCGTAACCTGAAAAGTTTGTATCCCGATACAAATTTCCCCATAATAATGAACAGAAACTTCGGTAATTCGTTCTGGACAAACAAAAATATTACTTAAATAAAAACAAAGCCAATATTCACTAATATTATTTACTTTTACCATGTTATATTAAAATCATACCACATGAAAACATACAAATGTGGAAAAGATCTTTAGCGGTTACTTTCCCTTTGAGAAGACTCGCTGCAGGAGACGACGTTCGTAGAAGGGGGAGGAGGGAGAGTTATTGTTTGGAAGGAGAATCTTATTATATTATATTATTTATATATTATTATATATTATATTATAGAATAATAAAGACAGTGTTATTAACACAAAAGCTGAGACGATTGTTGCATTAGAGGGAAAATGAGAGCTGTTTCTTCAAGGCTACTATCAGTTGGTATTGAAGTCCAGAGTGAAATTCATTATGGGTATTGTACTTCGGAAAAGACTGCAACCCTGCTAATTTCTTTTCATAAAAACAAGTGAAATGCTTATGCATCGGCTAATGTTGTCCATCTCATCATTCCACGAGCATCAACTAACGAGTTGTTACGCTGCTGCCGGGAAAAGTTCAAGCGGATAAGTAACACGATGCTCTCGCTAGGGACACAGGACGCTAACTGATGTGAGGAGCTGTGTGGATAGAGCAAAAACAACCAACCTGCTCGGATTTTTTGGTGAGCGACGTTCGTATCCCGAAATATTGTTCGTAACCAGGGGCAAACATTTTGATGAACTGCGATTCGTAACCTGAATTATATGTATGCCGGGGCGTTCGTAACCCGAGGTTCCACTGTATATATGTTTTATTGGTTGATAAGGTTTTAGGGTTTTTATTTTCTTTTTAAATCCTCACAACCTTTTTTTTAATATCTAATGGTTTAGAATGGGTGGTAACTCCAATTTTCAATGGAGTTTTTTTTTCTATATTTGAGCAAATAATAGATGAAATGTGTTTTGCGTTGAACTTTTTAAATTCGCCTATTTTATGTTTTTGTTTACATTTCTACAAATTTTGTTTATTTATTTATTTTACATAGAAATTGCAAGAGTATTTTTTTTTCTATAATGTCTAACAAAGTTGGATTGACTTGCAGAGGAATTATCTTAGAATATATGTATATGTCTTGTATACAAAGTATATGTATATGTTTCACTTACAATCAAAATAATGGAAAAGCCATTAAACAACAATAGTTTTGTAACCATGTACAATCATTTCATAGGTATACATAAAAACAAGAGAGATTGGTTCCTGGGGTCAGAAATAAAATAAATTACCATGTGTTTGCATATGTTTAAATATTCCTTATTCATGTGAACAATTCTGAAAATACTAAAGAAAAAAGTAATTCTAAGCAGAATTGCCTGATTAATTACTATATATTACTGTAATGTTTGTTATACAAAATGTATTGCTTATTTTTAATGAGGGTGCCGATAATTCTGGATGTGTAAGCGTTATATATCCCTTTATATAGTTGTAATGATCTTTACTACAACTGTGACTAATCTTTTAACCATTTCTGTTGATCTGGGAGTATGATTGACTAATAACTTTATTGAAATCTGTTCCTATCATCATGGTAAAGGCAACAATCTTTAGGTTTACAATATGCTTGTACTTGGAAGAACTAATCTTAACCTGAGCGCATTAACTAGCAGCCATGAAGCAGCAATACCAATTCAAATCGGCTTACAGTCAACTCAGTTACAGCTGAGCAATTGAAAATTAGGGGCCTTGTTCAAGGGCCCAGCAGTGGCAGCTTAGTGATGCTGGGAATTTAACCCATGACTTTTCCGATCAGATGCCTAAAATCTTATCCACTGAGACCACTTCCCACGCATTAAGCATGAGTGATCCTCCAGCGGGTTTGATTGTTGTAGCAGGCGCTTTCCGTTGTACAAAGTTCCCATTTTCTCACCAGGAATGAGCAAAAAGTTGTTGCTTGTTATAAAAGGAGTTCATTTTAAAACTCACAATGTAACATGTGGAAGCACTATTACGGGATTTCACTTATCTAACTCCAGCTGGCATGATACATTCTCAATGCTGAAGTCAAGGTTTTTACCTTTTTTAAAAATGACACATAGTAAAGTTTTGGAGTTAAAACAAATGTTATGTTTAAATTGAGTTTATTCAATTGATGTTTTCAAGGCAGCAGGTGACGTTTTTAAGTCCAACCAATTTGAAATGTTAAGCCTACTAAACTTTGCAATTGTACCATCATTTTCCCTATATGGGGTAAGAGTGCTCTCATGGTTCCAACTGTTTTAGAAAAAGGCTTATTTTGGCCTCAATTGTTTTTATATTTCAGTTTATAACATTCTCATTTATGCACATCTGACATTTTAAATGATACATGGATAAGTAAAAGGTAATTTGGGCCTTTATACCCTGAAAGTAAAAACAAATACTGACAAAGTAGTGACAATTGTTTAGCATTTTAGGGCAGGGGGGATGGGGGTTTACAAAGTTCTGATAAGAATTTTTGTTAAATGATAGTAACTTTAATTTTTGTGTGTGTGTTAAAGTGAAATTGTTTCAATACTCTGTTTTACTGTAATATGTGTATTATAAAAAAATATTTTTGTCCTTTGTTTTATAAAAGTGGCAATAATTCTGATGGGATATTTAGTATATAGCAATATTTGGAATTTGGTATTTATCAATAGACAGGATGTAGTGTGTAATAATGTATGTGTGTGTGTGTGTATGCGCGCGCACTATAAAAAGACGTTTTCTTTTCCAAGTTTTCTTTTCTAACTCAGCCTTACATTATATTGGAACTGCAAAACGTGTTCAATATACAATAGGTGTGTGGGTCTGTCTTTATTGCATTTTCTCTTCAATACACTTTCTTTCCTGAGCCATTATTCTCTTTTCTGGCCTCTGAGAGTTTATTTGTTTCTCTATAAAAAGGCTGTGGGTGTTTGGGGTTTCATTATTCGTGGCCTGTAAAAGTGCTCTTTGCCATTGTGCCTTTTGTTTCGTTTGCATTGAAATAATCACAAATAGATTAAGCAATCTGGAGGGAATTTTAAACTCCATTGAAGGATGAAAGTGGTCACTGCATTAAACACAACACACAGGCAAAGTGCAAACATCTGCCCAGAATTTAAATAGACCATTTTTTTCTCCTTTCTCTCTATTTCATGGCAGTTAAGTTTAACTTCATACTTTTTTTATGCATTTCATAAGAGCGCATTCTAAATTAATATCATACATTTACAAAGTTTTCCTTGAAGACTCACATAAAGGTGTTGTCTCTCTTTTTTTTTTTAAAAGCATTGCACATACACGTCCCAGCATTCTCGTGCGCTTCAGTAGATTTACTTGTTGACTTTATCTTCCGCTGTCCTGAAAACCCTCCCATAATTTTCTTGAGAAAGTGCACTCAATAGGTGGGAATATGGCGAGGCACAAGTAAAATTAACTGTATGAAAGTTAAGGAGCCATGAAATTAAAGAGTATGGGTCCTTCTCAGTGTGCACATTTCATTCGCTAGAGGAGTAGTGTGTTCACAAATACAAAGCGGCTCGGGATCAGAAACGACGCTATAATGGTACTTATGCAAACAATTATTCTTGCGAATGGTCCATGTCGTATAGGGGGCCATAAATTACAGTTTCATAAAAGGTGATAGATGTTTTTTTTTTTTCCTGGCAAAGAAATCGGATTATTGGCAAAGCTTGGAAAGAGACAAAGACTGTAAAAGAGCAGGAAGGAATGTTTAAAGAAAACAGTTAAAGAAAAAATATTCCTATTTTACTCAACATGAAATTTGGCACAGTGTCTTCCGAAAGATACTGTATATATATATATATATATATATATATATATAAACAGACACAATACATCTGTAATAGCTTTCTAATTTGTGGCCTATTAGCAACACTGATTAACTTTTTTATAATTTGAATACAATTCAACATTGTGCATTAAATAAATGAAGCTCACTTTATGTATTTATTTTTGTTTTAATTTTTGGGCATGAGCTTGGTTTGGCTTGCTATTTTTAACCCATTAAAAAAAAAAAAAAAGTCAATTACTCTGATATATTTTGCCCTGATAATTCAATTTACTCTCAACCACAGTAGAAGATTAATTGGGCAGGGAGGGCAAAATCTATCACACACAGGGAGGCGATTGTTTCATTATAAACCTCTAAATAAAGGCATGGTCAGCGGAGCCCTATTTGATGTTGTGTATTTTCTCTGTCATCTTTCATTTGTCCAACACGGGCTCGTAACCACCTCTTTTACACCTGGGAAATTAAAGCAAAAAGATAGAGATTAAGGATTTGTCACAATTAACAAATGGAAAGGAAATAGTGTTCTAAACGTGTTTTCTTTTTTTTGTGTCTTTTTTTTTTTCCTTTTCTTTTTCCAATGCACTTTAAAAATGTTTTTGGTAAATTGCAGAGGAAGATATTCAGAACATTTTTCCCCCAACTGCACTTAAGTGGCTCAAGGTAGAGAGGCCACATGAGGTGACCTGAATTTTAAAGTAAACTCCTGGTCTGGAAAAAAAGCTTTACTTTGCTGAGAGGCAATTTTATATCATAGTTAGATTTCCTCACAATTTTTCTTCTGTAAGTACTAAGTGTGCATGCTTCAGGTGAGTGCAAATGTTTATACCCCCCCATAGTCACTAAATTTAGGGGAGGAAAATTTACAGGTAGCTCACAAATGATCTACCTAAAAAAAAAAAAATCATGCAACATAATGCAAATTCAAAAACATAGGGCAAACTCATCCCAAAATGAGAGACAGACTGATATTATCCAATAGCGCTTTTTAGGCTTGATCCAAATCATGTAATCGCATATGGCAAAGTTGCTTTCTGCCAAAAATTTTCAAATATTGTCCAAGCAATCTGGCAGAGTTACAGCAGATGCAACCAATATGATCCAAAAGGAACCAAAAAAAGAAAAAGCGTTTAATTGCGGTAAGATACATTGTCTGGAAAAGGATTATTAGTCATATCTACATTAATATGTTCAAAGTCCAGAACTCAAAAACAAATCAAAATCACAGCTGAGTTAAGATTTATTTTTTTCACTCCACATTATTGTTGTTTGTCTGTTACAGCATGTGTCAGTATGACAGACTGCAGAGACCGCTATAGAATTTATCATTATTTCTTAACACTAATGAGTCCACTGATACATGTATATTATACAATGTTATATCAAAACGTTATTAATTGGTAAAATTTGCTAGCAAACATCACATTTGTTGTAATAGTCATCCATTGTGAACAATCAGCAACAAGCATATATATATATATATATATATATATATATATATACACACACAGTATATAGTATATGAGAGTCCAAAAGTAGATTTTTTTCCCCAGCACAGACAACCAGATGACGCATATCTACACTAAATATAAACACTTAACACTTCACATTGGCAGTAGGTGTCATGTTTATTTGTGTCCAATATACAAAGAAGGCCTGGTGGGTTTCTCAGTCTCTGACAGTTTTTTCTGCCTGCCCAGTTCCACATCGATTGCTTGGTGCTATACGTATGTGTTAACCTCAAGTGCAATATTTTTTACAATGCATGTTGGTCACTTTTGCTGCTCACTGATACCACATTGTGTTACCTGCAACCTCTGAGACCCACTTAGCACTTTATATGATCTAAAATAAATAATTTTATATTTTTTATTTTATGTTAAATTCTCTGTAACCTTCAGGTTACATCCAGGTTGCCTTCTGTGAAGGGAGGCCAAAATATGTTATATCTCAACAGCAAAATGTATATACATGAATAATAGATTTTTTTTAAATGATCAGACCCTTTTATCCAGCAATCAGCTGTCTGCTCTTGCTGCCTCTGACACACTGGCTTCAAATTATGGCTCCCAGGATGGAGGAACTCTCACTTAAGATTGAAGACAAGTTTCAGCAGCGTGAAATATGGCTACTTTTAGTAGCACTGCCATTTGTAGATAGTTTCACAGGCTGGAAAATGAGTGACACAGTACGGAAGTGTGGTTTCCACAATGCAGTCACAATCTGTCGCTGTTTGGTAACACAGGCTCGTTATGCTATCAAGTCTTATTGATGCTCTGAAAGAAAAATGAGTGGCCACCTTTATTTATCTTAAGTGTCAGGTCCCTGTATGTGGGCTTCCAAGTAAGATATCATAAGGTTTGCCCTGGTGTGTTCTCATGAAACTGCACAGGAGGTGCGCTAAGCCAGTTGCTGAGGTTTTAAGTGGAAGATGAGTCCAGCGGAGAGCCCGCTTTGTTAGTGTAATGGCTGTCAGGTGGCGCTGATTAGTCCATTGTGCCTGCACTTGAGGCTGGCCTACTTTGCTCAAAGCATTACTTTGCCATATTCAATCCTTTTCAATGTTCTTTGGAAGATTTCAAATCAAACTAGCATTTGGCCAAAGGTTTGATTAAGATCGCTAATTAACCCTTGTTTGAATTGGCGGAACTCTCACACAGTAGGTGGTAAAGTCTGAACCATTAGCCCTTATTTTCTCACCATTTCCCGTATTTTCCCACAATTTGAATCAGCCTGTGCCTGTAGCGTAGGAGTGTGTTGACATGGCGCCATTTCCCCTCTCAGTAGGGCTGATCCTTTGTCTGCATGGCATAATCAATTTAAGAGTTTGTCTTGAGTCATTATTACCTGCTGCAGAGCCATCTGTTGATGAGGCTTGAATGAGGTGGCTGCCAACATGCCAGAGCAATGGAGTGAAAAGAAATGCAGAGGTTTGGAGCATAGTGCAGAGAAGGAAGAGAAAGGAGGAAAGGGAGCCAGCCAGATGGCTAGAAAGACCCATCCCTTCATATTCCCAAATGGGCATGAACGTATTTAAAAGTAGCATGACTAAATGTGACTAAAGCACCCCATTATGTCTCTTTAAAGAAGCTCTGGCTAAAAGCTTTTGCCACTTCAGGCCCAGTATAATTAACTGTTGTGATGTGTTCAAGACTTTTTTTTTTACTTAACCAGTCCCTCATGATCATACCAACTGCTTTATCCTGTTCAGGGTCATGTTAAAGTCAGAGCCTATCCTAAGAACACTGACAACAAGGTAGAAACACACCCTGGGTGGTGTGGCAAGTCTATCACAGGATAGCATGCATACACACACACAATCACACAGAGGCAATTTGGCATAGCCAGTTCACCTACCTGGCATGTTTATGGGATGAAGGAGAAAACTGGAAAACCTGATAGAAGCCTATGCATTAATGTGAAAACACAATTAGGCTAGGCAGGTTAAACTTTATTGTCACAATAAGAATGCATATATAGACGTGATGAAATGCAAATAGCTTTAAATATTTGAAATAAAATAGTTCTGTTGTAGATATGTAACATGCTGCTGGTGAAAATAAACAGTATAGCATTTTGTGGTGAATGAAGTACACAAACCATGTACTTGACTTAAAGTAGAAATACACTAGGTAAAATACAGAGTGCGTGAGAAGTAACTAGGTATAAAATTTTTTTTAATAAATCCATATTTGAAATGCAAATTTATCTAAACAAATCATACATGTAATTTATTGCATAGAAAAAAGAAAGCGAATCTTTAAATTTTAATGTAGGCACTGTTAGCTTTAACCAGTTTCCTTAAATGGGAATAGAATGCACAGGCATTCTTCTGAAGGAAGTCGTTGATATTGCTGAGAACCTCCTGAATCCAAGTCCTCCAGTGTGCGAGGCTTTGTCTTGTCCTGACATCATTTGCATAGTCCCGCAGAAAGAAAATCACATTCAAGATTTGTACTTCTTGGGAGCCATTCCTGATGTCTGCATCATTCCAGCCAATGTCCTGGAAAATGTTTGTCTAACCATGCATGCACATAAAGAGCAAAATGGGGTGGTGCACCATCCTGCATGAAATTAAATATTGCCTAGTTACTTTTCACCCACCCTGTATTACTCTAGTAAAAGTACTCCTTTTAAACTTTCACTTGAGTAAAAGTACAAGAGTATTTGCCTTCAAATATACTTAAGTATCCAAAGTACTTTGATTTATTGTGGCTATAATGTCCTATCATTTTTGTCACAAGTACCTTGCTTAATCAACTGAGTTTATCTGAACAGACTCTGTGACTCTTAGCACATCAATCTATTAATAGAATGATATTAATGAGTCAACCACTGATTGATATCTATTAAAATTATCATCAGCCCAAAACCTTTGTTTCAACTACTTTAAATAAAATTGGACAAATAAGGCCATGGGTGTTGTGGCAAGTTAGAGTCAGGAGTTTCCTCCATCCATTATTCCTCTTAAATTGTTCTGCTTGCTGTTAAACTAATGCTGAACTGTATGTTTGTGCTAAGTAGATACCACCAAGTGGCAATCAAAAAAAGTTTAAACCAGAGTGCCTGCTTTACCATGATTGGTGGCTTGCTGTGTGCTTGACCAGTTATCCATAAATAAAAAGGAACGACTGATTCCACAAAATGCAGTGTGAGTGAAAAGTACGATATTTGACTTTGGAATGTAGTAAAGGTTAAGTAAAAATCCCCCCAAATAAAAATATTACAGTAATGTACAGATATGTGAAAAAGCTACTTATATACAGTAGTGAATATCATTCACTCGTTAATGTCCACCACTGGGTGCATATCAGCACTACAAATCGCTTTAAGGGTTAAATCTAGTAAGAATTATGCTGAAGGTCTGAGGTCATGGTAACAGTGTGTAGCATGTAATGTGATGCAGTAAATACAATCAGTAGTTGCAGATTTGAAATGGCAATTCGCCAATTGTAATCTAACTTTGTAGAAAAAGAAAAAAACTGATAATTGCAGTAATGTGCAAGTGTTTTTGAATGAAGGCTGGCAGTTAGGTGCTAGTTAGTGTATGGCTGAATGTGTTCTTGTGCTCTCTCTGCAAGATACATGAGCTCAGAATCTAACCTGGAGCTGTAAAACAACAACATTACTCACTGCTCCAATATGCCACACCCTATTACATAAACCTTAAACAAAAATTGCTATTCACCAAATGCCTAAAGTGACTCAAACATCAGCAACTCATACAGTAGCATTGTCTGACAAATCTGCATCTGATTGTTCTGCTCAGAAAGGCCACTTGTTCTTCTTTTGTCTGATGATTACATCTGTACAACAAACAGGAAGTAAACTACAGAGCAGATTTCAGGGAAATAAAGAGATTCTGCAAATTATATGGATCACATATATTCAACTTGGTTTTCTAGCCTATTATATGTAATTTCCATTTAATGAAACGTATTGTATAATTGCACTCGAATGTAAACTTTTCTCTCCTGTTCTCACACTTCAAAAAGACATATCTTGTTTATTTCTTTCTACTAAATATATTGTACAGACCATGAGCACACATCTTCTAAATGAATGGCTGGGCAGCACAAATAAATAACCAGAACATGACTTTTTAATGGTTGCTTGCAGCGTTACTTACTGTAACAAGTCAGAATTGTTCTCCATGTATTCCATATTTAGAGTAAACGTATGCCCCCGAATACCCACCAGGCAGATCAGACATCATCATGCAACCACAGCAACAATGACAAAAATAAATTGCCATAATATATTGCCAATTTACTGTGATTGACTTGTGGAAAGAAAGAAAAATCACAAAACAGACTAGCATAGAGAAGGATGTCAAAGATTTCTATATATGTCTTTCTGACATGACTAGATTTTTTTTTTATGTATAATTGATTGTATTTAGTTTCATATGCTTTGCTGGTACTTTCTGTATAATTGGAAGATTCGATTATAATATACCTAACCATATAAGATTAGAATTATAACTGTATTATTTGTCCATTATTGTTTATGTATTTTTTTTTTACATACTGCACATATGTTTATAAAAATAATAGCAAAAATAGATGGATGGCTCAGGTCTGTCAACTTTCCCGACTTGCTGTTCAAACATACAGTTCATTATTTCTGCTTTTGCTGGTGGTGAGTTTGACTGACACTATGGCGATCTATCACGGTTTCACAGATGTAGAAGACCTCATTTACAACTGAAGGTGACATTGTTTTTGTGACAGTGTTGGGTGATAATGACTGATCTGTGTAAAACAGAACACAGGCGAGCTTCACTATATTTAGATCGGCTCTTTTTGGCTGTGAGTGACTTTCACCAAGAAAAAGAAACATGGGTCAGATATAAATTTGTAGGATGATGTGCTTTAAATAAAATAAAAAAAATCACAAATTTTGTTTGATGAGAACTGCTGACGGTGCAGTAGATTTTAACTAGATTTTTTCAACTGGCGTGGTGCATTAAAATGCGTTTCCAGCACTATGAAATTCAGGGTTCTGATCCTGTCATTATTATTTTTGCTATGTTAAATTGTTAGTATAATGCCAAAGGAAAAATCCTTTAAACATTATTTTACACAATTAAGGTTCGCTTATAAGGTTTACACTTTGGGGAAATTCACCTTAGGGCAAATTCCAATTAATACCTTGACTATGATGTTAAGTAGTCAATTGAGTAGCATATGGCCTCCTCATGGGGATTATTGCTTAATACCTTAATTTGTAAGTGTTGCCTGCAAAGTAGGTTTGTTTAAGCATTTTATTTACTGTATAGATAATGTACAAATGCCAAAATTATGCACTAACAGGAGTGAAGAAAGAGCATAGGGCCCACTTTTAATCTGATATCTGATACACATGAATTGTATAAACATATCTGGGAAGCTGTTATTGACTTTCCATGACAGTTTACATTCATAAATGTCACAGTACCCAGTAACTGTCATCCATAAGGAGATGCTCCCCTAATGTGTTATAATGATGCTGTGAGAACGTATGACATTCATATTCAATACGAATTTATTTCTAGTAAATAAGATTTAATGATAAATCTTCTGTTGGCTTGTGATTATTTATTGTCCTTTTTTCCTCTAATATTGAGACAATAGTAATTCTAAACAATTTACATTCAGTACATTCAGTTTCACCATGTACTGTGTTAACATGAAAACAGGCTAGTAAATAACATGTGCTTATATACATAGGCCATATTCAGAATTGGATGTTTTTTTTTTCTTTTTTTCTCTCTGGATCATTAATGAAATCACAAAGTGACATGAGTAAACTGGCCATAATAAGACATAGGTGAGAATCATTACGTGTTACCTGCCCGTTTGCCTGCCTCTTTTGTGTTTGAGCTCATCCACTTTTTGTTTGCTGAAAGAAATTTTGATGTAACTACCAGTAAAGGAACATAATGAGCCTTAAACTTATTTTTGAAAGTTGTTCAATTTATTTATTTATTAGAAAGCAAACGATCCAGTACAGTGGAAGGATTTTGTGATTGAGGCAGTCTTTAAAATAGCTGAATCGATGATCAGTGCACTGACTACTGAACTAGAGCTGACTAAAACTCACCCATAATCTTCAACGTGAATTATAAATTATTTTCCGAAAATTACACTTGTCTTCCTGATGATGGGCTTTATAAGATGCTCATCTGTTGTGTTTCACTCCTGAAATAAGAAAAATGAAAGAACAAAAAAAAAAAAAGAAAGAAAACAAGAAAGCACTTCCATCATCGCAATCATGTTATTTACCTAATTTATTGTTTTGGCTTGTAACATGCTATGGTGCTGTTAATGCTTTCCTATTTAGCTGTTTGGCAGCTACATTAAAACATATGCTAATAGCTATAAGCAGAACTGCACAACAAACATCTGCTGATTGCTCTGTAAGCATACTGCCATCTCTGATGTTCCCACTGAGTGGTCTTCTAGTTGACTGATGAGTCTCCAGAGTTCACTCAAATCAGAGGGGCAAAACTGAAGTTTCAGCATGGGCATTTTTTGTGCAGTTAAGGAATGACTGATGGCAGGCAAGCTCTTCTCCTTCTGTCCATCCTGATTATGTAGGCATGTAAGCATGTTATGTTTTCCGATTGAAATTGCACATTGATGGCCCACTCACTGGCTTACAGGAGTCTTTTTAGGGACCTGCACAGCAAATCAACAAATGCTTAAGATTTGTTCCCCCTAGACATTTAAATTCACTCATTAAATTCACTCATCGATGGTAGAAAGCATTGGAAAAAGAAATCAAGCCACTAGAGTTGTTATAATGTTCAGCTTTAGAAATCAATTCCATGCTGTCTCCCAATAATTTTGTAATAAACAAATTTTACTCTTATACAAAGGCCTTAATCTCATTGTTCAACCAAGCTGTGCTGTCTGTCTTTTTATCTAACACGTCACATCCTAGCTTTCCACCAGTACAAATGGACGCAATATCTCTCGTTGCGGTTTAGCTTGATAAATGAACCCAATAACTCCCAAATCTCACTTTAGAGCCATTTGAAAACGGATGTTTGCTCTGACTCTTTGTCCGGTTCTTTCTTTTCTAAACTGAACTTAATTGATGTAGGGCATTGATCAGTTGCTTCACTTGATCTGCCTTGGCAACAGGTGATTCATCTTTTTGAAGCAGATTTATCTCCATCGCCCTGCTGTTGCTTTTTTCCCTTTACATTGAGTAGAGCGCACAAAATTACATCTGTTTGTAAAACCTGAATTTTAATAAGCACATGTATTTCTTGCATTTTTTTCAAGAGTAAGAAAAAAGGACTCACATAACTGCATTTGTTAATTAATGGTTGTGCCTTCCAGGAAGACTTATTCTTGATGCTGCATTTTTCTTTTGCTCCATATTAAAAATAATACCATGCCTTTAATTTTTTTTTTTTATGTAGGAAGGCAGATATGCTTTATGGATTCAGTGACTAGGAGAATAGTTCACCATGCCTACAGTGCATGTGACTTCAATGAAGAAAATACACATTATTCTGACATTCATGTCTGTGCTACACGCAAGGCTACACCTCAAAGGTATTTTTTTTAATGTTAGAGAAATTCAGTGTGCAATTATAATTTCATTAAAAAGAAAATTATTTAGCTGGAGATGATCTGTAATGGCTTATATTTGTTTTTACACTGTCCAAAAATTAATGCATTATTGCCTTATTTATATTCATGACTAATATTAAAGAAAATTGTATATCATTTTCTTAATTACTTTTTGACTTTCTGTACCTATGTATGAACGTTCATGCACACTTACTGCCTTGCCTGTACAGATGCAACAATTGTCAACAATGCTCAAGTCAGGGAACTTTGAGCACCTTTTCCAAAAGCACCTGCTTGCATTGGTGGATTCTGAGGTATGTTTTGGAACACTGTGCCACTGTAAAAGCCATTCTCTATTCAACTCCAGTTTTTTTTTGACTGATTGTGGCACATTTGCTTTTTCAAAATCTGCTGATATTGACAGGAATTTGTTTTTTTTTCCATCTACCTGTGCAACATTTCCTGTGGCACTGGCTGTCACATAAGGCATAATAGATCCAACCCTGTGCTTGGCATTTATAGCAAGCAGGTTTTTTTTTTTATTAAATGCTGCTCTTTTCTTTCTCCAGTTAAAAATGTGATTGGGGCCATATTTTATGCTTCATTTTCACTGGCTTATCTATTCAGTAAATTGTTTTGCATCAGCTGCTTGCATGTATGCTGAGGATGTACAGTACTTTACTGTAGATACAGTGTTTACTCATTTTCACTTCAAAAATCTATTTGTGTAGCTTGTGTAACAGTATAGATTTACTGTCCAGTGTAAATACCTCAACATACAGTCATTATTGTCTAAAAAAGTGGCAACAAAATTGGGTACACTCTAAGTAAAAATGTTAAAACCTTGTCTAAAGTGTCAATATTTTGTGTGATGACCATTGTTATCGAGCACTGCTTAAGTCCTCCTTTGCTCAGGTTGTTGCTGGGATTATCTTCCACTCCTCCATAATGACATCACGGAGCTGCTGGATGTCAGACACATGGTGCTTCTCTACTCTCTCTTTGAGGATGCCCCATAGGTGTTTAACAGGCTTCAGGTCTAGAGACATACTTGGCCACTCAATCACCTTCACCTTCCTCAGCAAGCCAGTTGTGTGTTTGGGGTTGTTATTATATTGGAAAACTGTCATTTAGTTCATTTTCGGAAGGGAGGGCATCATGTTCTGCTTTAGAATGTCACAGTAAATTTTGGAATCCATGTTTCCCTCAACGAACCCACCAGCACTCATGCAGCCCCAGACCATGATACCACCATGCTTGACTGTAGGCAAGACACAATTTTCTTGGTACTCCTCACCAGGGCATCACCACACATGCTGGACACCATCTGATCCAAAAAAGTTTATATTAGTCTGGTTCCAGTACAGTAAATCTGTAGTGCTATACAAGCTGCACATTGACTACTTGATCTTAATCTTAATTTTATTTTTAAGGTCAACTGATTGATTATAGTATTTATTTGTCTTAATCCATAATTATTTAAAGAAATTAAATCTAAGAGAAAGTTTCCTTATTGAGTTTTTCTACCAAAAGTGGGCTGCTCAATGGTATTTGGATTTTTTTTCTCCCATTCTTTCCTGCAATATCCTGCCTGTTATTCTCCAATATCTGCAGTGTTTTTATTGAGACACACTGACTCTGGGTCATGGCCTTATGATGTTGTGACAGCCGTGTAGTGTGTGCGGTTTATTGAGCTGCATCGTAGTGAGGAGTTAGGTTTAGTGTTGTCTGATACCTGTTTGGATCAGGTCTGGATTCATTTCCTGATAGATGTCGTTAGTCATGCCACTCATGGCATGTTGTCTTATTTGCCACAAGCAACACTCCAGCGTTCCCTGGCTGCGAGTGACAGTAGATACTCTGCCTGTCTAGACCAATTTTAACTACACTCATGGAAGGAGAATTTTATAAATATTGATTAAGGTGAGCATAAAATGCACACAAAATATAAAGTGTTTCCTGTTTGGAGCTTATATGTGTCAATCATAAAAATATTTTTTTTGTTTTGATAATAAAACAAAAAATACAATTTTTGAAATCCAATCTAACCTAATGTAACCCAGTTGTGGAAAATGCTGTATGAATAAATTGCTCCACAAAATCTGTCCTTTGGATGGTTTGGAAAATTGATTTAGCCCAGCTTGAATGTGCACAGTGTGTGCACTCCGGCGGCATTCCATTTTAGTGTCACTGTCAAATCAATCTTGGGGGGGAAAAGTCAAAGATGGTACATTCCATTGGCCTTTAATTGATGGCTCTGTTGTGGAGCTGAGAAGCGTTAAATTGCTGACATTTCTGGTGATTGAATGTCAGCTGTCATTCTGCAAAGGAAAGAGTCGAGCTCTATCGCCACCTGAGCGAATGATAGGAGGGAAGAGGACAGGAAAAGAGTGGAAAGATGAGGAAAGCAGGGAGGGTCAGTTTTGCCCCCAAAACATTTGACAAACTGTATAGCAGAGGGGGATAATGAGGTGAATCAGGATTTCTTCTCTGCATTCGCATGTAAATTAAAGGAAACTTTGTAAACCATTTAAAACTGTTCAGTAGCTCCTGCCCATCTTTATCTGCTTTAGCAGTCTATAACAAACTGTTGTACTTCTATTTTGGTATAATTTGGTATAATTGTTTCACATATACCAAAGGTCAGAGCTTGAGCTGCCTTTATTTAAACACTCCATTTTAAAACTAGACTAGATTTTGTAATGTAATTCAGCCAAAAATGTTTTATTAACTGAAAGCTATGATGACAGGCAATAAAACATGGCTTGCAAATCAGTGTTTCAGTTCATCGCAAAGGTATTCAGTTGGGTTGAGTTTAGAGATCTGCATTAGCTACTTGTGTTCTTAGGCACCAGTCTTGGCAAACTGAATATTTATTGGGGTTGCTTTCTTTACCTGCTGAAACAAGTTTGGACCTCTAGTTTTCAATGAAGGGAAATCTTAATACTACATAATACATACAAAGACAACCTTGTGTCAAACGTGTTTTATTCCACATTTTTCAAGTAACAGGGTTGCCTTTCAGAAGACTAAAATGTACTACTTTAATTATTTTACAACAAAAATATTATTTAAAAATTAGTTCAAATATTACATTCTAAGCTAAAGTGCTTTTTTGGTTTAGTTATTTATGAGAAATCTGAGCAAGTTGTGTTTTTCTGATTTGAAATTATTCTGTCTAATTTCACTTGTGACCTTAAATAAATGCTTTTATTTAAATGCTACAGATTGATCCATTTAGATTTTTTGCTAGTTTTTTATTTTTATTATTTTTATTTTGCCTGATTATGAGCTTTAGAAGTAGTAAATTTTTATTCACAGCTCTCTTTTGTAGCTGAATTTAAATGAATAATAGCCTTTGTCCACTGTGAATTTCTGGGCACTTTTGCAATTTTGTTATTATCGATTGGGCTGGTTTGGGTTTGATGGTGATCGCTTTAAAAAAGGGATAGTTAAACTTAATGGAGTACTTTGACACTGGTCTCCTTTTTTTATGAATTTGATCCCAGGAAGTCGTCACCCTTAATGATCTTTTTTAGCAGCAGCAGTGAACCACAGTGCCCTTCCTGGCTCCTCTGAGAATGCTTGGTGTAGTTAGAACACTGAATGACACTTACAGGCTAAAACAGTGAAAAACTTTTTACAAAATGGTGCTGATTGGTTTATTCTTTGTACTATTTGTTGTAAATCAGTAATTTTATTTGGACTGTTTGTGTGTAGGTGCGGACATGGCATACACCAAAGCATATGCCAGTCATGGTATCTCCATGCAACCCCAAGACTTGGAATGTGACGAACAGCTTACCTCTGTTGATCTAGAGTGGGAAATGGAACCGGAGATGGATGAACACGGGTTGGACAACTTTCGACTGGAGTGTGCAGACTCACAGACCATGGAAAACTTACCAAGTGGTGAAATTATTACAGACCAAGGGATCAACCAGCCCTCTGTTTCGCCCCATGGAAGGTTTGAGAGATTACAAGAAGATCCCAATTATGTCTTGCAATACAGTGGGACTGTTCCCAAGGCACACAAGATAAGTGTTACTTGCATTATCAAATACCTGTTGATTGCAGCAGGAGCTTTCATCCTGGGACTGCTAATTGGTCTACATGGCAAGCAAACTGAGGGACAGCCAGCCAAGCCTACTGGAAGCACAGATATGCTGGACAAGGTTCTACAAAACATCACCGCAGAAAATATCCAGGCACAAAAAAGGTCAGAACATATATTTACTACTATTTACTTTGTAAACCAAGTCAAAATCTACATAATTTATGAGTTTGAATTTATATTAGGGGTGTAATGGTACACAAAAATCACAGTTTGGTAGTTACCTCGGTTTTTAAGTTCGAGGTTTGGTACAATATCAGTACAGTAAAGGGGGACAAAATGCAATGGTTTTTATTTATTAGTTTATTATTATTAAGTTTGGTAAACATCAACAGTTTACAGTATTAAAACAATTTTAAATAAAACTTCCTGCTTGGTCAAATAATATATATAAAAATATTTTATAATACTTTAAAATAAATAAAATATTATAAATCAATTTAATGCAAAAGACTATTATTTTTATTACATTGGCACTAATTAAATTGATTTTAAATAAAATGAAATAAATGGAAAAATGTAATTTGACATTTGTTAGAACCCATTTGGTTAATACAGATCATTCACTCCCTCAATATGTGGAATTGTCAGGATTTTCTCCTTTTAAAATAAATTGTTGAAGCTGGACATAAAAATCTAAAGAATGGATTTTTTAGCCGCTTTGTGCACGTGCAAAACAAATCAAACAAATGCAGTACGGAGTCTCCACAGTGACAATGAACTCTAGTTTCTTTTTTAATACCTCTGAATTGTTGTGTATGTTTTATGTTTTTAAGTTAACTAATGATAAATGCACTCAGAGTGTGAGGCAGAGACTAAACAAGCTAAAATGAGTAAAGAACGTACGTCATAAATAAATATGTGTTGCAGGTTATACAGTATACAGTAAACCCCTGTTTATCGAGGTGGTTACGGTCCAAAGAAAATGGATAGGAATCATGTCAAATGAAACCACATTTACAGTAATTCATATGAAGTCTTTTTTCATGTCATCATATTTTTCTTTTTGAATTTGAATACATCAAATTCAAAAAGAAAAATATGATGACATGAAAAAAGACTTCATATGAATTACTGTAAATGTGGTTTAATTTGACATGATTCCTATCCATTTTACAACTTATAAACTAGCCCATAATGCAGCACACCATGTTATTTTGCATTTGAGTTTTTGTATCATGCTTTGGCAGCGTACTGTGTGTGGGGATTTTTTATTTTTTTTTGTGTGTGTTATATATATATATATATTTTTTTTTTTTTTTTTAATTAGAATTGCAAGTTATTAATTCATGCCTCTATATTATGCAAACTTTTCCCCACTATTTTAAAAATGTTCACTATTAGAGATGTCAACTGCACCAAATTAGAATTGGACTGACATGTTGGAGATTTTTGAATATAGATTTTACAGATTTTTTAATTAGAATGTAGTCATCACAAACATCTGTTCATATCTGTGCATTTTCAAATCAGTTAAATCGTATACAATCACTCAAAATTGTCATCTTAAATTGAAAGTGCAGCAGGCAAACTGGAAGTAGCTTCAAGGGCATTCTGGTTGTTAATCCCTGTGAAACAGATACAGCTTTTGTCTGAGGACAGGCTCTATGGGACCTTCTAGCTCCTGACAAAGACAGTCCTGCAGCCAAAGTACATCACAGCCTTTCCCCAGCAGTGCAGATGCTTGCTACTAGGTACTACAGTTAAAATTAAATACAGACAAGCCTCAAGTGGCATGACATTGTTTTATAGCCAGGGATTATGGAAAGCATGTGTATTTGTGTCAGAAAGATAACTCGCCATTCAATTTCCCGCTCAACTGAGACAGCCTTTCTTTTGCAAAAGTCTTTTTGCTGCTGCTGATTCATTATTTATTTTGGCACAGCAGCAAGCAGCAATGCCAACAGCACTGCTCAGGTCTTGGAGGAACAGAAAAATGAAAAAAAAAAAACCACAAAAAAAAACCACAAAAAAAAAAACACAAAAAAACTCAACAATGGGCAAAAGCTGCAAAGGCAAAATGTCAAAATATTTTGATCACTTACTCAAAGAGCGCCTTCAAACAACCTGCTATTGCCAACATAGCTTGCGGAAATAGAAATATTTACAAAGATAATTGCATTATTTACTCTGTGAGCAAAGCAGACAGATTGGTACAATCTATTGTCGGAAATGGTACAATTTATCCTGGCCACTTGTGGGAATAAGTCACAATATAGCGTGACGGAGGGCTCTAGAGAAAATGAGAGTGTTGGTGAAATGAGACTGCATGTCTCTTACATTAAGCTAAGGCCTCTTCAGCCGGTCTGAGATGCTTGGATGGTAATTGGAAAAGCCTTCGAAAATATCCCCTTAACCGCTTCAGTGCACATGCTAATAACCTCATTAGAACTAATTTGGGACACTTCAGGTGTTCTTTGGTTTGCTTTAGCTTTTCTCACCTTATTCTTCTTAACAAGTCTTCAGTTAGTAAACAAAAAAGTGTCAAAGTTTGGAGAGAAAACATTGTATCTGAATTCAACCAATATAATGGAAATCTACCAATATGTCAAAGGAGACATTTGTCTTGATTGGATGCTGGCTTTTTTTATTTTTTATTTTCTCCAACCACAAATACAAATTAAAACTACAAAACAGTTTATATGTAGTAATCTTTGAAAATACAGAAATACCTATTTTTATTTCTTATTTCCTGTTCTATTGTTTCTTCACAAACAGACTCTTCCGTAGGGGTTTCTGTGACACATTTATTCCTTAGCATTTACACTTCAAAGAATACATGGGTGGAAAACAGTTACAGCAAAATGAGATTAGTCCAAAATCCCTCGAAGAAAAAAAGCTTGTTTCCCACTGTTTTTGCCCCTCTAATGGTATTCTTTATCTTCTGCAGACACTCACTCTTAATTAGGGGGTTGTAATTGATACAGTGTGGGCCTGCTGAGCATTGCTCATACCGTGCCTTTTAAATACTGAATCTCAAGGTCAGAGTGGAGAGTTCGCAGTGGGGAGACACAATGAAGAAGCAGCCAATACAGACCTGAGCCTGATGGTGTTTTCTGTTTAGCGCAGCCATTTTGGGGTCTCTGAGCCATGAGTCTGTCCCATGGAGGAGACAGTTATGAGGCCCTTGGTGCGCAGTTCATCCTGTCTAATGACCTGGCCGGCTGTTAAAACTAATGGCAGAATGATGGGACAGACTGTTTTGTACAGATATAGGGCGAGACTCAGTTGCCGTGATGTCACTGAAATGCAGTGATTAAATCTGCATGGTGGAGCCGAATTGTTTGTTTTCAGGGGTCAAAGTGGCGGCATTAAAATTGCAAGTGGAAGAATTTAAAGTTCAGAAAGCAATTAGAGGATATAATAGATCCTCTCAAAATGAATTCTTGCAAGTTACCCATAGGCATTTCTCTGCATAGCTCTTTTGTTTCCAAAGCAGCTTTACAAATGCACCTTTAATAAAGACTTTGACACTGTTATTTTTAGGAAAATAATCCAACCATGGGCGACGGGTTACTAAACATTTCATCACCATTGAGTGGATCGTTTGCCTAAAATGCCTGCACAACCAACAATTACAATGTGTTTATTAACAAGTAAACCATTATGCTTTTTAGCTCATTCTAGTGACAGTTTTTCATCACTTATATTATAGGATCTATAACACATTGGATCCATCACCAGCCTTAATTTGTTGCCTTAAGTAGATACCATAAAACTGGAAAAGCACAGCTTGTGATATTACACTGGACGCATACTTTCAGAAAGCTTTCTGACTGTTACAAACCACTGACACTTAAATTATGTACAACATATCAACATAAGCGCATGCAATTTGAATTACAGTTTCTGTTATAAAGATAGTTTTATTATTATTCAATTATTCAACACCTTCTGACCAAACATACTCCAGCACAGATTAATGCTGTGGTATTAAAAAAAATGTATGCAAGATTTACAAAGCTTTCCTGTTTCTACCTGATAGAAATCCATATCTGTAAACATGCCTTGCTATTGAATTAATAGGCACCAACCATAAAACACACTGCCCAGGCTAATGCGGAGTAGGTGTGGAGATTCAGCCCTGCATGCTGTAGACAGTCCCATCCATATAGATGTGCCACAGAGGTTGGTTCTAATGTCACTGTTAAGAATCAGAGCTGCCTGATCAAAGTTCCCAGCTGCATCTATATATTTGGACAAGCAATGCTGGTGAATAGGGCAATCGCTTAAACCAATAGACATCAAGTTCATTTTTGACAGCTGATTTACTGGACCACTGCTTTATTGTGTGAACAAGAAAACAAACAAAAAAAAACATGACTCGGTTGACATGTTATCAAATGTAAATTCAACATTTATCAAGCTTTCGTATTGTTTCTTTGTATATTTAGTCAGAATAGGAATGGACATTTCCTGAATGTCTTATATTGTTTGTGTAGGGAAATTTGAAAACTGATGTCAAAGAATATCATCTATTTCCATTCCATTAATATGTATGAGATATTAGTTCTATAAATTGTTTTATAACAATAGTGCTTTATAACCCTTTTGGAATAAGCAAAACACCAAAAAAAACATGAAATCAGTTCCATAAAAATATAATTACATTGGTTAAAGTTAAAACTTTTGAGTGGCCTGCTATAGAGCTCTGAAATCAACCTTACTGAACACCTTTGGGATGAACTGGAACACTGAAAGCACCCCAGGCCTCCCCACCCTACATCAGTGCCTGACTTTACTAACTCTTGTGGCTGAAAGAGTACAAATCTCCACAAGTACACTATAAAATATAGTGGAATATCTTCCCAGAAGAATGGAGGTTATTATACAATATCAGCACCTGGGGACTATACAGTATATATATATATATATATATATACACTGTATGCAATGTGCACTATAGTGTAGGTAATGCAGTATGTTTAGCATTACACTTTGTGTAATGATTATGATTATGTGCCCATTATGCCAAATCTGTGTGATTTAAATCATATGATTAAATCCATACTATTAAATATTCTGATATTTGCCAATAGTTTCAAAATTTTGTAACAAACTGTTTATTGTTGAACGTATGCTGCTGAAAATTACAGTAAGCTCACTGTAAATTCCCATCCGTTGTTTTCATAGTTTGCTATTGTGACTCGAGTCTTTCTCAAGAGAGAGGATTGTCTAATCCTGGTGAGCCTGGTAATGTGTTCTGAGCCTGTGCCAAATTCAATTTATATAGACACTTTCCTACTAATCATCAACTCAAGCTGTATTAACCTTGCTGGTAGGGTGCCAATCAGAGTCGCACCAGGAGAGACGGCTAAATACAGCATTTAAGAATAATTATCTCAGGGTGGCAATCTTTCCAAAACTATCATTTAGTGTCTTGAGCTAAAATATCTCACATGTACCATGTGATAGTGTTCATGGGTTCTATTATCGGGATGTTAATGGAATTGATTGGGGCTTTACCGAGTATTGATGACCCATAATCCCAGAAGTATTCTTCACAAATGTATGTTGATCTGTGAATTCTGGCTCTGACAGCTCCCCCGCAGGACAAACGCTTGTATTTAATCCTAGCAAAAGGTTTATTTTATTTTTCTCTGTACCTTCCTGTGACATTTTCTAACAAATAGTTGCATTTCCCCTTCGGGAACTCGTGCTGCATCAACAACTTTTTTTGGGAACGCCTCTGCGTGACCAACCTCTGAACCATGTGTGTAATCGGTCCAACGGAAAAGCACAACATCAGCTCCCGCTCATGTCATGACCAGGAATCAATAAAGCACATGCCATTGGAGATAGCTACCTTCTGATAGCTTCTGTTTGTTCATGGAAGTGCTCTGTGTAACTGTTTCTGAAAACTGAAAACCAAACTAAAGGCAAGCGGTCTTCTTGGCTGTGTGTTCCTCATTGCCCTCGCTTTATCACAGGTGGATACACATAGTCTATGTGTAGCTTGTCTGGGAGCTCTTCTTGCCACCTTCTACCCCAGGCCAGGTTATATTCCCAAGGTGCCTTTGGGTGTCTCAGGACCAGTCATGCTTCAGGCATTCTAACCTCCTCTTTTCAGGCCCCTGACCAGGAGAAGCTTAAAGAGATGTGC
Organism: Silurus asotus; assembly: GCA_024362625.1. Taxonomy (NCBI): domain Eukaryota; kingdom Metazoa; phylum Chordata; class Actinopteri; order Siluriformes; family Siluridae; genus Silurus; species Silurus asotus. Next base: position 2,210,303 of record MU558159.1, on the reverse strand, counting down.
CTGGTGCTCGCATACGTCCACAGAACTGCCTTGTGGAGAAAGATGGACCAGCTGTTTGTCTGCTATGGTCAGTAAAAGATTGTTCTCCCTGCAGATAAGCAGACCCTCAGCAGGTGAATTGTGGATGCTATCCACTTCTCTTATTAGTCCTTTGTTCTCCCCACTTCTTTCAGGGTCAGAACTCATTTAACCCAAAGTGTGGTGGTCTCTAAGGCTTTTTTTTTTTCCCTCTGGAATATCAATCCAAGACATTTGCAACACTGTGGGCTGGTCTTCCCCACTGACCTTTGTCAGGTCCTATAGCCTTGTTATAAGTGCCACTTCTGGCCCCTCTGTCCTTCGACCTAGCTGTGCCCATCCACACTAGGAAGAGTGTGGCAGTATTGTACACTATTTCCCAAAGCATTGTGGATGCAGCTTGAGTGCCTGAAGAGGAACGTCTCTAGTTTGTGTATGTAACCTTGGTTCCCCAAGAGAATGAGACGATGCGACGACACTCCCTGCATCCCTATGAGCACTTCCTTCACTTTTGAAGCTTTAATATTGGACTGATTTCAAACCTCGTTCAGAGCATGGTCATGCAGAGGCGCTCCCAAAGCATTGCTGACACAGCATCTTGTTCCCTCAGGGAACCAAGATTACATGCATAACCTATAGACGTTTCTACAGTACAAACAAACTATCAGCTTTATTTGAACCACCACACAACAAGCAGAAATAGTGCACAGTCATGTTAATTACTGTGGTCTTTATTTAAATGTTATATAGATCTGCATAAAGCTAATTTTTGCCATGAATAGGGAAAGGTATTATGCAGACTTAAAATAATAGTGTGCAATGTTTCTTTTCAATCTCTCATTTTTAAAAAATAATACATTTTGTGCAATTGCAACTTTACATCCTGTGACTACAAGTGAACATTCCACTTGAGAATTATACGGCAGTAAACAAAACAAAGAGGAAAAACCTAGCAAGCAATTATACTTTTTTTAAATATGGAAACTGGCCATTCTAAATGGTTGTCTTAGGCTGAAAATATGCTTGCAGCATTGATGTGGCTTTGTTAGTGGTAGGGGGTAGCGTTATAAGCAGAATCATCAAGTCAAAGTAACTCACGATTGTGAGGGAACAGGTTGCAAGTTAAAGATAAGACTGCATAAAGTTTACTCAAGTGTAGCAGAAACAAGCTTCCATAGATCCCAAATAAACCTTTAAGATCAGTTAAGAATACATAATCTGAACATTGTATGTGTGTCATATCTTTAACCTGTTAGCCTCAAAAAGATAAGTTAAAAAATGTTATATATGATGAAGAACCATGAACATTTATTTTTACTGAATTGAAAGTAATGGGTTAAAAGCCACATGTGTAATGAGTTTATATTTTAAATTGAATTAAGATATCATGAAAAATTAGATTTCTACAAACATATATTTGAGACTGTGCCTGATCCTTTTCTCCCTCCCCTGTTTGAGAGCCACCTGCTAAGCTCAGGTGGACATTCATACTCAATTCATACAGTCTGCATTGAAATAAATGGCTGACCATTAAAGGCTATTGTTATACATGTTTGGCTATTGATATTGATTTGGCATTCATATTGATGACCAGGTAGCCAGACAAGCTATTGTTCTACAGTCATGATCATTCATATTGATCTGTGGCAATTCCAATCCCAACAACACACACACACACACACACACACACACACACACACACACCCACACACACACCCACACAGACACACACACACACACACACTCACTTTTCAAGCATTTCTCTTATAAAAACAAACAGGCAATACAACCCAAAAATTGTATAAAACTGTAAAGGCATATATATTATAACTTACAGATGTAAAATAGCATCTCTATGCAGATCTCCAAGTCTCTGTTGTTACTCCGCCCCCAAAAATATTTTCCACTGCATCACTGCTTCGTGCAAATCTCAGATAAAAACTTTTTTGACTGTCAATTTTTGTCTTTGTTTTCTTTTTCTATAATGCTACTGGCTGGAAATAAAAGATTTGAAATGATATGTGTTTAGATTAGATTAGAAATTATTTTATGAGAGGGACCATGCATGTAGGACGTTTTGGAAACAAGGTGAGAGAGGCTTGATTAAGATGGTTTGTTCATGTGCAGAAATGGGGCATGGGGTATATATATCGGCAGAAGAATTCTGAGGATAGAGCCGCCAGGCAGGAGAAAAAGAGGAAGACTAGGGAGGTGGTGAGGGAAAGGGTTTGAAAGAAGCAGATGTAAAGGACAGAGTGATATGGAGACTGATTATCCTCTATGGCAACTCCTTACAGGAGCAGCCAAAAGAAAGAAAAGATGACATGTATAGTGTAGTGTACATTTTATGTACACTTTTTAAACAAAGTTTTCGGACACTTTATTTTTCCAGCCATATGTGGTTCTTCCCCAAACTGGGATGACTTTAAAATGATCCCAAATAGTCAAATCCTCTAAAAGCATAAAGGTAAACTTAAAGATATAATTTACATGGGGTGTAGTGGAAGATCTTGAGTGTACTGAGGTAGAGCACTGATTTTAACACTATTAAACACCTTTGGAATTAATTGGACTGTGCCCACATCTTTTGACCCCACATCAGTTTGTGGCTGAATTCTCTTGGAACATCTTCCCAGAAGAGTGGATATATATATATATATATATTTATTTATTTATTTATTTTCTGGAAATGTGGATTATAGTGATTTCTTTTTCATAAATAGACCATATCAGAGTAAGTACATTTAAAGCATCTTTATAGAAGCACAAATAGTATACACTTGATGCATACATGTTTAGCAAGATGAAAAGATTCACTAAATAACTTTTTTGTCTGAGAATAATGTATATGTGCACATTCAATAGATTTGTTCAATTTTTACTGCAATATAAGTGTCTTAGCTGTAACACAAAATAGATTAAATACTCCATGCACTGTGACCTTCTACATAAAAAGATAAAGAGCCTTCCTTTATATGTAAAGCATTTCGATTGTTTCCCTTCCCTCGACGTGGAAAAGCATAGCCTATAAAATTCTATTCTGTTAACCACATGACATTATGATCGAATGCTTTTGAGTAAATAGTTGTGTCTTTGGATAAAATGTTTTATCTGCCTTTTTAAGCTATTCTGCTGCCTTGCATCCTTTCAGCAAAGAGAACTCTGTGGGAATTGAGTAACGACACAACATGGATGTCAACATTTCCCATTCTCCAGACAGAACAAAGCTATTACTGTATGACACTCATTTCAATAATGGCACATTCACAACAGCCAACAGTGGCAGCTACGGGAGAAATGTGCACAGCTAAAGAAAGAGCATTGCAAGAAGAAAGGTCTTGTGTGCCTCCCATTGCACTGCTCTTTTGTTTTAAATCATGAGAGTATTTCACATTTTTACAGCTCTGTTCCCTGCAGCAGGTTGCTGAGTTTGCTTTTAGCCACTCTCTTAAGGCTAGTCACCAATGTAAGGATATGTATTCTGCAGTCAATAGTGCTGGAACAAAATCAATATCCCAGAGCTGGGAATCAATATTAATAATCAAGTGTTATCGTGACCATCTAATAAGTAGAGCTAGACTTTTAGCTCGGTGTTACTACCAGGGGGAAAAAATGAAAAGGTTGTAATCATCCCAGTTTATACTCTCTTACTTCAAATTTAAACATAATGATGTCTAGTTGCATTTGTGTTACCTTGCCATTTTTATACATTGGCATTCTGGGACATTCTTTCAAAGCTGCAGATTGTAAAATAACTATATTTAATCTTATGTTTCAATTGTAAATTTTGCAGAAATAATATCTGCATCCAGAAAAGACATGAGCTATCTTCAAAGAAAATCATTTTTTCCACGATATTGATAAATGGACATAAAAAAGAAGTTCTTCCACAGAACATAAAGACCTTTGCAAGGAATCCTGTTCTGTCACTGATCGCTAAAACAATCATCTATTTATTAAATGTTATTGTATTATTATTATTATTATTATTATTATTATTATTATTAATATTATTATTATTTATTAATCCATTATCTCTCAAACCCACACCTTTAAATTTATATTCATCATTTATATTTGCTTAAGGCATATAATATGATTTCTTAAAGCTAAAGCTATAAGCAGAATTATCATTCATACATTCATTCTTACACAGTACAATTCCTTTAATGATTTTAATCATACCCCTCCTATAATCATTTTGTACATCAACTAACAAATCCAATATAAATAAAAGCAGCACGCAGCATTTTCTAAGGCCAAGCAGCCAGACTCAGTGAGCCGCACATTTACAGACATGCTACAGTTGGCTAAGCAATCACATAAAAGCAGAGCCATAACTAAAGAGGTTCAAGAGTGATTTGTAGTTTTACTTTGACCACAGACAGGGGTGGCCTTCTCTGACTGTAGGAGGAAAGGTCTAGATGAACAAATGGGTAACAGGGTGGCTTTGCTCCTGTATCTGCTGCTACTGCTGTGACCTATCCTGTTGTCTGTTGCCACTTTGACCTGTGCTCGTGATTGCTACTGCTATCACATACCCTCAGGGCATGGACCTGAAGATGCTTAATAAGATTTGTACCAGTGTACGACTTTGATTACCTCACTTCCTGTTTGGCGATGCTGCCGTCAGATTCATTTATAAATGCACACTTACATCATGTTTTTTGCATTCACCAGTAAGTTACAAATGCTTGGTGCAGTAATTAACTAATTAGAGGCGGTTAGAGGCGATAAGCGGAGGTGGAGGGAAAACTATTTTTTTTACTATCACTACTGTACACTACATATCCCTAAACTTAAAATGTTTTACTTGTTCTGCTTTGCTTATCTCTATTTCACAATCTTCGTTTTCTGGCTTCGCTTGGCCATCTAGCAGCGGCGTTTCGAGCTCGTACCTCAATTTTTTGCTCCCGTAACAAAGCAAAAAACAGTGACGACTTGTACCTTGGACGACTCGTACCTCGTTAATGCACTCGTAGGTACCGCTGTACGTATAAAAAAATAAAAATAAAAAAAATAAAAATAAATAAATATTAGTTAAATGGTAATTGAATTCTTAGAACAATTAGATGTATGTAACATGTATGTGCCTATTAATCCTTTATTACTCACTTTGGTAGTGACAGTTGTTCTAAACACAACGTATATTATTCGGTTTCATTCATTTTAATGCTGTTCCTTAACTGTTGTAGGAATTTGTCTGATCTTTCAGACATTTATAAGGAAAAGTATTCTACATTTCAATATTATTACGGCCTTCATAGAAATTGTTACTATTATTTTTTCTATCATGACTAAATGTACATTTGTTCAGGTCTGGAAAGGACGGGAAAATCCCGACATGGAGGTTGCTACCTGGTGTCAGAAAAAATGCACGTGCACGGAGGGACTTTCCTGCTCATGAGGCGGCCAAGTTATGTAGCTCGGCCAGGGCTTTCATACACTGTTTTTATACAGTGGAACCCGGTTATCTCGCCCTCGGTTTCCTCGACAACCCTATTAAGTCGACGTTTTTGAAGTGGATTCTCGCTTTTTCTAAGCATTTTTTATTGTCAGTTATGTTGATCGGCTGCCGCAGAAGAACTCGCGAAAGTGGCGGAAAAATTAAACCTTACAGATACTACAGGTGTTTGTATTGTATACTGGTGAACCTCTGCTGTTAGTAAGTGCACATATGCATTTTTGTTATGAGAATGTTATGCGATGAACGGGAGCGCGGCGCGGCTCTCGGTAAGGAGCACGGCTCTCTCGGTAAGGAGTTGAAGCCGCGAGCTTCAGAGAAAGCGGCCGAGAAAGCACATGCCACGCCCCCTTCAGCCGTTCATGTTTGAGACTTTTCTGCCCCTCGTTTTTGGTTTCGGGTTCGGTTTCGCGCCGTGCCGTGCCGCCGGTCGCAGTATTTTTTAATTTCCATTCACAAACTCTCTCTCTCTCTCTCTCTC